>OW679194.1:214891577-215122109 GCA_940337035.1 Agriotes lineatus
TATTGATTTGTGTGAACGAACAGACTTTTCTTGTGAATATTGTTCTCAATTTTTTTTGGCCCCGAGGTGCAGGTCAGCTTTATGGTTTTTGTAAGATATTGACTTGTATTCACGATCTGGGGTAAATTTAATAGTTTTTTGTGTACTGATCTAAGTAGGTAGTAGTAGTTTTTGTAGTATTTATTCATCATAGTATACATCGTGGTGCTTAGGTATGTCACAATTCTCGTTAAAATAAAAAAAATACAATGCATATACACAAATAAAACAGTTACCTACAGAAAAATACAGTAACAACAAAATACTATAGTCCACTGTAGACATTGGCCAGAAGATGTGTTTTAAGCTTAAGAGTGCTAGGGAGAGGGTTTAGGCAACACCCTGCGCTAGATAAAATTTTCGTAAAAATAAAATCCTAATGTCGGGAATAACACCTACAAAAATCAATTTGAAGGGACGTTCGCTATTTTATTATAGCGTTGGTAGATATAGAGTCACCGTGCCAAATTTAAAGATTTCAAACATCTTATAAATCGATATCTGTATAATTTTACTTAATAAAATATAAAGGAAATTATTGAGATAATGCGAAAATTAAATATGGCCTGTCAATTGAACACTTATTAGCAGCTAAATGACGCATACAAAATGATTTCAAACGAATGCATTTTTTAAATAACCAAGACAATGCAATAGTTTAGGGGACCATATTCACCAAAATAAGCTTCCTACATCTCGCTCTGCTATGAACCGCCGCACAGTGGGCTGTAACTGCATTAAGGCGGACGATTTTTTTCTAAAAAATTGCATTTTTGAGTATACCAATCGACAGAACTTATTGATTATAATGAAACTTGTAATTTGTCATTTTCCGCTAAAATTAGTTTTTATATGAAAAAAATGCATTTTCTTTTTTTTTTTGTATGGAACGAAACAAAAAATGTCGTATTTCAGCCAATTGCTCTCGGCTTGGGACGTACTAGGCCTTATTCTATGACTGTTTCCGATAGCTTTCGGTAAAAAGCGCGCACACAGAGGTGCGATTCTGACGGATATACAGTGTGTCCCCGGATAGGTGAAACGACTCTTGTGAAAGGTAAAAAATTCTCGATTAAAATTTTTATTTTTTGGGGTTCAGCGCTGCTTGGTTAAAGGCGAATTTCTAACATTATTTCAGTTTTGAAAAATCAAGTATGCCTTGGAAATGCTTAAAAATCCTATTTTTCAAAACACCTATTTTTATGTAAGGTAAAGTACCTTTTATGTGGCAAATACGACAGAAAGTTATTAAGAAAACTTGTTTAAAATCAACATCTCGGCCCCTATACCAAATTTCAAATTCCTTAGACAACTTTGATCTCTCACAATTTCTTTTTATGTTTAGGTTCCAAATCAAAGAATTTTACTTTTAACAAAGATTTTTATTGGAAAAACAAATACTTTTAACAAAGTTTTTTACTTCATAGTAGAAAAACTTTGTTAAAAATAAATTTCTTTGATTTGGGAAATAACTGCGAGTATAAAAAGAAATGTGAGAGATCAAAGTTGGCCGAGGATTTTAAAATTTCGTATAGCGGCCTAAATGTTAATTCTAAACAACTTTTCTTAATAACTTTTTGTCGTATTTGCCACATAAAAGGCACTTTACTTCAGAGAAAAATAGGATTTTTAAGAATTTCCAAGGCATACTTGATTTTTCAAAACTGAAATAATGTTAGAAATTCGCCTTTAACCAAGCAGCGCTAACCCCAAAAAATGAAAATTTAAATCGAGATTTGTTTACCTTTCACAAGAGTCGTTTTACCTATCCGGGGACACACTGTATATCCGTCAGAATCGCACCTCTGTGAGCGCGTTTTTTACCGAAAGCTATCGGAAAACAGTCATAGAATAAAGCCTAGTACGTCCCAAGCCGAGATTGGCTAGCAATTGGCTGAAATACGACATTTTTTGTTTCGTTCCATACAAAAAAAAAGAAAATGCATTTTTTTCATATAAAAACTAATTTTAGCGGAAAATGACAAGTTACAAGTTTCATTATAATCAATAAGTTCTGTCGATTGGTATACTCAAAAATGCAATTTTTTAGAAAAAAATTTAAGTCCGCTTTAATGCAGTTACAGCCCACTGTGCGCCGCGCCGCTCACGCGCGTAGTTCTACCTACGTACGCCAAACGCTCTTAGAATTAACTTGTCGTAAGACCTTAGAGGGTTTTTAACAATAGCAGATATTTAGCAAGGTGGTACGTGCTATAAACAGGTAAATATTTATTAATTCATACGTTTGAACTTTAACAAAAATAAAAATCTGTTAAAATTAAATTTATTAATAGGCTCGTAAAAAATGTATATTACATTTATTGCGTTGACATGCACCCCAATCCCAATATGAATAAAAATAAATCTTTTACATTACTACTACAATATCTAAATGAATTAATTGCGACTAAAATTTGACACACTTGAAGAAAGAATCTAGGCAGTTATTTAGAAATGCTTTATTGAATCATCAATATAATTATTTTTACAAGACACTCATAATATGTACAGTCGCGGAATTAAAAATTAGGGCATTTAAAATGATTCAGTGTATATCTTACTTTAGTTTACTTATCACGTTACCTGGTGAAATTAGTCAAAGTCAAAATAATTACTCGTATATGACAGCATACCTCATT
This sequence comes from Agriotes lineatus, assembly GCA_940337035.1. Lineage (NCBI taxonomy): Eukaryota > Metazoa > Arthropoda > Insecta > Coleoptera > Elateridae > Agriotes > Agriotes lineatus. The sequence goes on from OW679194.1 coordinate 214,894,256, forward strand.
GTTTAACTGTCAATTGCTAACCTAAAAACGCAAAGCCCAATTTACATTACTCAAAATTTGCAAAAATCCTCTATAGGACTTGCCCGGATTTTTAATTCCGCGACTGTACATCCTTGCAATCGAGAAAAAATACAGGATACCAAAAAATTTACTAAACAAACTAAGTAACTTACGATTACATATAAATAAAATGAAATTACATGAACACCAGTACAGTTTGTTTTTTTGCTTTATTATTCCAGTGGCTTTTGTAATTGCCAGTTTTTAATTTTTATAATGTAAAACTACATAAGACAAATTAAAATTGGACAATTTCAGAGGTCACTCGAATGATAAAGCAAAAAATCAAACTATACAAATTGACAGAACATAATTGGTTTCCTCATATTTTGAAAAAGTATAATAGATTAAAAATCCTTCAAAAACGCGATGTTTTCCACATTTTTAGGTATGTAAACATGCGTAATGATCCCTAACCAAAATGTTGAAATATTATAAAGGAAAGCGACAACATTACAAAGCATACATTTCATTGTTTGCTTCAAAGCTTTGAGCTGATTCAGAAAATACGAAATGTTTATAAGGCGCCGACCAGTAATTTGAAATGGATTTTCTGGGATGTTCTCTTTTTCTTAATAGAGTTCTTCAAGTTCACTGCTGTCATTATTCTCTTCGTCGGAATTTGAACTTGAACTATGACAATCTGGTTTGTTTTTTGAAAAATCATTGCCATTGGACAATGATTCTGTTTCGGAAACATTTTCGTCGTTGTCGCTTTCATTCAATGGAAGTTCGTGTTCATTTTCAGATATGGTATCGAAAAAATTTTCATTACTTTCGGAAAAATAAAATTCAGCTGGTAAGGAACTTATCGGAGCTTCAGAATTACAAGTAAAGGACAGCACACTATCAACATCAAAAGTTGGGTAACCGGCAACTAATGTTTCTGGATCTGTTTGTAAATGAGCGAGCAGCTTCCATCTCCTAGAGAGAATTATACGTTATATTTATTACAGCACTTATATTCACTTATTACGTCTATATTCTTATGCGAGAAAATGTATACAATGTGGTTTTTCGTAGAAAAGGCAGAAACGTCAAAAAGTTATTTGTTTTATTAGTACAAAAATAGTTATTTGTCTACCAAGTGTACGTTACTTACGAGCCCAGAATCACACAATTTGGCCCGGCTAAGATTTTTTAGGTATTTTTTTGATAACTTTGTTTTATACTCACGAAAGAAAATATTTTCGGTCAATATTCTTAGATCATGATTGTAGGAGTTTCTAAACCGTTTTAGCAATAACGAATTACAAACATTAGTCAAAAAAACTAACTTAGAAATTAATATACCGATTCATTTCATTAGGCCCATATGATCTAAATATCATTTCATTAACCGTAGCATGTTTTGGTTGAAGTGAAACAGTGCTGTTTAATACCATACTGACAGTTTGGTGTGGTATTCCTTTTGCAAAAATGGTACGTGGTAAAGCTATTGTCAATTGGTTTCATTCCGGTAATTCCTGTGGCAAAATTTTCAAACAATTGCAATTATAGGGTTATAGTGTACCGAATATTTTGAAACGATATATAACAACAGGCTCAATAGCAGAAAAGCCAAGTTTGGGACGAACCTCAAATATTACATCAGCAAATTTTAAAGCTTTGCTTCTCTGGGCCAAATAATACTCGTATGTTTCTGGGCTCGTATATTAATAAACTTTTACCTTCCTTTTTTCCGGCTTTTGAATTTTTAAAAAGAGTGTTGCAAACTAAGTCATTTCCTAACTACACTTTTAAAAATTGGAAAAGTCGAATTTTTCCCAGCAAGTTAGAAAAATGCATATTTTTGGCACGAATAGATAAGAACAAAGTCTGGAAACTTATAAATGAACTACATAAATGACTTAGTTTTGTTGCTATACAGGGTCCGGCAACGACACGGGGGTGGAATATATTTCTAAAACTATGAGAGTTACATGTGTATATAAAAGTTGTAGGTACGAAGGTGGTGCACATTGCTAAAATATTTTTGACTATTCAATTCACCTGTCATCTGTCAAAAAGTAACCAATGAAAATACAGAATTCTGACGTTTCTTGACCAATCAAAAAGATATCAGTGGATATATCTTCCTAGAAGGTATTCAAGTGACTATTTTTAACAAATGCGATTTTTATTAGAAAATGTCAATATTAGTGTTCTGTTACTATAGAAATTGCGTAGTTTGTTGCTAGATTTACTAAAAACTAATTTGAAAAAGTAGTTTGGTTCATTAAATAGTCCCTCGAATACCATTCTTAGTCAAAGTTAAGTAGATTATTTTTGCGGTGGTATCACTACTCATGTCCATTGCGCTTGGGATTAGGACTCGTGCTAGCGCACTCGTCCTAATCGTACCAAAGCGCAATGGACATTCGTGACACCACCGCAAAAATAGTCGGCATAACTTTGACTACTCATGGTATTATAAGTGATTATATATGGTGGCTCAGAAAAACGTCGCGAATCAAACTTACTTTTTCTTAAATGGCATGCCCTATATTGGGGTAGCTTAAAACTTTTGCATTGAATACTCATCATTTTGATATCAAATTGTATGGGTCTAACGTCAACTGTTTTGTAGATATTAACGATTTTATTCCACAAAATGCTGAACTTCAGGCGGCTGCTGTAAGCAACAGAAAACAATTCAATGAAGCAAAACGTTATCAAAAAATTATGTTTTTCGTGAACTACCGTTGAAATGTAAAATGGTGGATCTGGGTGCTCAATATTTGCAAATTTAATAATTTCGATTTTTTTTTCAAATGAAATGCCCTATATATTTTTATATTTTTGAAATGCTTTTTTAATGAGCTTTCTTTTGATATCTCACTTCGTACATCTAAATTCAACTGTTTGTCAGATATGCATGTTTGAACATAAAAAACAGCTTAAGCTCCTTAAGATGCTTTATTCGAAGGGATAACAAACAAACCTCATTAAAATCATGATTTAAACATTTGGTTTCTTAGAAGCAATAAAACGCAGTAGTCTTCTCCACGTACATGTTGGTTTCTTACCAAAAAAGGTAAAGCCAAGTTTAGGAAACAAAAATCCAGCCACTACTCAAAACTAGAAATAATAAATACGGTAAAACGAAAAAAGTAGTAGAAAACTAAATCTGAAAAGCGATTGAATTTAGGGATAGAAAATGAAATGTCAGAAGAAAGCTTATTAAAAGTACTGTTAAAAATACAGAGATATACAGGGTGTTCCAATTACGTAAATAAAAATAATTATATTTGCTGATTATGAGTTCTCTGTACAGCTATAATACTCAGAGCCGGAAAAGGGAACTATTTGTACATTTAATGCAATTACGTATAGGATTTTGGTGTACTGGAATTTGTTTTTTTATCTGATTTTATTTGACCTTGGAATTAGTTTATTCCTGCATTTATCATTTTTTCGTGTTTATTATTTCTTGTATCAACACTGACTGTGATTAAAATCATTAATATCTCCAAAACAGTTGACGCTAGGCCCATACAACTTGATCTCAAAATGATGAGTATTTCAATGCAAAACTTTTAAGCTACCCAAATATAGGGCATGCCATTTAAAAAAAAAAGTAAGTTTGATTCGCCACACTTCTTTGAGCCACCCTGTATAATCAAAAACATTCTAACAATGTGCACCACCTTCGTACCTACAACTTTTATATACACAATATTCATGTAACTCTCATAGTTTTAGAAATAACTTCCACCCCCGCGTCGGGCAACGACCCTGTACAGAAATATTCTACATTTAAAAAAAGGTTCATTACAGTGTAAAAGAGCAATTGCCTTGCATGTCGCTATGTTCGCACTAGCCTCTACCAATCTTTATATGTTTCCACATTATATAAGTACTTTTGAAAGAGTATTTTTAATTAACACCATACGTTAAACCTTACACGGCACCAACAGCTACACCTCTAGGTAATAAGAGATTACTGCCAATATATACATTAAGAACAATTTGACAGTTTATTTGTCTATACAATGCCATTTTTAGAATAACTCTGAGATTGTATGGTAGAAGTATCACCTACTCTATGTAATAAAACGGTTTCTTTAGTTTTGTCTAGTACTATATTTCTAAATCCCAATAACAACCACACCATTCTTTGCTGTAGCAAAAGCAAAATGTTATTCATCTCACCCTTGCGTTACAAAAACAAATTTTTGATACTATCTTTAAATGCAATACCTTCATAATAACGATGTGATAATAATGAAAGTTCCAAACAAGAAATGCCCAGTTTCAAAATGTCACAAAAAGGGTGCACTATGTTCTTAACTAAATCAAAACGTGGTGTATACATAACATAATGACTAAATAAAAAGTTAGCAGATATTAAATTTATTGTGTACTAATTTAGTTGTGCCAACAGTATAGAATACATCATAACGCGACATCTAAAACGACGAAACAAAATGTAAATGTCATTGCCTAACACTCCCAACGGAAATTTTGTATTATTTCAATTTCAAAACAAAAACAAAATTAGATTTATCTAAAGCCAAAATTTAGTATCTAGTATAAGCTACTTAATTCGCACGAAGTTGTTCTTGGCTTAGCCAATCGATATTTTCCCTTTGGCATTTTACGAATTGTTTAAATATTCGGTAACAAACAAGGATGTATTGGGCGAATTCACTTATACATAAAAGCTTTGCTGCAGGTAATAGATTTTCAGATAAGGTAGGTACTTAGGGAAATAATCCGCTTCCGACATTTGCTTAACCAGAGAAAGTGATGTATCTACAGTTGCCTAAGTATTTTACTTTCAAGGCGCAAATCAAAAATTCACCTTGCACACTGTAGAAATATATGAGCTCTACTTAGCCGCCTTAACTTGAACTTTTTTGTTGGGGCATTTTTGAGAGTACTAGGAAGCGAATTAAACAATCCTATTCCAAAATTACTTCGTTTCGTGGATGTTAATCTTTGCTGCGGAACCTGTATATCGCCTTGACTGCGGGGGTTGCAACCATGGGCATCGCCGTTTTGTGTGTAAGGCAGCAGGTTACAAAGTGAAATCGTGTTACAAAACTCACACAGATGGCGTTACCAAAAGCCGCATCACAGAAGCAACAAAACAAATCTGACATCTAAATCTGAACACCCGTGTACCTGATACTAGACAATATTTGGCTAACAGACGGTCTGTTGCATTCAACGTTAGTAGATATCGTGGTAGCTAGTGATTATTCTTATATTACTACGCACTTCAACAAGAAATTTTCTTTTATAAGTCCTCGGGTTTTTATTCCAAAATTCCCAGCTGCTCTCATCAGAAGTTGAACGGTATATTTAGTAAGGTCTTCTTTTATAACCATGTGTGTGCCGTACCATTCAGGAGTCTCTTTTTACTGTACATACGTTTTTGTAGTATTTCTGCTAAGCAGTTTTACAATTATGGGATGACAGTGACCTTCACTTGATGGCAGACGGTAACTAGAGTCAATGAGGATTGTTGGAACATCCAATCTTAGTTTAGTTTTACAAACCTCACATACCATTTCATTGGTAGATTCACGGTGCCATTCGAACAAACCAAATATGCACATACTATTTCACCAGGTATACTGCTTCAAATCGCCTTAGTATCTAATAGTTTATCCTTTTCTCGCTTGATTTCAGCTTCCAGGTGTATCATCTTCTTCCTTTATATGCCTTATTGAAATTGCAACACTACCTTGAATCACTGACACAAGTTTAGCTGTAAATGTAGACGAGTTTAACACTTTTTCCACGACTTTTTAAAATGATGTCATTCTTCCTTGGCAGAATGCTTTTTAAATAAGTTGAGCATTTTAAAAACAAAAAGGTTGGATTTTTTAAATTCGATAAATAAAACAACTAGTACAACGAGATGCACGTTAGCTATACTCGACTACTTTACATGCGGATATTCACATGTATTCCATATGATACAGATTGAAAACAGAAAACAAAAAATGTATTAACTAACTTAAAAGCGGAAACGCCTTAGCTTGTGTTACAATATTTTTTCATATAAAGGAGCGCAGAATCTTGGAAAAATATTTTTGAGACAAAAGTGGCTGTAATTTCATATTTGAGAAAGTTTTTCTCCAATCTTTTATCTTTTCGAAAATAATGAGGATGTCTTTTGAGCCCATTTAATGTTTTGCTCTAATTTGTAGATCATGAAAGTTTCAAAGCTATGGAGTATCTTGATCGTAATAGAACCTGGGTGAAACTGTTAACAATTTCCCCCTTTCCTGCAAATTTTAAACTATCAATATTTTTGGTTTAATTTGGAGAAGCTATACGTTCATTAGTGTTAATAAAAGTATTTCTCAATGCAACCAACTATGTTATGAAATTGTTTTATAGTATATTGTAAGCCTGAACAGTTCATTTGTTTATGTTATTTGTATCCTAGTCTGACGTAGCCAATGTTTATCCTCTGTAAATCAAAAGGCTTTAAATAAATACATACATACATCCATACATACATATATTTATTGTACTAGACCATTACACTAACAGTAAAATATTTAATATATTTTGTTCTATAGCACATGTTAAAGTGTGCTTTTATCAACTCAAAACAAGAGGTCAAGTTTTACTTTAACAACAAGGGTAGATAAAGTAGCACTTTAACATCAAGGATAGATAAAGTAATTTGATTTTCTAACTTTTGTTTAAATTAAATATGACAGCTTCGTATTATCGTAGCAACCCAATCTAGCTACTGACATTTTGAAATGTCATTGACTGTTCTTATTTTCTTCTAAAATTGGTAAAGTTCTTGCTATAGAAAAAAATATTGTATTATACTATACACGACGATAAAGTTATTTCTATCCACTCTTGAATCATTAACGTCTCGACTGCGTCTCGACGTTAAACGATTCACTTCTGGATAAAATTTAACTTTATCGTCTTGTATAATAAATTACTATTATATACTACACTAGAACTGACTACTAATACTAATCATTTTATAAATTTTAATAATCTTAGTTAATGGCAGCTCTAACTCAGAATAATAAATGCATTCATTTTAGTCATTGCAATAACTTAGAAGTTATGCTAAAAAGAAGCGCGTGTCCAACAATAGCTCCAACATGAATACGACGAGTCCTTGTTGTCTGGTTCGTGAAATTGTATCAGCAATATCCAACATTCTATTCAGATATTACGTTCCCCCAGGCACCAGAGCAGGCGGTAGAATTTTAGTAAAGAAATATAAATGTTACTACAGGAAAAGCGATAGCGCAGTTACAGTCATTGTAAGCTGTGTAAAGGGAATTCTGCGAAAAGTTAAGTAACTCGACTTCGCTGTGAGGAACCACAAAGTACGTTGTTACACCCTTACAGAACTAAAACTGCATCTTTGAATAGCCACCCTGTTTGCTTTCTAACGTGACGCCTTTACAACAACAAATCAGATTTCAATTTACATCTTGGACGTTTTTAGTAACGCCACTGTTTCCACATTTCAGTCTTGTTATTTTAAATTTTCCGGCTACGAAATCGTCCGCATCAAAAAGTTATGAAGCGAATGACAGTTGACACAGACGTGATATTTTCCACTACAAAGTGAATTATGGATTTAATAACAAACCATAAATAAAACTTGTTTAATATATTACGACACTGCAAACACCAGGCATTTCCATTCTGAAGTTATATTTGTCTTAAAGCTTATATAGCAGAATGGGAACTGGAAAGCTTTTGCAACTTGACAATGGTATTTATCATCTTTATATTGTTCCTTACGTAAAATTCAAACCGAAAGCTTGCGAAACTGAGACGGTTTTATTATCTTCTTTATGTTCCCGTCGCAATATTCGTGTAGGGCAACGATCGACTGTGTTTTAAAACAATCATTGTTGAATTTCGGAGGGCTGAAGAGCGCTCTGTTTTATATCTCATCGGGTTTCAGTGGAATCGAAAAAAATTATTGGTTGGAGTTACAATTTTGTGCAGTATTATATGTATATCTATTTATAGCAACGACATAATCACTATTACGACGTATTTACATGCATATTGTAGACAGTTTGAAATTTTGTAATTAATTAGTGTTCAATAGGCGATAAGCCTTTCCCTTAATATAGGAAATCTAACCCATGGGTGGTTCTCCTCTAGAACGTTTTGTATCTACATCTAATAATCTTTTTGATTCATCTATTTATTGCACCAACAACTAAGAGAAGAATATTTGTAAGTGAATAAAGCTGGGGCATCTAAAGTATAATCACCGGAGAAGGATATTTAAAAGCATATTGGCATATTTCCATGATTACACCATAGAAAATCTAGAGTTTGGCAGAAAAATCAATACAGCGAAGGGCAAAGCACACTAAGAAATGTCCACCATTAATCATTTTTAAAAGAATTATCACATATAATCTCATAAGAGCATTAATTCTTTCCGGAAATTTTTTTAGTGCGTTGCAACAACGTCGTATTAATTTGCCCGAGCGGGACGCTAGGGCAAATTAGGACGTTGTTGGAATGCACAAAAAGTAATTTCCGGATATGAATTAATGCTCGAATGCAGATTCGGTAAGAAAATCGTAACGACACAAACCCTAAAAAGAAGTAATGTCTACCTACAAAAAATTTCCAAGATATTTTTTAGTTGTCTTGGTTACGGCTCGTGAATTAATTATTCTATTGGTCATTAATGAGTGTCGTACGATTTTCATGTAAATTATTTATAACTTCCAAATTCGCATAGAAATTCCTGTATTTATATTAACATTTATACATCCCTATAAATCCTGGTAAATCCCCAAAAATTATTATAAATCTCTTGAGTGAAATATTGCGATGTTAATGTTTCACGTAACATTATTTGCACTCAGTGCAACTGAGTAATTGAAAAAAATATTCTTGCAGTTGAGAACCGACATATTTAGTCATGTTGTAAAATCTAAACAAAAACACAAAAACCTAAATACTTACAAGTCTCTTACATGTAGATAACTACATAAAACATCACATCACAAAAGGAACAGAAAAGTAAATTCATTTATTTATCTAAAATTTAGTCAAGTAAAAATATCCGAAAAGCAAAATCAAAGTAATTTCCATTTGTTATATCAACGTTAGTCAACCTATACGTAAGAGCAATTTAAATGAAAAAGTTAAATAGTATTAGTAGCGGGTGCTAGAAAACTCGTCTTATCAGAGTCACCTATGGAAAAAAATTACGTTTGGCAATACTGAAATGTATTGTTGGTTACACTGCAAGTCTATGTCACATGTTAGTAGGTTAGGTTTTGCGTCAGTTTTGACACAGACTGACGCAAAGCCTAACCTGCTAACCTCGAATTTGACATAAACTTACAGTGTCACTAACTATACATTTCAGAATTGCCAATGTTAAAAGTTACTGTTCTGTTATTTCTTAACGGCCTAGGCTGTTAAGTGTTTAACAGCCTAGGCTGGTATGGGGAACTTTTCAGTTAGGTTGACAGTTCTGTTATTGACAAATAACAAGTAGGTGTCATAAAAAAATTATTTCGAGAGCTTTGTCTGAAAAGTCTGTTAATGTTATTCAACAAAATCTATAAATCAAACACTATACCTTATGATTGGCCTTAAATCCGTATTCTTAACCCTGCTCAAAAACGAAATTTAAATAAATATGAGAACTACCGTACAATTATCCTCATAAATCACACTGTTCTTAAAAATAATTCGGAAAAGAATATACAGAAAACTTGAATCCCATATTGGAAACCGTCAGTTCGGATTCAGGAACGGAATGGGAACATGGGAAGCTCTGTTTGCTCTCCAGATACTCATATAGAGATGCAGAGACGTCAATGCCGACGTGCACGTATGTTTCATAGACTTCAACAAAGAATTTGTCATGGTGAATCATGACAAATTAATTAACACCCTAAGAACAACTATTGACGAAGCTGATATAATCATCATACAAAATCTTCATTACGGTCAAAGAGCATTAGTAAGAGTTGAAGGACAATTAACAGAGGTATACATCTGTTGGGGGAGTGAGACATGGCTGTGTCTTGTCTCCACTTCTATTCTATATTTATTCTGAAGAAATATTTAATAAATCACTGGACGATCTACCAAATGGAATAAATAACAACGGAATTTTTATTAAAGCTTTGAGATATGCCGATGATACCGTTCTTCTAGCCGATTCTCTGGACGACTTACAACAACTTTTAGACCGAGTCGTAGATATGGGATCAATGGGACCACAGGAGGAAAATAAGGCAAATATTGAAAAACCAGAAACAATATTCTTAAAAATGCGTGATGTACTTTCTGGTAATACTCAGAGTCTACCACTGCGGATGAGAATAGTTAGGTGCTACGAGTATTTAATTTTGCTATACAGCTTGGCGACATGTACACTGACGAAAGCTACTTGAAATGTGGAGGAATTCTGAAAAATAGCTGGAGAGAGCATGTGACTATCAACGACTTCTTAAAAAGAATGGTAGTGGACAGAAAACTGACGAAGATCATTAAAATAAAGAAACTTAGGTATATAACTGGGACACATCTTACGTAATGAAAAATATGTCTTATTTCAGCTAATAATTTGAGGTAAAATAAAAAGCAAAAAATGAATATCCTGGCTGCAGGACAGACGCCACTGATGTGGTAAAACATCCAATGAACTATTCCGATCGGCTCTTATCAAAATATCGATTGCTATGATGATAGCTAACATTCGCTGAACGGATGAGGCACACATAAGAAGAAGAATAATAATAATGCTTATATCACAACAGTTTAATTACAGGAAAATAAATAATAATTGACAAAGCTACGTACTTACTTACTTAGTCGTAATCCTCATCTAGCGGTTAGCCAGTGTAGAGGGGTCCTTCTGTACCACTTAACTATTTACTAAATTACTTCACTTTTTTCTGTCTTTTGCACTTAATACCGCTTTATTCTATTTCATCGCATTCGCTGTTAATATCTTGATTTTTTTTTCCAGGTAATCGCTGATCTTCCTTTGTCTCCTTTTCCGTCGGTTCCAATTTTTCGTGCGGTGAGCGGTAGTCTTCCTGTCTCCATTCTTATGATATGCCCTAGCCTCAATTGTTGTTCTTCACGTATTCTATTTAACTCCTTACTTTGTAATCTTTCTCTTATTATATCGCTTCTTATTTTGTCTTTTATTCTAACCCCGACCACTTTTCGTAAGTACAGCATCCGCAAAACTTTGTAGTTTCTGCTTTTGTTTTTCAGTTACCGCCAAGTCTCACATCCATGTTATAGTATTAACGTTCTTATTACGATCGTTCTTTATATGCATAACTTTATTTTCCTCTATTTTCCTTTTGTTCAGTTGGCACAGTAATTTATTTGACATCAATGACGTTCTGCTGTAGATTCTTAGACTCATACCACCCCTATCATTGTATTCCCGAAGTATTTAGTGTTCTTCCAACAAAACATTATAGCAGATTCTGTCGAAGGCTTTGGAAAAATCTGTGTATACGTCAACTTAACTGCGCACCAAATATTTGTGACACATATTGCGTAAAATAGCAAAGCTTAAAACCCTGGATCGTGTATGCACAGAACGCGTTCATAGAAAACTCTCGCAAAGGCCTTAGCGAATTTTTTTAAGATGGAAATTAGTCTATAAGCATTATCCATCTTCCCAATTTTATGTATGGGGGCATATTCTGCTTACTCTTTACCATTTTAGGAAGACTCCTGGCTTTAGAGAGAAAAAAGCTTGGAAAAAACTCCAGAGCAATTTCTTAGTAAAAAACTAGGCATTTGGTCGTCTCCTGCTGTCGGCTTATTTTTTATTTACTATTTGCAGTTTTTACATCAACACTGGACACATGTATCATATCAATGTATGGGGGGTAATTAAGATTAGTAGGTTCGATATCTACATCATTTGTGCTGTTCTCTGCACTGCAAAATTGTTCCTTAAAACAACCGACTAAATAAACTTCACCTTCGCCACATAAAGTATCGCTTTTACTCCTAATAACATAATCTACTATTAGTGCTCCAATGTCCACTTACCTGGAAAGTTATGAGTAAAGCCCTTTACAGATTTTTTGGACTGTATAAATGACCAAAAGCTTTTATGCTCAACTACTACTGATTTTTCTGCACTATTTGTGTACTTTTTATAAGCTCCGTCAATGTTTACTCTTACAATAGCTCTTAATCGTTTAAATTCTTTTAAATCTCTGTCTATGCCGTATTTTTTATATTTACTGTAAAACTTGTTATTTAACTTGATGGTTTCTACCAACCCAGAATCACACCATTGGGCCCAGCTAAAATTTTTCAGGTATCTTTACATTGTACCCACAAAAGAAAATCTTTTTGGGCAATATCCTTACATCATAATAATAGGAGTTTTTATCAATATTTTAAACAGCTTTAGCAATAACAAATTACAAAAGATAGTCGGGAAACACTAAATTAAAAATAAATTATCGATTCACTTCATTTGGCCCATATGATCAAAATATCATTTCTTTCACCGTAGCATGTTTGGGTTGAAGTGAAACAAGCTGTTTGTTGTTTTATAACATGTTGACAGTCTGATATTCTTTTTGCAAAAACGGTAGTTGGTAAAGCTATTGGCACTAACTTCAAATATTACACCAGCAAATATAAAGCTTTACGAATCTGGGCCAAATGATATGATTCTGCGCTCGTATAACCGTATAACCTCGTATAACGTTTGGTTAAACCATTTAGGATATTGTCAATTTATCTGCTTACGTAAGGGTATACATCTATCATCAAATATTTGTATAAACTATTATAAAATGCGTTTAAGACATCATCTACATTGTCAAGGTTGCATATAGGAAAGACCAATCTATTGACTGAAGGAAGTATGTTTATTAACTATTAGAAGTTCATCACGCGAAACATCACACTTAAAATCAGCAAAAGCCAGGTCTAGTACTTTACCACTACCATTGGAAACATTATTATCTTATTGAATCGTGTTTAATAAGTGACAATAGTTGCGTAATGATAAGTTTAGAGCATTGTCCATGTTTTGGTTATAGGTCGGAAAAGTGATATCGCCTAATATTAATAGATATGTACTATACAAATGAAATTCCATAAAGTAATTCATTAGTAATCTTGAACTAGCAATTGAAGGAGTCCAAAGTGTTTCGTCGCTCATAGGTCTTTTCATATTTTCATCCCATATACCTAGTATATTTGTAGGGCTGCTTGGGAATAAATTTAAAAGTAAATTCATGTCCTGATTTATTTTTACGGCCTTTGGCACTGCATCTTTCCATAGTTTTAAATTTACGTCTTTACCGTTCAGTTGTCACGACCATTAAATCTTGCAGTCAAAGTAACATTTAAAGTTTTAAAAAGTTTCTTCAAAAAAAAAGAAAAGCCTTTCGTACGAAAATGCAAAAATCTACAATAACTACATAAACTAAAAAAAAACTAGAAAAAATACTCTGTTGTAAAACGATTTATATATTGATGTAGTGACGTATTTCGCCAAATTGCATCATACTAATAATCATAAGGTAAAGAAAAAAGAACGAAGAAGCATTATTCTCTAAAACACAATTCTTCATAACGGGCCACATGCAAATTCTTTGAAGATTTTCATAAATTGTTACTAGCTCGAGTTCACTTGGCAATCACAACAAAACCGATTAGTCAGGCGAAAGTTACTAGACGATGGTATCAACAATCGCTGCAACCAAATGCACAACTTCGTGAAGTAGCGTACGCAATACACCAAAACCCAAGGAAAACCCTTTCTAGCTATTCCATATGAGATATCAGGCGTAGATTCGCTCAAATAAGCCAAACCATGTATTATAGTCGATGAACCTTCAATAAATTCACATAAGTGGTAAAAGAGACACTGCCTACTGTACTCGAATGTTAGCGGTCAACCTACATCTCAAAATAAACACCTTATCAAGTTAGTCTCGAGATCTCCAAGGTAATTAACCTACGTAACTGTTTCAGAAGAGGCTTAACAAAGCCAGAAAATATAATATAGTACGAGAAGGGAAAATGCAAGAGTCCGACTAAAACGTTCACATGTAATTCTCAACGTAACCTCGTGGCAGACAAGGAAACCGCTTATATCCTTTACATTTGCATAGCCAATAAGTAATTTTTTGGTGAAAACTGAGTTGAGTTAAATGGCTAAGGCTACCGTAGTAAATAAAGCAAAAATAAAAGCTAACGGCGTACTGACCGTAACAGTCTTCGTTGCTGGCTTCAACCTGTACCAAAGTTCCATTTTAATATCATAGTATTCTCGATTACTTATGTAACAAATCAATTAGCATGTGTTCATTGCTAGTACTTTAAAAATACCTGCCAATCTATGAGGCTTGAGATGTTATAGTTATAATAAATAACGTTTTTGTACTACATTTTCTTTGAAAATATCTTTATGGCGAATTGTTAGAGACTGATTGCAGTTACCCCTTGATTTAACACACTAATTACGTTTATTTCTTACTAGCTATTAGCAGCGATTTCGTTCGCGCGAGGTTCCTTATTTGCGTATTAAATAATGACTAATTATTTTTTGTCATCCCACCCCATCCCATCCTATCCACGTCCTCCGTCCCCATCCCTTTCTACGTCCTCGTCTCTGTACTGTCCCATCCCGTCCCGTCCCGTCCCGTCCCGTCCCGTTCCTTTCCGTCCCGTCCCGTTCCGTCCCGCTCCGTCCTGTCATGCCCCTTCTCGTCCCGTCCCTTCCCGTCCAGTCCCGTCCCACCCAGTCTCGTCCCATCGCGTCCCTTCCCGTCCCGTATCGTCCCGTTCCGTCCCGTCCCGTCCGCTCCCGTCCTCTCCCCTTCCATCCCATTCCTTCCCTTTTCGCCCCGTCCCGTTTTTTCCCGCCCCGTCCCATCTCGAACTCTTCCCGTTACGTCCCGTCCCGTCCCGTCCCATCCAAAAGGAGGGAAAGGATGGGATGGAAGGGGAGGGCCCCTTCCATCCCATCCTTTCCCTCCTTTTTCCGTCCCGTTCCGTTCCGCCCCGCCCCCTCCCGTCTCGTCCTGTCCTGTCCAGTCCAGTCTAGTCCAGTCCCGTCCAGTCCCGTCAAGTCCAGTCACGTTCTCTTATGTCAGGTCCACCGTCTTGGACTTAAAAATAAATGCCATTTTCGCAATCAACGTCCCAAAAAAACCTCAATAACGACACCCATATCGTATTTTAGGCTTATTTACCCCATTGAACTCCCTAAGGGGTTGATTTTCGGAAAATCACGAAATACGTGTTTGCTTATTTGTTTTTAGGAGTACTCCTACAAAGTTTCAAGTCGAAATATCTGTTTAATATTATTTCTCCATATAAAATTGGAACCCCCATTTTACCCTTTTAGGCGTTGAATTTCGAAATATCCTTCCTTACACCTTGTGTATATCATAAAGGGAACCTCTGTGCAAAATTTCAGCTTTCTAGGTCCAAGGGTTTGAGCTGGGCGTTGATGAGTGAGTGAGTGAGTGAGTGAGTCAGGACTTTCAGTTTTATATATGGGGTTATCATAAAGTAAGAGATATACTTTAACTTATTATAACTTTTTAACAAATCAAGCCAATCTAATTGCTTAAGGAATGGGATTTTATTGTAAAACAAAAGCGTTATCATGACAATTTTTGACACGAGTGTCAAAACAAAATCATTCAATTTGGAGTTTATTTGCAAATTAAAACTCAAGTAAACGTAAAGTTCTAACGACTCAAACTGTAATAGCATGGATCTACGTACAAGAATTGGTTTAGTTCAGTGTTATTATGAATGCGGGAGAAATTACACCGCTGGATTACGAAGACTGGATTTCAGAGCGGGGCCCTGTTAAATGAAAGCGTACCTCAATTTGATACAAAAATTTGAAAGAACAGGTTCGGTAATTAACCTTCCGAGATCAGGAAGACCAAGGATTAGTGATGTCCAGGTTGCAGAAGTTCTTCATGAAAATCAGGACGTAGCCAGAAGTAATCCACTAGCAATCAGCAGTGCAAATGCGATACCCAAGCGATTGCAAATACCGTACACCACACCACGGTTTGGAAAATTTTACACAAAATTTCAAGAGATCAAAATGTAGGTCATATTGAACATTTGCTGTAACTGGGTTTGGGCATACACAATCCCATTATTTAAACAATTAAATATCGTTTAGTTTTTGTTATTAACTTAATTTGTTAAAAAGTTGTAATAAGTTAAAATATAGCCCTTACTTTATGATAACCTTGTATATAGATGCCTGAAGTTGCAATAACTCCATTTCATCTTTGCCAGTTTTTCACTTAATGTTATTGCTCTATCTTATTTTAACCTAAATATCATATTACACCAACATATTACTAGTAGTTACTTATATCAGCCTCTCCTTGGTGTATGGTTTTATGGCCTTGGCGCATAGGATGGCAAATTTTAAATGAGGTTGAACGGAAGTGGAGGTCCATAAGAAAAGAATTATTACCAAAATACTACATTGGAATTACAGCATACATAAGAATCTAGAAAAATACCGTCTACAAG
This sequence comes from Agriotes lineatus, assembly GCA_940337035.1. Classification (NCBI taxonomy): domain Eukaryota; kingdom Metazoa; phylum Arthropoda; class Insecta; order Coleoptera; family Elateridae; genus Agriotes; species Agriotes lineatus. The sequence continues at coordinate 214,910,807 of OW679194.1, forward strand.
ACAAAGAAATGAGAAGAAAACATGAACTGAAGGCAAACTGCATGTAACATAATAGTATGAATATTGATGGATACGAAAGAGTTTTCTGTAAAGAAATATGTGTTATTAATGACAATACAGATATACCTTCTTATCAGTGTCGATGCTGCTAATTTGTTTATTGTGACAATTCACCACATCTGTGAAATAATTCAAATAGATCAATGACAATGTAGTTTTCTTATGTTTTCGGCCAATAAAAAAGAATTATATCCACATAACCACTAGTGGTTCCAAGCAGCATAATTTTTCGACATAACCACTAGTGATCCTGGCAATATAATTTTTTGACATTTTTAATATGATAACAGTTTGTTATTATAATTTTTCATTTTGGTTGCTCCTATGGAAAAGAACGCACAGCAATCCAAATTTCACGTAAAAATTTGCTCGCAAAATCAATTTTTACAGTTGTTATATTCGTTGAATTTTCCCTCCAATAGCAATTTTTAGTCAAAGTTAAGTAGAATATTTTTACAGTGGTATTACTACTCATGTTGATTGCGCTTAGGATTCGATCCTAAGCACAATGAACATTCGTAATACCACAACAAAAATATTCGACATAACTTTGACTACTCATGGTAGTATAAGTGACTATTCAATTCACCTGTCATCTGTCAAAAAGTGACCAATGAAAATCCAGAATTCTGACGTTTCTTGACCAATCAAAATAATATCAGTGGATATATCTTCCTAGAAACTATTCAAGTGACTATTTTATACAAATGCGATTTTTATTAGAAAAAGTCAATATTAGTGTTCTGTTACTATAGAAATTGCGTAGTTTGTTGCTAGATTTACTGAAAACTAATTTGAAGAAGTAGTTTGGTTCATTAAATAGTCCCTCGAATACCATTCTTAGTCACAGTTAAGTAGATTATTTTTGCGATGGTATCACTACTCATGTCCATTGCGCTTGGGATCGTGCCAAAGCGCAATGGACATTCGTGACACCATTGAAAAAATAGTCGGCATAACTTTAACTAATCATGGTATTATAAGTGATTATTTCCTTCATATCCATAATAATGCGTAATCACTATGGTTTCTGTCAGTTCAACAATGACAAAAATTCAAACGTCAGAATTTAATCGATTGAGCATAATTTTAACATGATTAATAAAGGTGCTTTGCCATATGAATTTTATCTATTTATTCAGGAAATAATCACGCCGAACATCCCGCGTGCATGTAAACTATCCTGAATAAATGTTGACGAATTTCTGTCAGAATGTTTTGCTCTGAAGAAATATAACTCGTAAATTTTTCGCCCCAAAATCCCTCGCGCTACGGATTCGGGATTCTTGTTGAGCGGAAAATTTACTTAACATATTTCTTAGCAAAACAGTATATTACTGTTGATAATATAGTTTATAGGAAACTGACAATACTGAAACAGGTAACGATGTGACTCCTTGAAGTACTATCTGTAGACGACAAAATAATGTGGTGTAGAACATTTTTTAAATTATTTTTGCAAGCAATAGATACGCAAGGGCGTGTTTCATTTAAATATCTTGCTATAAAATAATAAAAAACTGCACAGAAGTAAAATAACATCACATTTGTTGATTGCTTTTCACATTAATTAATATCAACCGCTCTCGCTTAATTGAACTATACGGCAAGCACAATTGCACAGAATTACATTACTGAAACTTTTCGGTTTACAAAAACTTTATGAATTCTCCATCTAATTTGTTAGGTTACAAAAGTAATTTGGTTATGGTCTAATTAAAGAGTATCTGGTGTTAATGTACCATTCAAAGTCGTAGATTAGAGCGACAGTTTACATTTTTCAGTTCGTTCCCATTTACTTTAGTACCAATATGTCTTCGTTCCAACTGCGACAGCAGCAAAATGCAAACTCGCGCATTTTACCTTTTGCGGTTTTAGCATATTTTATTCGACCTACTTTATTCTTTAAATCGCTACATTTACCAGACGACTTTAATTAATTATCAGATTTCATTCGACATTCCTAGCATTATCACAAAGGATACCGCAAAGTTACTAGTTGTCACGAGGCCAGACTAAAATAATCAGTTTTTGTGTTAGTCCAGGTAGCCAAATTACTGCATGCTCTAAAAGTTTTACAAAAAAATTGATAATGACACTTGCTACTTAGCTGAAATAGGTACTTGGAAACAATGTTACTGAAAAAGACGCCATTAACTTTTCAAAACTCCTCTGAAAAGCTAAGGACTATTTACTAAATATTTGTATATTTTGAATCTATTTCCACATAATTGTCTAGAAAAACTAATATCTTATTTTCAATAAAACCACGAAACACTTACAGTAAGTAGCCTTTACACAAGAAATAAGCATTTCTACAATCTCCATTAGCCTGAGTTTTGACACTATGATAAAGCGCCACTAAAAATGTTCTAACCAATCTATCATCTTGAAAGGTAGCTAGCAGATTTGATTTTTACGGATGTTTTGCTTCTACTTTCAAAATGTCTCCACCAAAAGAAAAATCATCATTTGAGCGTTTTTTTTTACTTCGTTTTAGAATTGGTCTGTCTTTCTGTGTGCCTGGGAACAGAATATCTCAAAAAGAAAAAGAGGTATGGCGTTAAAACTTCATATTATAATGGTTTCCTTGATTGTTATTTTGGATGGTACAGTAGAAATAATTATAAATTCACCTTTGCTCCGACGTTCGGCGGTTAAAAAATGCAATGCAATGTTTTGTAATAATAAGTAAATATCTTAATAAGTTAAAGTTTGGGCAATTTATAAATCGCACAATTCTCAGAATTAATAAATACTCAATTACGGCTAGTTAAAAATGAAATGTAATAATTTAATTACATAAATAAAGTGGTTGAAAAGCCCCTATTTCTATTTTTATCTAACCGTATGGTCAAATCAAGCTAGCTCTCGGCATAACACGAAACTCAATTCTCAGGTGGGATCAGAATTGTACTATCGTCATAAATTTTAGGTTAGTTGACTTGCAAGGTTCTTAGTAGATCATATAATTCACGATATGACAGATTAGACAAAATGTCGCCAGTGCTTTAACGATTCTTTGAACGTTTAAGAGTGAAAATTTTGTGAAAAACGCCTCAGGTAAGTTATTTCAATTTTCCTCCATCCCCTTGTTTGTTTTTTAGGATAACGTCACCGCCTCTTGCTTGTTCTGACGTAGAAATAACGCCAATTCTTTCAATTGTTTATGGACGCTTCGGTTCTCGCCAAACCCGGCACAATCTGACGCCACTCGATTTTCTAAAAACACGAAGTAACTGGAACCTTGGAATACACTAGGCCTCTCCGGGAAGGTTTGATCTTGTAGTTTGGTGCGTTATCCCAAACCTAACCCTCAAATTGCAGGCTTAATTCCACCTCGTAGTGATGGCTTCGGAGCTGCTCGTAGTGATGCTGCTTCGATTTATTGCTGGTAAAATGCTCGTTTATTATTATAATATTGTAGTTAAATATGGAGCACATATTCGACAAACTTCAAATAAAAATTAATTCCATTGTTCCCCTGTTTTAAACAAAACATCAACAGGCTGCTAAGTTACTGTGGATTTTATTATGTTAATGGAAATTAATTTGAAACAATAAAGAAGCCGACCTGCGTTTAATTAATAAAATTAATCGATGGTAGTAAAAATCGCAGATCAACCCCCCTACAGTTTATACACCACGGCAGCTCTGAAAACTCTTTACTCACCGCGATGGCCCTAGCTAACTCAAATTTCGGCGGCCTTGGATCGTAGGTTCAAATCATCAGCTGTGTACCCTGGAATGTCTTCAAAAAAGGAAAGGAAATGGAAATGGAAATGGGCGCCAGAAACCAAAAGATTTCAAATAATAAGAAAATAAACTACAAGGGACTAGCGTTTAATTAATAATCAATAAAATAGTCTTGAAGTGTCAGTAGTAAATAATCAGGATAATTAAAATGCAAATAATGTGATAACAAAATTGTGTACGTTAACTGAAGGTTGCGACACGCATAAAATTAAAAACGCCTTTCGGGTTATTTTAATAACTTTACCAAAAAACGTTCGTGGGATAAGCTTATCACAGTCATTTAATGAATCCTTCTGTTTAGGCTATTGAAAATAAAAAAGCGTGACTGTACCTTTTACAGAGGGTCGAAATACATCAAAATAGCAACTTTTAAATACTGAGCATAATTAAATATAAGCATGAAAATTCAAATGTAAAAAGCAAGAGCATGTATGAAGTTGAACATTACATGTTAATAATTGCGGAACGTATGCATTTAAATTTTAAATATTGACGGGTTTAAACTGTATAAATGTAAAATCCAGGTATTGAAGATAATTTGAGATTTAATCCCGGAGTAGTACTAACTAACCTCGAAACATAAGCTGGACGTGAACTGCTACCATAATGGAAATCACCGTGGATGCAAATTATAGCAGAGGCACCCTCGAACAGCAGCAACTAAGCAGAGCGCCAGCAGGTGTCGAAAATGCGATAAGGCTAGCGGCTTGGCCTCCGAGAAAAACTCGTGATTGAAACTGTTAATAAAGAGCTGATCATAATCAGCCCTTAGGAAACACAATGCTCATAAAATTTGGTTGAGCGCACGTAATTTGACTTAATTAAAATCAAGCCTTAGCCGCGCCGATGACGGCGGGCTTAGGTTAAGACAGCAAGTCCTCGGACGAAAATTTCGTGCTCACTATTTTTACCATCCTTTGGTTTGACTTAACAAGTACGCTCATTTTAAAATGCAGCTGACAAATCTTTTGTGTCAACTAAATTTTATGTGGTCTGGCTTTACAAGTGCACAAACCTTTCCTTTTAAATTATTTTAATTTATTTACAAGCCAATTCAAACTCTTTGAAATGTGATTTGCCTTTGCGTTGGAAAAAGTCCAAGTAATTTACTGTTTCTCGCATCTCACTATCAATGCATTCAATATTTAACTTTTGTTTAAAATTGCAATTATACAAAACATCTCAACTATGTGCTTTATTGAATCGGTTAATTACCTTGCACTGCAAACAGAACCAAGTTGTGAACTTAATGCCATTTCAATATATAAGTTTTGTGTATTAGCTGGATGCGACAGCTAGCTTTTGAAGAAAATCGCATAACCGGAAGTAGGTGTTTACTCTTGTGATTTATAATTGTTTTTCGTTTTTTTTCAAAAACGGCTCTAACGATTTTTTCAAACTTTACATTTTTAAGTGTATTGATGTGGAATTAGTAATTTTTGTATTAAGTGCCCGAAATTAGTGTTTTTTATGGCGGGTGAGAATGTAAATTTTCGCCGAGACCGTTAGGTCGAGGCAGAAAAGTCATTCAAACGCGCCATAAAAACACGAATTTTGCTACGAAATACAAACAACGTTTTTTCTACAGTCGTCAAAAAAAGAAGATTCTCTGCAACAAAATCATACGTATATAGCAAATAACTAGAGTAATATTATTATGTACGTAACGTTTTATATGTGTTGTAATTAAGGAAATGGTGTTCCAAAACCGTTTTTTCACTGCTAGCAGTGAAGAAATACTATTTTTTCACGTGTTAAAAAAGTTAAACTTCGCGTATCTATAGCGATGCATAAATGTCACGTTTTTTTTACGGCTGTAGAAAAAAGTAATTTTCCAGTTGAATACCTCTAAAATGGGTTTCTTTTGTTTTTTGTTTCTTTTATTTAGTTTACTCCTATTTATTTATTTATTTAATTCGCACTCAGCCAACAGCCGTTAGGCCAATTATAGGCGTCGCTGTGCAGTTATGAGGACTTCCAGCCCCACTAACGACTGTCATGATGTTGTATGACCGCCGGGACCAACTTTTTTCCGTGATAGCCCGAGAGATGCAGCCGTGGAACTCCCATCCAAGTTCTGACCAGAGACAGCGTTGCTTAACTCTGCTGATCGAACGTGGACGCTTGTTCAAGCTACACCACTCGGGACCCTGTTTTAAATAGAACACCCTGTATATAATTACATTAATTTAGCTTAAAATTTTAGATAAAATTTGTCTCTTCGACTAACGCTCTATTTTGTACAGTTCCTATAGAATTTTTAGTTTTTGAACATTTTCGACAAAAAGCTTAAAAAATAAAAATAAAATTTTTGGCTAATTATAAGATCACTGTAAAAGCAGTTGTGTGCGTGTATCACACCAGATTTTTTTGTGGAAAAAACCTGTGCTGACAACGTGAAGTAATCATCATATCTGTTATGACAAAAATTTACCAAAATAATTTCTCCTTTTGTATGGTTTTGTTGGCGCTTTTAGTGATAGTTGTTGTTATTAAATTATATTATTTAGTCAGCCTTTCTTGATTCATGTACCAATGGCCAACATTTGCATCCGGCAATCATAGTAATATGATGTGTTTTGTGGTAGGAAATCTGCTGTTGAATTTAGCTCTCGAGGCCCGTAGGGCCAAGGCAAGTAAACTACATGAGGGATAAAAAGGAATTTCAGTGGCGAGGTGTTTTACTTGAAATCGAAAATCGTGACACTACAACTTTTAACAAACATTTGTAGGTTATGTTAAAGTTGGTTGACGAAGTACTTTAATGCCGATTTCAAATAAAAGTACTTCAACTTCCATGGAACTCAAAAAAGTAACCTCCATTAGTCGGTTATGTAGTTGTCATAATAATTTTTAAAGAGAAACATCAAAAGTAATCAATCATCTCAAATTTTGAACATTTTGTTCTTTCCTTGGTTGCGAAAATAATTTTTCGATTGCTCGCCTATGATGCGCTTCGCCTTGCAAATGCAAACATAATTGCTCGTCGAACAAAGTGCCACTTTTAGTCCTAATAAAATAATATACTATTTATTGATAGTTTGCCAATTTACTTTACGAATATGTCGGAATATCCATTAAATAACCTATGGTACCTATAATATTAGCTCCATTTTTTATTCCTTCCAAACAATATTAGCAATATTACAGGATTGAAATATAAAATTTTTTGCAGAAAATGTAAGATGGATCTTAATGAAAGAGCGTTAATCAGGCGGAAACTCTGGAAAATTTTCTATGAGGAGAGAAACGACGATGAAACAAATAAAGAGCGTGAAAACGAAAGTGACGACGATGATGGCGTTTTGTAATATGATAAAGAAAAGATGAAATGCAAATGTTAGTTAATGATAAAGACCAAGACATAACAGAAGAAAACGCTCGCCGACCCCTTATAATCAGCATATCCAACTCGGTATATACGAACGTAATGGCCATAAGTGGTATGCACATCCTTGATATTGAAAATTTTCAGATATTAAAAGAAATTGTAATCCACCAGGACCAAAAAGTAAAGTAGACAAATCAACATCTTAAAAAAATAATAACGGCATTTTTTTCCAGACGGATAACATTTTGTAAATAATCGTAAAATGTACTAACTAAGAATACATGTTCGAAGACCGTCCTAAAAAAACAAATATATTTGCAAAACACAAATAAAATGGAATTACTGGATTTGTTTGGATTGCTGTATTAAATGCAGTCAATTTCAATAGAAAATTTGAGATCCCCATATTTGGATTAATGATGAGTTTAAATCGATTTGAATTTCTTTCAGTCTTTATTTTGATGGCAAAAATACAAGACAAGACAAAAAAGCTTTGGATAAGCTTGCAGAAATTGGATACATTTGGGATATACAGGGTGAGGTACATAAAGTGTTACAGAGCAATAGCACTCAAACTATTGATCACATCCAAAAATGTTTCAGACAAAAGTGTCAGTGTTCGAGAAGACCGTCATACTGGATCACCCTATTTTTTTATCGGTGGAGGCGCTGAAACTACGTCAAGGTCAACTCCACTTTTTTAAATGGAACCATGTATTTTTTTTCGATGACATTATTACCGATTTGAAGACAAATTCAGCCACCTGAAACACAAGGTCATTCTAGTCACGCAAAGTATGAAAATAGTCGAAAAATCGAAAAATGCAACAGTACAACAAACACGAGTCAACACGACGGTGCACCACCCCATTATGCTCTGTGTTTAAGACAAGTGATGAATGAGATTTTTGGCGAAAAGTGGATAGGACGAGGCGGTCCTGTAGCTTGGCCACTTCGATCGCCAGATCTAACATCAGCAGATTACTTTTTATGGGTTTTGTCAAAGATCGCGTAATGGCAGTAGCACCTACCACGCCTGATGACATGAAAGACAGAATACGACGAGCATGTACCGAAATTACACCACAAATGTTAGCTGAAGTTAGACGGTCTTTTCTTCAGCTAATTAACAAGTGCTTACAAGTCGAGGGTCATCACTTCGAGCATCTTCTGTAGGTAGAACCAAACCAAGGTTAGTGGATCCTTTGAAAGTGATTATTCCGATATTTTTCGATTTTTTGACTATCTTCATACTTTGCTAACTAGAATGACCTTGTGTTGCAGGTAGCTGAATTTGTCTTAAAATCGGTAATAATGTCATCGAAAAAAAATACATGGTTCCATTTAAAAAAGTGGAGTTGCCTTGACGTAGCTTCAGCGCCTCCACCGATAAAAAAAACAGGGTGGTCCAGTATGACGGCCTTCTCGAACACTGAAACTTTTGTCTGAAACATTTTTGGATATGATCAATAGTTTGAGTGCTATTGCTCTGTAACACTTTATGTGCCTCACCCTGTATATGTGAAAACTTGTAAAGACAGCTATACATCTGCGGAACATGTTACAGTCGATGAGCAGCTTTTAAGTTTTAGAGGCAGATGCGCCCATATAAAATGTATATACCAAACAACCCGATAAGTATGGTCCAAAAATATTGTTATGGTGTGCGATGACAAAACCTTTTATACTTGTTCGGTAATACCGTGTATCGGAAAAGAAGCTAGGGATCCCAGTCAAGGCTTTATTCCTATACAACATGTTATAAAGCTATCACAAGGTATTCAAAGGACCAACAGGGACATAACGATGGATAGCTAGTTTTCTTCTATTGACCTAGCAGATAAATTACTTACAGAGAAGCTAACAATCGTTGGTCTTTGTGCAAAAGTAAGTGTGAAACTGCCACAGCATATCTACAAGTCCAGCAACAACAAATTCCATTATCTGCATTTGCTTTTAATACAAACAAGACCCTGGTTTCTTGTATACTTAAAAAAAACTCTAACTTGTTCTTTTGCTAAGCACAAATCATTTCCAATCGGACATACACGAGGATACACAAAAATCCAAACTAGATATATTTTACAACGAAACAAAAGGTGGAGTTGATACGTTCCACCAACTGTGCATTCAAAGAATGTAGCGATAAAAACACGACGATCGACCTATTAGGATGTTTTATTGCATGCTGGATAGCGGCGGTTTAAATATTTTTGTTCTTCAAAACTGTAAAACATATTAAAAAACGAGAGTAGCAATACTGTTTTAAGAAATTGGCCCTAGTGGAAGACCATATCAAAATAAAGGTGCACAACGAATGTTTACCCCGAAGCATACGTTGTACTCTCAATGAATTTCTTAGAATGCAACGCAAAAGGAAGATGCACTTTTTGTCCACGAAAACGAAACCGCAATGATCGCCATGTGTAAGTTGCAAAACATATGTGTGACAAACGTAGTTTAAGTATTTGCTAGGGCTGCAAGCCAAACAATTGGAATCTTAGACGTTGTTTCATTTTTAACGAAAAATATTTCTTGGTCACTTTGTCTCCTAGATTTGGTATTACTTTTTGCAAAATAAATAATAATAACTTAGACGTCTTCCGTTATTCTAATGCCTAAATCTGAATGGGGTCACATGTAACCCCATGTTGTGGTGTGCGTTCCAGATGGTCCACCTTGTGGTTCTAGAGTTAAGAACAAGAAAAATATACCATACCTAAAAGGTAATGTTAAGAATGTAACTAAATTTTTACACAATTTTCCATTCTGTTTTCGTATACGGAACGACTATTAAGCAGAAGCGATGGATTTTACATGTTAGTTCACATCATTGTATGCAATAGGAAGCGACGTACCTATTCCTAACTCATATTTTATAAGAGGGCCTGTCTAAATTTTTAATGAGTCCCTTCTCGTGGAGTAAATTCTAATTCGCAGAAAAAGCCCAATAACGTTGTTTGCTCGAATTTTGATAACTTCAAGTGGCACAGTAGAAATTGAGAACAAAAATAATTTATTACTGCCGTCCTCCCGTTTCCTTTGTTAGCAGTTGACATAAATAAAGTTTCAGCGTGAATTCTAAATACTTGACATCCTTGAAATATGCGAAATTTCTTAGCTGAGATTCCGAAAGCGTTTGTTGTAATTCCGTAGCAGGGTTTTCAAATTAATTTAGATTCTAGTAAGAACAGGTTCATAATTTCTGGGATATTAAACGAATTTGAACAGGTGACAGCGAAGGACCCCCGAAAAAAAAATCACGTACAAGAGCAAGGGTATAGAAAGATATGGAACTATTTTCTGTTCATCAATTTAATGTTTGAGGAACTGTAGTTAAATGCTTAGTCTCTAAATAAGGATTTATATTTAAAAAATAGTAATCTACCATAGTTCAAACATTTTATTTAGATTATATTCTGTTTTGCTTCTGTAAACGAAGTTTCACGCACATTTATTAAATGAAAATGTAAATGATCTGAATGTTTATTAAGCTGTTTTAATGTGAGCTTCTATGACATGGAAATGGCAAAATTGTGGAGTATCATGTTATTTCATAATAAATTAGCCCATATCAACGGCTTGCAAGAAATATATGGAAGAAGGAGACCTAGTTTAATGTTTAAAAATGTTTTATCAAGTCTTACTTTATACATGGGCTAATTTTTTATACATTTAAAAATGACAAAATATAGGGCTAATATCGCTTTTCATTTGAATTTGCAATTTAATAACTGAATTTACAGCTGTTAAATATTTAAAAGTAAGGAATAACATGTAATACTTTTGAATTTTTAATTAGGTAACCTAGATCTGTTATATCGTTTACGAGTATACGTTGCAAGATTTCATGTTAATATCCAATTTGTTTTAATATTTACTTTTAGTAATTTTAGTGCTCTATATTTTAGAGTGTTACGCATGAAACCACATTTTTATTGTGATCTGGTGTGAAAGCTGTGGACAGGGAGTAGCACAATCGTTGTATTGTGACAAGCAATCTACCAAATTGATGTTCGTATCTAACGCTTTTTCGGAGCCCATTTTTATTTTCTGACTCATATCGTTCGATGTCAACTACAAAAATTTCTAGTATGCTGTTGATTTCGCAAGTTTTGCTTCTTTATTAATGGTCGGACATTCTCTCCGAGAAAGGCTCGCCTTTTTTCGGACTTTCTTTCGTCCTCGGGTCGCTTTTATTAATTTCCCGACAAATAATAAAATTAGTATTGCGCTTTTATACTGGATTCAATTTGCTACGCGATAGCGGCGAAATCAGATACAGAAGAGCTAAATATATTTGCAGGGGTGTGCCCTAACTGCGTGATTTATTCGAAAACGTAATGGGGCCGAGATATGAGCGACTTGCGAGTTCTAAAATTGGTAGCAGATCCACCCTTGAGAACCCTGTCTGATTAGTGAATAGTAATCCGTTTGACGCAATTGGTTGGACAGTTATTATCCAGCTCAATTCGCGTCTGCAGAACCCTTTGTACGCATTTAAACTTAAATCGTCTAGATAAGCGCTAATGCCTTTGATTTAGCTTCAAAATTAAAACCAGCTAATCACGGTAACCTTCGTTAGCGGTGCCTAAGCAAAAACGCCGCCTGCAAATTGATCACGCGAGCTCGCGCTTTCGTTTATTCAATATATTGCATGTTGGAGATTACACAAGCTGCAAATAGCGATCAACCATGTGATATACTACTCGTACATGACAGCATATTATCAAGTTAATGGCATATTATCGTTTGATGTTCATGTAACTTTATAATTATGCGTTCACATCGATCACATCGAATGATATTTTGACGTGCGAGGTTTAACAAGGCAGTTTAGCTCATCACAAGAATTTACAAGTAACTGAACTGCAGTTTCTGCTATAATCTGCGCACCGCATAATTCCATGGTGTTATCTAAATATACAGGCATTGCTGTGTTATCAGCCTTTGCCCACAAAAGCTGAGGTACTCCTCTTAATAAGGGTTTAGCTGAAAATAATTCTTCAAATGGTAGTCACGTTTTCGAAAGCTTTGTTAGAAATGTGAATATGTTAATATCTAATTTTTGCATTTAATACTTAGTATTCAGTTCAAATTCCTCATTTAGATCATCAGCTTATTGTTACATAGATATTAATATGGTGTGTTAATAATAAAGCCATAATTTAATTTTTATATATAGCCCAGGTTATCTGCGATACTGTTACGATACTTTTGGAGTGTCCCCCGTAGTATTGAACTTTCGCTAGCTGAATTTTTGAACTTGAATATTTATGGTTGGCTTTTGCCAATTTTTGCATGCTTTAAACTAGGTATAACTAGCTGTATCTTATTTTTAATTATTTTCCCATAATTATCAAGCAGTTTGGTAAGCAACTCCTCGAATAATTACCCATATGCTACTAATTAAATTTATTTTGGTCATATTCCTACAGATATTTGTATATGGCGCTTAGGCAACCCCTGTTGCAAATTATTCTGCACTATTCTATTTGTTGCTAGATAAAGGATATCACTTCTTGCAGTCAAATTTTTCAGGCTGTTTTTTTTGCATCTTCTGACCCAAAAATTTTGGAAAGTTTTGATAACTGGTAGCTGGTGGATTTTTGAGGTCTTTCCCATTTTAAACTTGGTGCAGGCTGCTAGTGCCTCGGCCGTGTGCTTAAATTTGTGAGCTAGTTGGTGTGGCTCAGCTCCGTTTTGATTTTTCGGAGGATCTGAAAAAGCACATGTGCCCTTAAGACGTTCGTATTTGATTTGGTTATACTTACGTCCTTCGCAACTGCGGATTCGTTTGAGGCCAGCATTGTTTCTGCCCTTTCCTCTGGCTCAATTCCAGCGTGAGGTAAGATAAGGCCAGTTTCTTCTTATTTGGGCGTTGTGCGTTATAGCCATTTCCTGTCGGATACGATTTACTGTGGGATTGGATTTACTGTCAGATGCCATTCACTTCCTGCTGGATGCATTTCCTGTCGGATACGATTTACTGTGGGATTGGATTTATTGTGGGATGCCATTTCCTGTCGGCTACGATCTTGGGAGAGTTTGGACGCTTCCTGCGAGAGGTTGAACTCCTCCCTGAAGAGGCTTAGCATTCCTTGTTCGGCTGCACCCTGCGGGCATCCAAACCGTCGAGTTGGGCTCCTGAAATTACCGAGTTGTCAAGGAGCTCTGCAATCTCCTGGGAGCTACGCTAGAGGGTGTAGCACTGCACTCACCTGCGACACAATCACCGCTTCCTCGGTCCGCTGGGCCTCCAGCTGTGTCTGCCGGAACCCTCATTGCTTCTGCCGTCTTCGGGCCCCGCAAGCCAAAGGTCAGGAGCCGACATGTTTTTACTACAGGCAAGAAACTGATATAGCTATTTGCGCCTGGTGTATTTTATAGTTAGTTAATAGTATCTCGTCTCGTTAATAGCTAGGACATGTGCGATAATTTTTGGCATAGCAATGCTTCGTCTAGTTAAGTTATTAGTGCATGCTTTTGTATAGATCTGATGCGTTATTATAATAGGGCTTTTGCAACTTTTGAGCATCCATTTTGTGCATTTGAGTGAGCTTTATCGAATCATTAATCGAGCTTACCCGACTTTGTGAAGGCAGCTCTGCGGTTTGTTTAATATACAGATATTTATATCCACTTTCGCCGGCCGCCGCGCCCCATTGATCTCCCCTGCAAATTGTATGTTAGATCATCCGCGCTAGTATTTCAGTTTTAAGGCAGTACTTACCGCATGTTGCCTACTGTTTGCTCGATATCTTCGGGTTTATGTCGACGCCATTTGCATGTCGGTCGCTGAGGTCTGACGTCATATTTAGCGTATAGTGGCTAGAGAACCGATTACGGTAGCCGATTGCCTTACTTAGGAGTCGCGTGAACCCGTTAATTATTTTGTCGGAACTCTGTTTCCGGCGTTCGCGATTTTTCCGCGTCATTGTAATTTATTTGCGAGCTTCTACGTAGGTACAAGTTTGCCGAAGGTTTATTCAAGCGATTGCTTTAGCGTTCATTTATGCACCTGATGTATTTCCACTAAGAAAACTGCTCTGTCACTATATGGGCATAAACCCTGGTAGTTTTGACATTAGAAATTTTGGAATAATTACTTTAGAGTCTTTCTGAGCTGATATTCGGGGTTTCTCATCAGCTGAGCGCTTGCATAACCTGGCCCTGCTATATCCTGCCTCACAGGGATTAATCTTTTTTTTTGTTTTGTAATTTAATACTCGCTACGCTCCGTTTTTAACCGCGCAATGTTTTAATGTGTTAGCCCATTCACAGGTCATAGTTATTGCTGCTCGTGGGCTACTGTTTGCTCGATATTTATATTTATATTTGTATTTATATTTATTATTGCATGCCGCATACTGTGTGTTTTCTTTGGTGTTGCTAGAAATATTGCCTGCTGTGATTGATATATATTTATGTTAGCCTTGCACTATAGTACCTACCAATATTTAAAATAAAGCTGTGATCTATTCATTGGTTGTTGATTTGCTTATTTTTGACTTGCTGGTTTTTATCTTCGACCTTGTGTAAGGTCCGGCGCAAGGAATTGGATCTGAGTCTAGGACCTGGCGCCCACTCCTTTCTTTTTTTTGTATTCTCTTTCAGCATAGCTGGAACCCTGCGACCCTCGCGGCGAGCTAGCCCAATGAGGCCGATAGTTACCAGCCGGCAAAATAACCAATATAACTTTCGCCAAAAGGTAAGGCCGACCGTCTATCTTCCCTTACAATACCAATCCAACTGCATATGCATATTTTTAACACTGATCAAATTATTATAAATACACTATTTAGCACAAAGTAACTGCACTAATAATTGGCTTTGTCAAAAAAAACCGACTTGTTGGGTAACCAAATCATTAAAATTGAACGGAAACAACTCATAAGCAAAAGCAAAAGTAGAAGTAAAATCATATCCCAGCTGCGTAGTGTTCGACTTTGCAGAATCTCAGCTTAAAAACGTTCTCCCGCCTACTTGGATTCTTAATTCTTCGCTGACCAACTGTTTATTGGCTCTTTATCTTCATCGTCGGATACCAGGTTGGTAAAATTGTAGCTGATAAAGTTCTTTCGTTACTACTAATTCTTTCTATGTTGCAGGTAAACAAAGAATATTAGGTCAACCCGCGAACTGCCCCAGCTTGTTGCAGTTATGAACTTTAACCTGCTTCTTTTTTAATAGGAAAGTGATCCGTCATGCTTCTAGCGGAGATGCCTTTATATGAAGCAATAAAACTAAATAGTCTTCTCCACCAACATTTATTTTAAAATCATGGGTGGCGACATGTTTCAAAACCAAACTGGTTTTATCCTCAGGTTCTAATGATCATCTACAGAGGCATATGGTTAACAATGATGCACATAATAACGAAATTCACTTACTAATAAAAGTAGTTGAAGCCAATGTTAAAATGAGGTTAAGATTTTTTAAACGTTGAAGACGAGATAGAAATTGTATTAAAAAACACACCACATTGAAGAACAAACTAATTAACCAGCAACCTACGTTATGAAGATCGTACCGGTTAATTAATCAAAATTTAAAAATTTAAAATTAGACAAGTAAGGAGCGGCTGACATTGATGATGATAGCATTCAGAATAAAATTAAATACAAAAAGAACTAGCTTACAAGTCGAAAGATCCCTAGATTCAAAGACCATGAAATTACCAGAGAGGGTCAGAAAATATAAGAGCAAAATGAAAACCCTTTCTGGTAATTTCATAAACGGAACACACTTACCTCTAATAACATTAAAACCCATACCACTGGCTTTCTAGTTTCGTTAGAATCGTTTCGATTTCTTACAAAATTCAAATTCGATGATTTACACTTTACTTGATCTTTTTATTCGAATGTTAGCTCTTATTTTAACAACATTCTAACAAAAATTACCCAAATAGCAACCCCTTTCTAATTGATAGAGCAACAATACAAATCTTGAATTTAATCGCATTTTCACACTTCTTAGGAATAAATAAAAATTGAGCATTGATATTGTATAGTGGAAAAACACGATACCCATTTGATAAGCTGGACAAAAGAAGTGCCCAAATTGTGTACAAACCTAAAATTGTAACGCTAGCTCCCGTTTGAATCCGATTAATTCAATATTAAATAATATTTGCTGATTTAAACGTCGCCGACCTTTAGCGTTATCAAGAACCCGGCGTGTCCCAGCAAGATAAGATAGCACAGACCGAAGTTCCGCGTAAACAAAGGTATGACGCGCGCCGTTTCTCCCCACCTAACAGCATTTCAAGGCATATAAAACTGCTTGCAGAACGCATTTAAAGAGAGATTCCCCAGAGATTTCCGAGAGATACCTAATACTCCTCCAGCAAACACCTAGTCCCCGGTCCTTCATCCTGCCCTGTCCAGAGAGTCCCTCCACCAAGCCGTCCTGAGACTGAGTTTAATTCAGTGGTTCTTTGCGAACGCCTGGAACGCCAGCTAATTAATCCTGAAAATCCCCGACAGCTGAGTTTAATTCAGTGGTTCTTTGCGAACGCCTGGAACGCCAGCTAATTAATCCTGAAAATCCCTGACAGCTGAGTTTAATTCAGTGGTTCTTTGTGAACGCCTGGAACGCCAGCTAATTAACCCTGGAACGCCCGCTAATTAATCCTGAAAATCTCCTACGCCGAAACCCGCTGGTCAAATAGCAATTAACGTAATGTCAAAATCCCAGCTCCCTTGTATTTTAAATTCACCGCCGTGCTATTCAAGCAGAATTAAAAGCTTCAAGCTACCTAATTAGAATTTACCTGAATTAACCCCTGAGAATTGTGGCGGCCGACTTGCTTGGGAACTCTGCGGACCGCACTGATAGCGTCGCCAAAGAGCTCTCCTGCAGGTGTCGAGGATTGATAACCTCAAAAGTCACGCCGAGCCGGAGCTTCGTTCCTCAAACGAAGTCCCGTCGTGCGGCGAATTCCGCGGAGTATTTCACCACCGAACTATAGTTACACGTATAGGGTGAAAACCCGCATTAGCAGTTTTAATTGTTATTTGTTTACAGAAACCCGAATCTGCAGTTCGGCGAAATTTGACAGGCTGCCCGGTATTGCATTCAGCGCGCAGCTCGTCCCGAAGAGCTACGAAGTTGCAGTCCGGCCGATCACGACGTCTTCAAGCGAATTGCGTCCCCGAGGTCACGCCCGCTACAACCAGGAAGTTGCTTCCGTCCGCAGAATCCGCCCGCTACAACCAGAAAGCCGCGTTTTTATACGATAACTAATTTTGAGTAATTTACATCTCGTTTAATTAATTACACGAACAATTTACTAATGTATCATAGATAAACATAATAAATGTCATACAGGATACTCCGTTAGTGTGTTTTGCTTATTTATGGTATATCTGAGCTAGCGATCGAACCTATCTCCGATAATGAGCTAACCCGTGGTAAATAAAGAGTACAACCCTGATAAGAGGAGCGCATTGTTACATGGCGCGTACGAGCAGGAACGTGAACTCAGATATATGTACATAGATTGGCAAACACACACCTGCAGCTCCAGATGGCGCCCGAGCCCGGTAAACTCTGAAAATACCGAACCAGTAAATTTTGTTGTAATTTGAATAATGCACAAAACCTGTTTCAGCCTAGCCGTCCAGGGGAATCTACCAGAGCCCAGAAACCGAGATGTTCCAGTCTAGAATTCCCAGATCCCCGTCCAGGTCCTGTCCGTTCCAGATAAGATCTTTCCGAGATCCCGTCCAGTCCAGAAAATCCTTTTCCTACCCTCAGGGGCCAGCGGCTTCACTGCTGGCACGGGATTTTGCGTTCCCGAGGTACCTTAGCTAAATTGCCGACAATACTACGGACCGCCCGCGTAGTACCGTCTTCTGCATGCCAGAAGAATTCCAGAAAAAGTCCGTAATCCGCAGCCCGTCCGTGAAATGCCAGATGAAGACAATCCTGATGTCTCGTCCGCCGGAATATCTGCAGGTACCCGTGTAAGCACCTGGTGCGCCTGTAAATGAATGAATGTAAAGGTACATGATTGCCGAATGCGAGTTTAAATGCCGCCCTAGTTAGTGAGAATGCTAGAATGCCAGAATGTTTGCTAGTGCTATCCCGAATGGCATTCTTCCTTTTGGAGCGTGCTCTCTGCCACCGTAAAACCGGATAATGACAGGAGATCGTAGACGAATAGTCGAAGCTCGAAGGAGAGAATGTGTTTTCCGTACCAGAATACCGTCCAGAGAGCGTATTTTAGAATGCGTCCCAGAGCGATCCTGCGCACCGTTTTTTTGAAAGTGTATGCTGGTCTCCGCAGCCTCTACAATTTCCCGAGTAATTGTGTGAGAATAGGTTATCCTGGAACCTAGATGTTTCACACGCTGAGAGAATCCCGGAATAATTGAAGGTCGAAACCGCGACTGTACCGGCTCCAGTATTTAAATGTTGAAAGTTTGAACGTTGGCCGAATTGCAAACTGAAACCGCAGTTTTGCAACCGCCTGCAACATAAGTTTGTGTGCACTCCTTGAACGCAGCATTTCGCCCCGGTGCCTGTGGGAAGCGCGCGCTCACTCCGTCGAGTGCACATTTTGTGCAATAGAATGCACCCCATGAAATGGCATCCAGGCCATTGCCAGGAATACATAATCCCAGAATGTATGCCGAATGAATGTGAATGATATCCTGTAGGACCTGTAGGTCGAAACCGCGACGCCGCCGTGTCCTGAAGGGTGCATGTGCATCGCATATGTATGTTCCTCCGCCGACAGAATATAGGTTGAAACCGCAACCTCTGTATTCGACTAGGCCAGAATTTAGAGTACAAATTGTACTCATCCTGTATATAGTTTCGAAAGAAACACCCGTTAAAATTGTACTCATCCTGTATATAGTTTCGAAAGAAACACCCGTTAAAATTGTACTCATCCTGTATATAGTTTCTAAAGATTACAATTTTACTCAGCCTGTATATAGTTCCCGATTATCCCCCAGTTTGAATGTTTTCTGTGTCCGGTCTCAATAATCACGAGATCTCCAGGTGATCTCTGCGTTGTTTTGAGAACCCCCTTGAAGGAGGTGCCCACCGAATTCCCGTTTCCTCCGAAGGGACCGGCATATGTAACGCTAGCTCCCGTTTGAATCCGATTAATTCAATATTAAATAATATTTGCTGATTTAAACGTCGCCGACCTTTAGCGTTATCAAGAACCCGGCGTGTCCCAGCAAGATAAGATAGCACAGACCGAAGTTCCGCGCAAACAAAGGTATGACGCGCGCCGTTTCTCCCCACCTAACAGCATTTCAAGGCATATAAAACTGCTTGCAGAACGCATTTAAAGAGAGATTCCCCAGAGATTTCCGAGAGATACCTAATACTCCTCCAGCAAACACCTAGTCCCCGGTCCTTCATCCTGCCCTGTCCAGAGAGTCCCTCCACCAAGCCGTCCTGAGACTGAGTTTAATTCAGTGGTTCTTTGCGAACGCCTGGAACGCCAGCTAATTAATCCTGAAAATCCCCGACAGCTGAGTTTAATTCAGTGGTTCTTTGCGAACGCCTGGAACGCCAGCTAATTAATCCTGAAAATCCCTGACAGCTGAGTTTAATTCAGTGGTTCTTTGTGAACGCCTGGAACGCCAGCTAATTAACCCTGGAACGCCCGCTAATTAATCCTGAAAATCTCCTACGCCGAAACCCGCTGGTCAAATAGCAATTAACGTAATGTCAAAATCCCAGCTCCCTTGTATTTTAAATTCACCGCCGTGCTATTCAAGCAGAATTAAAAGCTTCAAGCTACCTAATTAGAATTTACCTGAATTAACCCCTGAGAATTGTGGCGGCCGACTTGCTTGGGAACTCTGCGGACCGCACTGATAGCGTCGCCAAAGAGCTCTCCTGCAGGTGTCGAGGATTGATAACCTCAAAAGTCACGCCGAGCCGGAGCTTCGTTCCTCAAACGAAGTCCCGTCGTGCGGCGAATTCCGCGGAGTATTTCACCACCGAACTATAGTTACACGTATAGGGTGAAAACCCGCATTAGCAGTTTTAATTGTTATTTGTTTACAGAAACCCGAATCTGCAGTTCGGCGAAATTTGACAGGCTGCCCGGTATTGCATTCAGCGCGCAGCTCGTCCCGAAGAGCTACGAAGTTGCAGTCCGGCCGATCACGACGTCTTCAAGCGAATTGCGTCCCCGAGGTCACGCCCGCTACAACCAGGAAGTTGCTTCCGTCCGCAGAATCCGCCCGCTACAACCAGAAAGCCGCGTTTTTATACGATAACTAATTTTGAGTAATTTACATCTCGTTTAATTAATTACACGAACAATTTACTAATGTATCATAGATAAACATAATAAATGTCATACAGGATACTCCGTTAGTGTGTTTTGCATATTTATGGTATATCTGAGCTAGCGATCGAACCTATCTCCGATAATGAGCTAACCCGTGGTAAATAAAGAGTACAACCCTGATAAGAGGAGCGCATTGTTACAAAATTACACAATTTGGTTCCAGTTCTTGAATTGGATGTCAATTTCATGGATAATTACACTAAGTGGATTCGATATAAAGATAAGTCTACCTAATATTGCGGTTCCTAACAGAAATATATAATTTTTGTTCTATTTCCTACAATAGATATATCAAATACTTGCAAATTAGTTCTTTAGTGCAGCTGCTGCTTTTATCATACTATCTGCTTAGTTGAGTAAAGTCCTAAAAGTTAACAATATATCAAATGCATTAAAAGCAATTAAGATAAATTAAAATTTATATAAATTAATTATTCTAATCTAAGAAGCCGGGTAGAGCAATTGGATAAACGCTAGACTTGCATTAAGCATATCCTCGGTTCGAATCCCGCGGGGGCCGAAATTTTCCTGCAACCTTGGCGATTAGAATCGGGTTCCGTGAAACCATTCGCAGTTGGGCGCCAAATTAACTGTGCCGTACTCAGAACCACAGACCTAGGAGATAGAGTAACAATGTGAGCACATCATCAAGACACGCACCTCACACAATGGTTGCTGAGAAAGCACAAAAGGCGAACTCCAACTTTGTATCCCGAATATGAGGCAAGTTGAGCACTGCACCGCCAGATGCTAGAGTATAAAGCATCAGCCTGCACACGGCAAAGTGAAATGAGGTTACCGACAATAGATATATGTTAGTTTATAGAGGAATTCAGCCTTTTGTTGATGTCGATTTCTTGACCCATGAGGTTGCCGGCGCTATTAATTACACCCCATAAATGTCTGCGAGACGATGAAAGCGATATTGTGTTATAAATTCGAATGCGTGTCTGAGCGGGCCGATTCGACTCCTAGACTGGCCCGAAAGCTGGTGGAGAGAGCTGCGTTATTTAAATACGGTGTAATTCACTTATTAATAAAGCTGGTGCAATACTTTCTTCTTAATTGACAGTATCTTTATTGTTTCGTTTACATCAGAAGTGAGATCGGCTCGCGTTTCACATGAAAGTGAATTGTAATCGTGATGGAATCAAGCCAATCAAGGGATGCTTTAACCGATGGGTTTCTTTGTTTGCAAGAAGTGCCGGGCTGGGGCCGAATTTCGACCTCGAAGATGCGGAAGCTGGTTTTGAAAGGAGGCGCTTGAAAGTAGTTTGATAGCTGAAACCCGGAACTACGCTCAAGCTAAGTACTTACGTTAAGAAATATTCGCATTGCTTTTACTGTAAAAGAATTAATCGAACCTGTAGCAGGAAAAATTCAAGATCCCTCTGTGAAATCGGGGGTTCTGAATAGAGGCGTAAATTCAATTGATGGGTTATTAGTGTTGCTATCTGGTTACGCTAAATTAAAGCGCAAACGTGTGCCTTACCTGACAACGGCAAAAAAAGCATGTTATCAATGCGGGAGAATAGATCACTTGCAACTTTCAATCCCTGTTCGCGAATACAAGCTCCCGCCGTTTGTACAGCCTGGGCTAAAGAAAGAGTTAGAAAGGGTACTGGGAGAATAGCTGAACAGGTTAGAGCTCATTGGAATCCGTGTCATGTCGCATTATAGGAAGCAAGCCCTACTCCGGGAAAAAGAATGATTACCTCCACCCTATTGATAAAACCCTAGTGGCATTTCATACCATACATTGCGATATTGCCGAACCATTTCCTCCTGGTTCAAATGCTTTCCGCTTCGTGTTTCTAATTATTGATGGGTTTACAAAATTCTTACAACTAATTCCGATTAAAATGTTGACGGCCAATGAAACGCTTCGAGTTTATCATACACATCTCTGCACTTTTGGAACACCTAGTTTGGTAATCACAGACCGAGTTTCCAATTTTCGTAGCCCGTCTTTATTAAACCTATTTAAGGAATTGCATATTGAACACCACATGGTCGCTACGAGTTGCGCCGCGCACGAATGGTCAAACTGAGCGGTATGTGCACACCATGGTAGACTTGCTAACTATAGAAACTAAGAAGTCAGAATGGATGAGCGCATTGCAAAATGTGCAATTAACATTAAACGCCACTGTTCAGAAAACCACTGGATTTTACCCTCTTTATTTGCTGACTGGCTTGGCTATGACCAATAGCAATTTACAACAAGTTTTATCTGACTTACCCAATGTCGCTAATGTTTCTGATTTGTCTAACAACCGGAAACTTGCATACGCAGGAATGGCTAGCGCCGCACAAAAACAAAAAGAGCGTTTTGATACAACTCGAACATCTGGACCTACGTTTGAAGTCGGAGATTATGTCATGCGACAGCAAACACATCTTGGTACCAAGAAGCTGGATCAGCCGATGCTTGGCCCTTTCAGTATTGCCAAGATCCTTCCAAGTGGCCGGTAGGGGCTGCAGACTTCCACTGGTGGACGGTACGTTCTTTCAAAGGACATCTCGCCTATGGCCAGCTTCATTGCGACGGATGATGACGGCGCTGATGAGGGGCCTCCCTTAGGACCCATACCTACTCCACCCACTGCCTCTTCTGAAATGGAGTAATTTTTTTCTATTTTCGTTATGTACTACCTAGTCACGAATGGTCCGTGTTAGGGAGTTACTTATCAGTGAGTAGTTGTTTGAAAGTTTGTTTGATAGTATTGTTTGTTTGATAAGTACTGCAGAAAAGAATTTATTGTGACATTGTATGTGTTTGGTAGTAGCGTAACAAGCCAGAGTACCCTCTGAGCATTGCGAAATGACAAGTCTAGTGAGAGACCGCTGAGCATTTCGGAGTGACAAGGTTGATGGCCTGTGAGTACCAAGTACTGTATTAGGAGACGTATGTGCTTTTGTTTGAGAGTAGGGTAACAAGCCTAGAGTACCCTCTGAGTACTGCCGAATAACAAGTCCAGTTAGAGACCTCTGAGGATTGGGGAGTGACAAAGTTGATGGCCTCTGAGTACCAAGTATGATGTTGGAGACGTGCATGCTTTGAATATATGTTGACAGGGTAAATGTTTGAGAGTTGAAAAACCGATGATTGTGATAACCTGATAACTGTGTCCTCTGAGCACTATGGTGACAAGACAAGTCAGTTGGACACCTGTAAATGATAAGTTCTTAAGTATCCGACATGAATTACTAACGTGTGTGTATGACGAAGCCGTACTATGTTATTTGTTAACGCATTAGGTTTTTCGAGAGCGAGAAGCACTTCAGGATTGGCCGTGTTAGCTTATAGCGGGGCTGAATTCCGAAATTAGGTTACCGACAATACACATATGTTAGCTTATAGCGGAATTCAGCCCTTTGGTGGTGTCGATTTCTTGACCCATGAGGTCGCCGGCGCTATTAATTACACCACATAACTGTTTGCGGGACGACTCCCCTATGAACGCGATATGGTGTTATAAATTCGACTGCGTGTGTGAGCGGGCAGATTCGTCTCCTAGGCTGGCCCGAGAGCTGATGCAGAGAGTTGCGTTATTTAAATAGGGTGTAATTCCCTTATTGATAAAGTTGGTGCGATACTTTGCTCTTAATTGACAGTATCTTTATTGTTTCGTTTACATATATACAATTATTGCAAACTGCAAGTGAAACCTCCGTTAACGGTCAAGTCATCATATGAACATTATCGTTTACCGCATACTCGACATATTGTGATAATTTATGTATGATTTATTATTTTTATTATTACATCTTTATTTAAATAAATGACTCTATCATCTCAAAAGGTTTGGATATCCACATCCTACCAAATATGGTAGAATGTATAATTATAAGCAATACATTTGCTGTTATGATAATTATCGTGTTTTTTATGATTTTTTTAATACTAATCGCTTTAGCCATTATTTATTTATTCAATTAAACCGCTACAAAATTAGATATTTCAACTAATGGGAACAAATTTACAAACATAGGGCTCCAACCTCACAATTTATCAAAACAGGTTGGCTTCGTATGAATAATTACATCAGAGTGCGTTCCCTAAGTGATTTAGCAAACGTAAGTAAACAGACGCCCCAACGAAATACTCACGCTGCGCTTCTTCCAGAAATGTGGAAAAACCGACGGCACTTTAAAAATGTCTGCAAATTCTATTTTTAGGATAATTTTCTAACCTTATTTGGCTTCCCTGATGCAAAATATTACACCAGGCGTCCCCACAGCAAATTCCATGGCGAACAGGGGCTCCTCTTTCTCTCCGTTGGTGTGCTGTAACAAGCCAAATACCTCTTCCATCGCTGCCTGCAGCTTACACCACTCCAAAACTTCATACAACTCCGTCTCTGCTGCAGTTATAGGTCTGCGCACTGCTCAGCACGAACGTTACTGCCTCCTTCCCGCTTCCAGGGCTATGCTAAACTCGCAACAGCTCCAAAAACTGCTACAGGAACACCAGCTACCCCTCGAAGTACTATTCAACACTGTAAAACCCATGTAGGGGTGCAATGAATTAAAGCAACCCTTTTATAGCCTACCTAAGGGACACTGCACTAACTATAAAACACTGAATAGGACAAAATGGGTATTTATTCGCCTTTAAATGGATTATTTGAGGGAAGACAGAATAACACACCTCACAGCTTAGCTTCGCTTTCCCACTCCTACTTTGTTTTCATTCACCTTACATTGTTATTTATTATTTCTAAGCCACATCCGATTACATTTTATGTTTCAATCAAGGCTAATACTATTTTTAATGCCGTTTTTACAAATTATTACCACAAAGTAAATGCCATTCCTACAATTTTTAAAAATTAAACTAGCACGTTTATAGAATATTTTGTAAAACAGTATTTGAAATGCTTGATATGTTATTAATATCCATCATAATTTTAGTGACTGTAAAAGGGTTCATTGCAATATACAGTGCGTAATAAATGTATGGAACCGGCATTGTTATTTCAAAACTATTCAAGCTAAATCGATAAAATTTAATGTGCATGCTGTTTACAAAGCCTTCTATTATTTTCACAGTTTTGTAATTTTTTTAACTGACGAGGTCGGGAGCTGCATAGCCAACTTAATTTTTTTTAGTAGGAAGCGGGGTCAAATCGCATACCGTTTGAATGTATTTTCAAGTAGAATTCAGCAACATGCCGCTTGTCATATTTATCTCTAAAGATAACTTCGCTATAGTAAATTAAAGTTTAGGAGTAGATATTAACTGCATAACTGAAGATTTAGTGAGCGCTGAAAACAATGGTTAGTTTATGTTGTTTAACGAACGTCAAAAGCTTAACACTGTGCCCGAAGTGTTAAATTATGAAGCATCTTACAGAAAAAGAACGTATAGAAATCTTGATGATGATAGGATATGGTGATAGAAAACGCAGTCATGCAGAAGTACGCGATTTGTTTATAAATTTTCTTATAAATGATTCTTGTACTAGATGAACTTCATAAACTTAAAACACGGTTTCAACAATCTGATGTTACATTAAACACCATAAAACAATTCATTGCTCTCCATGCTAACTGGATCTTCAGTTTTACCAGTTAATACCTACCCCCAATCTTTAATTTACAATAGCAAAGTTATCTTTAGAGATAATTATGGCAAGCAGTATGTCGCTGAATTCTACTTGAAAATACCTTTCAAACGGTATGCGATTCGACCCCCCTTCCTATTTAAAAAAAAGTAATTTGGCTGTGCAGCTCTCGATCTTGTCAATTAAAAAAATAACAAAACTGTGGAAATAATAGAAGGCTTTATAAACAACATGCATATTAAATTTTATTGATTTAGCTTGAACAGTTTTGAAATAACAAGGCCGGTTCCATAGATTTGGTACGCTCTGTATTTAAATGCTTTGCTGAGTTCGCATATTTAGGAGGTGTAATTGCGATTAGATGGCAGAGGACATAAACTTACAAACAAATGTACACTAGAGCGAAACACGAGTTCAATGAATCTAAAAGATATAAGAATATCAGAAGGGTTTGTGTTAATAAACCAAGTTTCGGCTGTGGTTGTGGGTTTATAGTGAAATCTGAAATGTAAACAATCTGCTTACAAATGACTTTATTCTGCTACAAATACGCAGTGGGTAGTATGAAACTGCTGATTGTACTTAATGATACACAGGCTACGTGCTTGCCTCAAAAATTACCTTTAATTTGAAGCTGAAGTAGTCACCTTTTGTTGTGATTTTGTGAATGATACTTTAAAATTACCCTAATCATGGAACTCTGTTTAACTTTTTAAATTGGTTTTATATAGTTACAAATCGCAGACAGTGTGCTGGGATGACCCTTCGTACAAACTGTTTTTTATCAATTACTCCAATAATATTTTTTGTCATCTGCTATATAACGAGACTTTATTTATACATTAACCTTTATACACTGGACACCGCTGTTTCATCATTAGCTCGTCTCTATCAAACTCTAAGGTTTTGGATATAGGCTTCCCCCAATTGGTGTTATCTGTTCCTGTCCCTGGCAACCCTTCTTCACGTAAGTCCTGGGTGTCTTTTAATATCATCCGCCCATCTCATTTGCGGTCTTTCTCTGCCTGGCGTTCCCATATACGGGCGCCAATTCATGATTTCCCTCTTCCACCTATTGTCTGAGTATTGCTCATTATGTCCAGCGAATTTCAATCTAGTAGCCTGTTCTGTCACGTCAATGACTTTCGTCGTACTTCTAATCCAAGTGTTTCTTTTTTGTCTCTTAATGTTATTCCCAGCATTTGAAGTTCCATGGATCTTTGAAATTTACGAAGATTGCCTAGGTTTCTTTTAGTAAAGATCTACGTTTGTGCACCATATGTTAAACAGGTACGGACAAGAATTATACACTTTCGTTCTGAGCTGCAGTGGGATATTACTGTTTTTAAGGGCATAGGAAAATCTCCTAAACGATGCCCAACCAAGTCTGACCCTTCGGCTTACTTTCGCAGTTTGGTTCATTTTGTCTATTTTCACTGCTTAGCCTAAATAAATATATTCATCTACATAATCTATATGTTATTCCTATTCTGATGGTTCCTTGATTAACTGCGTTGGCCATGAGTTTTGTTTTAGTCATATTAATTCGCAGTCCTTTGCTCTGCGAAGTTTCGTGTAGTTCATTGAGCATCGTTTGCCGGTCTTCAAAGTCGTCTGCTATAAGAAGGATATCATCAGCGAATTTACAGTGATTCAATCTTGTGCCATTGATTGAAATACCTTTATCTTCCCAGTTTGGTGTGTCAAATAAATCTTCTAGGGCAAGCATAAAAAGCTTAGTTGAGATTGGATCTCCTTGTCTTACTCCTCTTAGAATATTTATTGTATCAGTTTTTAGGTCGTCGTCCAGCTGTACCGTAATTGTTGCTTGATACTTCCCTCGTCTGAAAAACGAAGGAAGTATTGTAATCACGAAAAAATCACCTTCCGAGATTTCTTCAGATCTTGACGTTTCAAGGTCTCTGGATAACGAAAAAGAGGTTTTCTTAATCCCGTCTGACTGTTGGCAGTATAGCTCAAAACGTAGTTAGCGAAGCAAGACGATATTTTGTATACATATTGTTACGATTTATGTTCTGGGCTATTAAAAATTATACGCCTCTTCTTGTTTTAAGGATTTATTTACAGCAATTTATTAAACGATTTACGACAACACAAGAACTATTAACGCGGAACACAAATTATTTATAAACTAACAGGCACTAGTTCTAACAACAATACAATTTATTTATTTACACACGACTTAACATGAATGATTTATATGGCTAGATTTATTTATACGCGCGTTATTTATATGGCAGCTTCCGCATACTTCAATTCTGAATTCGGGACCGTTTTGTTATTTCCGCTTGCGCGTATTTATATCTCAACGAATGAATCATTCCGAAAACTTTGCGGCCTTGCTCGAACTTTCTGGGAAAGCTGACGCATCGCGCGCAAGGTCGTTCTCGAATGATCGGGACGCTAACTCATATGTCCGCAACGACCCGGCTCCAAGGTCGTTACACTGCCCCCGCCTTAAGTCGTTCTGTCCCAGAACGAGTTGCGTCGAGTGCCTGTCCTCTCGCTCTTGTGAGGGTTAAATGGCGGTATTTGCAGCCGGTGCCTCACTTGCACACGGACTGGCTGAAGAAGTAGCAGTCCACCGTGGGCTCAATGCTTCGCAACGGGCTGCAACAGCAGACCTCGATCTGGATGCCGGTCCGGTCGAAGACAACTTTCAACATGCTGCGTACAACCCTCTAGTCCAGCGAATCCAAGCCGCATCCTAATTTCGGCACCGCTAGCCGGGTTTTGCCGTTCTTTACCATCTGCTCCTTAAGGTCCAAAAGAGCAGACCAGAGCTCCTGGTAACTAGGTTTTTCGTACGACAACCTTTTCGTCACCAGGTAATAAATGGAGCTATTGCCTTCCTTCAGCTGCAAAGTTCTGCCAACCTGAGGTGCCTGCTCTTGCACCTGGTCTAACCGGCCAAACCTCTCCCGAAAGGCAGCGGCGATCCCTTAGACATCCGAAGGTCCTAGGCGACGCAGTGTACCAGGAAATACCGCCGCAGCGTGTCGAACAGGTCACGCTGCATCTCTGTAGTGACTCCAAATCGCGCAGTCTTGGTACCCCCATAAGCGGCCATAAACCCTTGGAAGAAGGTACCTCCGGTCTCTGGTTGTCTTAAGGGTTGCTCAGTGACAGCCTCCACATCCTCATTGATTCCGGAATATGGGGCCAACCGATTGAAGTGCACCACCCTGCAATTTCCTCGAGGAGGTTTCTGGATTCGGTACACCATGTCATTCAGTCGAGCAACTACAGTGTAAAGGCCTTTCCAGTTCCTTTGGAGCTTGGGGGAGAGACCACGACGCCTCTGGGGGTTATCAAGCCATACCAAATCGCCAGGCTGGAAACCACCGGCCTCAGCACGGGCATCATATCGGTTCTTCATTCGGTCGCTGGCACCCTGAATGCTTCGGCGTTTTGCGTCGTGGATCTCTTCCATCCTCTTCTTCAAGTTGCCCCCGTAGTCCTCGCCGGCCGTTTCTTCGCCGGGCTTTCTTCCAAATTTGAGGTCACATGGCAATCGCAGCTCTCGCCCAAAGTGTACCGCGGCTGGG
The DNA here is from genome assembly GCA_940337035.1 of Agriotes lineatus. Classification (NCBI taxonomy): domain Eukaryota; kingdom Metazoa; phylum Arthropoda; class Insecta; order Coleoptera; family Elateridae; genus Agriotes; species Agriotes lineatus. The sequence goes on from OW679194.1 coordinate 214,940,426, forward strand.
GTGTGATTGGTTATCTCTTGTACTGCCGATCGGTAGGCCATCAGGAACAGGTGTATGTACTGGTCCCAGTCACGCTGATGCTCGAAAACCACTTTGGACAGATGCTTCCCCCTGGGTCGGTTCATCCTTTCCACCATGCCGTCCGATTGAGGATGGAGGGCAGTGGTCCGGGTGTTATGTACCCCAGTAGCTTGCAAACGTTCTGGAACAGTCCAGACCCGAAGTTCCGGCCTTGGTCGGAATGTAACTCCGGGGAACTCGAAAACTGCTAAAGCACTCCTTCACCAGAACATCAGCGACAGTACTGGCCTCTTGATTCGGAAGGGCGTACGCTTCGGGCCACTTTGTGAAGTAGTCCATGCACACCAGGACGTATTTATTTTCCGATTCGGTTTTGGGGAATGATTCAGCGATGTCAATGGCTATCTTCTCGAACGGACTACCGACGTTGTACTGCCGCATCGGAGCTCTACGTCTTACAACCGGCCCGTTTCCTGTAGCGCAGGCTTCGCACCTCCGGCACCACTCTCGGACGTCATCTTTGCAGCTCTCCTAGTAGAACCTTTCTCGGACGTTCTGCAACATCTTCTGCAATCCAAAGTGTCCCCCAGAGAAGCCATCATGCAGGTGGCGTAGGACCGCGGCCACTTTACTCCTTGGAACCATCAATTGTGATTTCGTTGCCCTACCGTCCTCATCTTCCAAGATTCTGGTCAGGACGTTGTTGTCCAGCTGCAAGGAGTCCCATTGCGCCCAATAAGTTTTCACCGTTGGGTTGGTGGCGGAGACCTCCTGCCAGGTAGGTCGACGGCCATCTCGCTTCCAGGCTATAACCGTACCTAAGTCTGGGTCGTTTTCCTGGCTGTTCTGCAACTCGTCTAGCTCCCACTAGTCGTCGACTGCAGTGGTACGATTTATGTGTAAAGCAAGGCTTTCCAGCTTCGAACAGCGGCCGCAGTCCGCAGGGCAAGGCCTCCTGGATTACGCATCGGCGTTGCGGTGGGCTGTGCCAGGTCGATAATTTATTTCAAAGTCGTACTTCTGTAGGCGCTCGATCTACCTAGCCACCTCTCCTTCAGGGTTCTTGAACTGCAGTAGCCATCTTAGAGCAGCATGGTCGGTCCTCAGCACGAATCTTTTGCCATACAGTTATTTATAAAAATGCTCCACGGACTTGGCGACTGCCAGAAGCTCCTTCCTGGTTACGCAATAATTTTGCTCTGGCTTGGACAGGACCTTGCTGAAATATGCCAGGACTTTCTACTGTCCATCTTGGACCTGGGACAGAACACCACCTATTCCGACATTGCTAGCGACGGCATCGAGGATAAACTGGCCTTCCTGACGTGGATAGCAAAGCACAGGTAAACTGGTTAAGGCAGTCTTGAGCGTCTCGAAGACCTCCGCGCACTCAGCACTCTATTCGAACTGTCGTCCCTCTTCCGTCAGACGGGTTAACGGTTTTGCAATGTTTGCAAAGCCCAGCACAAACCGTCGGTAGTAAGTACAGAGGCCCAGGAAGCTTTGCAGTTCATGCTTATCCTGCGGGATAGGCCAATCCTGTACTGCCTTTACCTTACTCGTGCCTTACGACGTGCCCCAAGTACTGTACCTTCTTCTGGAAGATGTGGCAGTTCTTTGGACTTAATTGCAGGTTGGCACCTCGCAGTCTACCGAACACTTCCTCCAGGTTTTTCAGATGCTCGTTGAAGGATCTACCCACCACTATGATGTCGTCAATGTATATCAGGCAGGTCTGCCAAGATAAACCCTTCAGGACGGTGTCCATCAGCCTCTCAAACGTGGCGAGGGCATTGCACAAACCGAACGGCATGACGGACACTGCCAGAACCCAGTTACGATAGTAAATGCAGTCTTCTCCCTGTCCGCAGGTTCCATTCAGACTTGCCAATAACCGCTCTTCAAGTCTAGCGTCGAGAACCATTGAGAACCGGAGAGCGTGTTCAGGGTATTATCGATTCGTGGCAGAGGGTAGCTGTCTTTCTTCTTCACATAATTCAGCTGCCGGTAGTCGACGCAGAACCTCGTTGAGCCATCCTTCTTCTTGACAAGAACCACAGGGGAGGCGCACGGGCTGCTGGACGGTTCGATGATCCCTTGGCTTCGGATGTCCTGGACATTCTTCTCAGCTTCTTCGCGTTTGGCGAGGGGCAACCTTCTTGGATGTTGGCGTATCGGTTGAGCATCCCCAGTATTGATTTTATGTTTAACTACGTCGGTACGGCCGCTGGGATGATCTCCGCACTCGAAGATCTCTTGGTACCGAGCCACCAGATCTTCGATCTTCTTCCGTTCTTGTTGGCTCATGCCCTTGCAAGTAGACATCACGGTGTTACTTAATGCCTTTGGGCAGCCCTTCGCCTTGCTGCTGCTGGCACTAGTAATTGTTCTGACAACATCGGAGACCGGTGTGCACCTTCCCAGGATTGTGTTTCTTCTGAGGCTTGCCGGTTCCTTGTTGCCGTTCATCATCCTTACCGGCACCTTAAGCCCAGTCTTTACCAACGTCTTCCCAACCAGGATACCATGAGTGAGCTCCTTGTCATAATCGGGTTCAATCATGCGCACTACGTTGCCCCAGAGGAGGCCATCCAGGTATGCATCCACGACCCTCTCGGTTCGTCCCGACAGAGTAACATCTACCGCCAATATCACTCGTACTGCGATCTCTTCTCTTGGGTATAGGGAAAGCGCCTCCCCACCCACGTGCCACACGCCGCGTCCCAGGTCTAAAGTGAACCCACACTTATTCATAACATCCATTCCCAGGATGCAGTCGTCCGCAATGTCAGCAATCAGGACCCGATGCTTGAGGGTTTGATTCCCAATCTTCAATGTCAAATCAATTTCCCCATGTGTGGTCACTGCGCCTCCCGTGGCAGTGCGAAGGCGTGTCCTGGTGGGCAGCAGCTGACCCTCGTCCCGTATTACGTCAGAACTGGCAAAGGACTTCATCGCTCCAGTATCCAACAGCAGAGACCGAACTCTTCCATTTATTCTCCCATCAGTGAAGAGGCTATCAGGCTGGCGTTGTACGGAAGACACATGGATAGAAATCTCTGGGGCATGGCAATCACGAGTCGACTCTCGCTTCTTTTTGTCGACCCGTATTAGTTTTCCGACTGCTCGTCAGACGCTCGGGCTCCGTTCTTCGGACAGCGAGCCCTAAGATGACCCATCTCTCCGGAGCTCCAGCAACGGGGTCCTTTCTTCCTCGTCTCCTGCTTTATGAGTCGTCGCAACATGTGCTCTATGGATTCAGGCGCCATTTCTGTTGTAGCGACACCGCGGACACGACCATGTCCTCTGGAGGCATTCCTTGCCGGTTCAACTTCCAACGCTTGGGCTAAGGCCTCTCCCAGTGTCCTATGGCGCCCCAAACGTACCGCTTGCTGAGTATCGGCGTCTTTCATTCCATCTATGAATGTTTGGACGGTTAGCTGCTCCAGGAAGTCCTCCGGCGCCGATGAATACGCGACCCAATCGAGCAACGTCGGCCTCAAGTTCTTGCAGAGTTTCCCCCGACTTCTAAATTCGGTTCTTCAACTGGGCACAATGCACATGCTATTGCTCTAACGCCGTTCGAGACGATTCACCAAATGCTGGAAGTCCTTCTGCTGATTTTTTGGAACCATTTGCAGAATATTCAGGGCATCCCCTCCCAATTTCAGAATCAATGCGGTCGCTTTGTCTGCCATTCCCCAACAACGACGGCTGCGGCTTAAAATTGCTTCAGGTATGTTGACCATGGCGTTTTCCCATCTTAAGAGGGTAGTTTCATATGCAAGCCGGATGTTGCGGGCCTCACTGGGGCAGTATCTTGGGAAGGAGCAACCTGAGGTGTATCAATTCGCGATAAGGTAGGCTGATTTACCGCAAGAGAAGGAGAGAAGCCAGCAGCTTAAGAGGGAGTTGGTTGGCCGTGGCCACTTAGTTACTTGGTAACTTGTTCCTGCAGCTCCAGTACGTCACCTTGAAATCTGGTTACCTTTCTCTCCATTTCCTTCTGAATATCTCTGATCTCCTCTGCCAACTCGTCATGGCTCGCTTTGAGGTCTTCTTGAGTGGCTTTCAATTCTTCCTCAAGTTTTTGAACTACTTTTTCCTGCGCGGCTTTCAGCTCTTCCTTAAGTTCATCTTTATGATCCTCGAGCGCGGCTTTCAGCTATTCCTTAATTACTTTTTTAAGATCCTCTTGGGAGGCTTTCAGCTCTTCCTTAAGTACTTCCTGTGCTTTTTCTGCCTTCTTTTGGTCGGCTTTTAATTCTTCCTTCAGATCCTCTTGTACTTTTTCTGCCTTATCCTGGCCAACTTGCATCAGCTGGAAAAGTTGGCTTCATTTTTCCTCCATCTTACTGCTTTGGGACCTCGTCACAGGCATGCACAACACACATTTAAATTTATAATTTGATTGTCGTAAATCAATTACTTTATTTAATGTATGTCCAATAATTTTTTATAGCCCCTGGTACACACCCGACACCTGATACCACTGTTACGATTTATGTTCTGGGCTATTAAAAATTATACGCCGCTTCTTGTTTGAAGCATTTATTTACAGAAATTTATCTTAAACGATTTTCAACAACACAAGAACTGCTAACGCGGAACACAAATTATTTATAAACTAACAGGAACTATTTCTAACAACAATACACTTTATTTATTTACACACGACTTAACATGAATGATTTATATGGCTAGATTTATTTATACGCGCCGTAGTTATATGGCAGATTCCGCATACTTTAAAGCTGAATTCGAGATTGTCTTGTTATTTCCGCTGGCGCCTATTTATATCTCGACGCTGACTCATATTTCTGCAACGACCAGGCTCCAAGGTCGTTACAATATTATATATCACCCCGCACGAAACCGGTACAATTTCACAGGGTGAGCACCTTAAAAATATAAAATTTTGTTTATTTTTGCCTGAATTTTGAAATAGAATAAAGTAATAATTTTCACATAGGTCAGGCTTGACACTTGCCGAAAATACGACTCAACAAATATAGGATAATGTCACAAAAGAGTCGGAACGTTTCAACAATAAGACCGTTCTGTTCAAACGGGGCGCGCGCCGCACTGGTTCGAATGTCTCGATGGCGCAGACGAAAAGTCGATGTGGTTACAAGCTGCTTCGCAGATGCAGCGAAGTTCAAATCCCCCTAGCGGGCTACATCTTTTTATTTGAAAATGTATTTAATGGAATAAAATGTGAAGATATTTTACTTCTAACTTCATTTGATTTTTAAAATTATTTAGTGTCACAACGCCCACTTGTTGTCTTTATCAAAGTGTCCTCATAAGACTACAGACTAGCCCAGAACAATGCCGCCTTGGCAATTGCTTTTACTTGCAGAAACCGGATCGCTGGGCTCGTTCCCATCTGGAAATTTCCTGGTTTTTCGGTTGTCTCATCCGCCCCTATTTCTGAGTAACTGAAGATAGAATAGTATGCCAACAATATTAAAACATTGCGCTTAACCGTCATTTTATTGAAGGAATATATGTTTATCGAAAATACAGCTTTGCTCAATTTTGTGTCACAACGTCCACTGCGATGGAAGTTTTGAGTAAAGCCCTTTATAGATTTTTTATAGATATTTGCTATTACTGTTGTATACCTTCAATCGGTTCTACTGTTGATTATTGCTTCTTTTACTGCCCAACGCAACGTTCTATACTATCAAATGCTTTTTCATAATCAATAAAAGCGAAATATAGTGGCAGGTGGTATTCATTGGCTTTTTCATTGAGGGTCCTTATGGTCAATGATCAATGGTACTAAATGCTTTCCTAAAGCCAGCTTGCTCTACGGTTTGGTAGACTTCGGTTTTGTGCTGTAATCTATTTATAATAATCTTAGTATAAATTGTATACCGTATAACAGTGGGAGTAAGGCTATGAATAACATTTGCATTATTCCAGCTTGTGGGAATTATACCTTCATCTACGCATCTGTTCAACAGACTCTTCCAACTTTGTAGTACATAATCTCCTCCTTGCTTAAGAAGTTCTGGAGCAATTTGATGTTTACCTGCTGCTTTATTTCATTTTATCGTATTAATGACATATTTTACTCCGTCTTCCGTTATTTGTGGAATCTCATCTGAATTAGCGTTTGTTATTACTCTCCTCAAGTTTTCCTTAGAAGTGGCTGTAGGTTTCTTCTTAGTTTTGTATAGATCTTCATAATACGCTTTGCATATATCAATCATTACTTGCCGGTCAATCATTATGTTTCCCTGGTTATCCTTTAAATTGACGACTTTCTTCTGTTGCCCAGTCTGTTGTTTAATGTTTTTTAGGCTTTTATTGTTCTCTATCACCTTTTCTATGTATATTTCTTGTTGTTATTTTCTTTCTTCTTTTATCGGTTTCCTGATATTTGTATTTAGTTCCCTATATTCCTCAGTTTCGCGTTTATTTGTAGCTACCGTTTCATTATTCTGCGATGCTGCTTCCTTTAATGCTGTTTGTAGTAATTTTGTAGTAATGTAAGTGTTTATTTTGTCTATTGTCATGTGTTCTGCATTTCCTTCTATTTATCTTAGCTGGGTTTTATAAGTTTCTCTCCTTTCATTAAGTAGAGCTTTGTCTATTTTCATTATTTTCTTGATTAGGTTTCTATTTCTTGGGGTAGCTCCAGACACTTCCATTGTCGCCTGAACCATTCTGTGATCGCTGCCGATCGATGTATTGTTTATTACTGTCACATCTTTAATAATTTGTTGTTCTTTCGTTAATATAAAGTCAAAACCGCTGCTTAACGGACATTAAACCTGTTTCCGTCGCTGTTCGGTATATAGAGGACTAGCTGTTACCCGCGACTTCGTACGCGCGAGGTTCGTTATTTGTGTATTAACTAATGACTAATTATTTCCTGTCATCCCATCCCATCCCCCTCCTTTTCCCCGCCCCGTCCCTTTTCCCGTCCCCGTCCTGTCCCGTCGCTTCCTTTCCCGTCCCGTCCCGTCTAGTCCCGTCTCGTCCCCCCTGTCCCCCTTCCCACCCTTCCCGTTCCCTCCCCACCCCTTCCATCCCGTCCCTTCCCGTCTCGTCCCGTCCCATCCGTCCTCCCTTCCCTCCCCTCCCATCCCTTCCCGTCCCGTCACTCCCCGTCCCGTCCCGTCCCGTCATCTCCTATTTTCAACTTCAGGGGACAAACTTCCAAAAACTTTGAAGGACTTAGTTCAAAATTTGATCTTACAAAGTTCCAACCTCTTTTTTACCCCTTTAGGGGTTGAATGTTCAAAAATATTTTCTTAGCGGATGCCTACCCCTTATTAGAAATCTGCCTGCCAAATTTCAAATGCCATTTTCGCAATCAACGTCCCAAAAAACCTCAATAACGACACCCACATCGATTTCTAGGCTTATTTATCCCAGTTCGTCCCCTAAGGGGTTGATTTTCGGAAAATCACGAAATACGTGTTTGTTTATTTGTTTTTAGGAGTACTCCTACGAAGTTTCAAGTCGAAATGTCTGTTTAATATTATTTTTCCATACAAAATTGGAACCCCCATTTTACCCCTTTAGGGGTTGAATGTCGAAATATCCTTCCTCATTCTTTGTATGCATCATAAAGAGAACATCTGTACAAAATTTCAGCTTTCTAAGTCCAAGCGTTTGGGCTGGGCGTTGATGAGTGGGTGAATGAGTCAGGACTTTTAGAAATATACAGGGTGTTTTATTAATAATTGGAAATATTTTAACTGTAGCATCCTGGCCTCAAAATATTGATATTTAACTAAAATCGCTTAGATAAAATATGGCTCCTTGCTGAGATATAGGGTGTTTTATTTTAAAAAAGTGATTTTTTTTCCATTACTTTAAAGCTATTTGACGTATACGGATTAAAGTTTAATTTGCGTAATAAATGCATCTTATGACAAAAAACACCGACATAATTAATACACATTAAAATTAAAATAACTGTTTAGCTTTATGTTTAACATTAAATATCTCGAAAAATAATGACTTTATCGTTACGAAGAAAGAGTGTGTTATTTACATAAAACGTATTCTAGAATCGAAAAATTGTAGTAAAATGGCAATTCCGCCAGTGGCGTAGAATTTGGAAGGAATCAACCGATCACTGGCCCCTGTCGTACGCCTCTGGTAGTAACCACAAAACGTTTACAGTGTCTACACTTCCTGCCAAATATGATACGGATACGTCAGATAGTTTTAAAGTAATGGAGAAAAATCGTTTTTAAATTTTTAAATAAAACACCCTACATCCCAGTAAGGAGACACATTTTATCTAAGTGATTTGGATTAAATATTAATATTTTGAGCCCAGTATTCTACAGTTAAAATATTTCCAATTATTAATGAAACACCCTGTATATAAGACTAGCTGTTACCCGCGACTTCGTTCGCGCGAGGTTCGTTATTTGTGTATTAAATAATGACTAATTGTTGTCTGTCATCCCTTCCCAACCCATCGCATCCCATCCCATCCTATCCCCGTCCCCGTCCCCGTCCCTTTCTCCGTCCTCGTCCCTGTACCGTCCCATCCCGTCCCGTTCCGTCCCGTCCCGTCCCCCCCTTCCATCCCACCCCTTCCCTTCCCTTTCCGTACCGTCCCGTTCCGTCCCGCCTTGTCTCATCTCATCCCTTCCCGTCCCGTCCTTCCCTTCCCGTCCAGTCTTGTCCCTTCCCGTCCCGTCCCGTCCCGTCCCCTCCCCGTTAATCCCATCCCTTCCCTTCCCTTTCCGTCTCGCCATGTTCCATCCCGCCTCGTCCCGTCCCGTCCCGTCCCTTCTCTTCCCTTCCCGTCTAGTCCCCTGCCTTCTCGTCTCGTCCCGTTCCCTCCCCTTCCATCCCACCCCTTCCCTACCCTTCCCTACCCTTTCCGTCCCGTCCCGTCCCGTCTCGTCCCTTCCCGTCCCGTCCCTTCCCTTCCCGTCCAGTCCCGTCTCTTCCCGTCCCGTCCCGTCCCGTCCCGTACCGTCCCGTCCCCTAGCCTTCCATCCCATCCCTTCCCTTCCCCTTCCGTCCCGTCCCGTTCCGTCCCGCCCCGCCCCGTCCCGTCCCGTCCCGTTCCGTCCCGTTCCGTCTCTTACCTTCCCGACCAGTCCCGTCCCGTCCAGTCCCGTCCCGTCCCATTCCGTCCAGTCCGTCCCGTCCCGAACAGTCCAGTCCAGTCCCGTCTCGTCCCGTCCCGTCCCGCCCCTTCTCTTATGTCATGTCCACCGTCTTGGACTTCAAAATAAATGCCATTTTCGCAATCAACGTCCAAAAAAACCTCAATAACGACACCCATATCGTATTTTAGGCTTATTTACCCCTTTGGCCCCCTAACTGGTTGATTTTAGGAAAATCACAAAATACGTGTTTGATTATTTGTTTTTAGGAGTACTCGTACGAAGTTTCAAGTCGAAATGTCTATTTAATATGATTTCGCCATACAAAATTGGAACCCCCATTTTACCCCTTTGGGGGTTGAGTTTCGAAATATTCTTCCTTATTCCTTGTATACATCATAAAGGGAACCTCTGTGAAAAATTTCAGCTTTCTAGGTCCAAGGGTTTGAGCTGGACTTTAATGAGTGAGTGAGTGAGTGAGAGTGATCGAATGAGTGAGTCAGGACTTTCAGTTTTATATAGTATATAAATTACAGGATCTTGTACATAAAGCACCTTAATTTTGCTACACGTTGGCAATTCCCTCCTTGCAAATGCCAGGAAGAGCTCACGTTCCAAATATTTGTAATTATGAAGTGTTAATTACGTGATACGGATTCTAATTGCATTTACATCAAGGAAACGTGACTTCCTACCTATTACCCTTTGTTACGGTCACTGATAATGCTATAAATGATATAAATCTACTTGCGCGTTCTTGAGTTGGAACATCTTAACTGTGGTTTAAAGTTTAACGAAGCAAGCCTACATTGGAGTGTTCAGGGGGATTCGATGCATTTGAGAGCTATGTAAGCTATATCTAATACCTGTTATACCTCTTTTAAAAAGTTAAAGATGCCTCTATATACAATCTGTTTGGTTTTACATCATTGAAGATCTCTAAATTACCACAACAATAAATTAATGTCTGAAATGTAAATTATTTTACATATCATATTGCAGAAATGTATAGCACTATGTAAACTTACATAAAGAAGGGTTTGCATATTTTGAGAGTCCTTGAAAATCAACGGCGACTAAGATAAATCATATTTTTAACCATTAATAAACATTAAGTGATACTATTTAATCGACTATAAATCCTTTGCGATGACAGACATCCTTTCAGGGAGCGTCGAATTCGTAACAGTCTGTATATAAATAAAAGATATAAGTCTAAAGAATCTGTATTTTGATTGGCGTTTCTGGCTTCTGTTTAGCCTTTCAGATATTCTCTCCGTTTGGCCTTGCCGGTTCGTAGAATCCTGCAATATAAGATCCCTTGACCTAAACCACTGAACAACAGTAATCGAATTCAGGCTTGTCCATCCCCTGTCTTCGGGTTGCCCTTTAGATGCATTACCCATTATATCACGGGTCTTTATCGCTGCAGAACCGTTCCAGAACGGCAATATTTTAAAATAATCTTATTTGAGTGATTTTACTTATTCAATTGCAATGTTAACTGTTAGCAATATTAAGTATCTTACGGCTTAGCCCTAGAGATAGAAAATATAAATAAAGTGCGCACAACAATCGTACCCAGTAAATTATTATTTATACAACAAATTAATATTCTCTAAGTTGATCTCACATTTCAATTCAGAAAACAGCTTTTTGAAGAAGTTTCTGAAGTTCTGATGGCCACGGCAAAAGTTGATGTCAGAATTATTTTGTAAATGAAAAGCAAAATAGAATGGAAGCTGCTCGATGAAGGCATAAAAAGCACAACCGTATAATCATCCTGTCAACAAAAGAGGGTTTTAGTAGTTTGTTGCGAATAACCCAGGAAATTTTTTGTGCGCCAACATCCTAAACATATTACTTTCGCTAGCGTAATTTTAGCAACTGATGCGATACCACGGCAAAAGTTTTGATGACACTCCGGAATTTACTTTTAATTACATGTTTAAAATTGGTAACTCACTAACTGACCTAAAAAGTGTCGTGCCGTATTTTTATTAATTACAAACGCGCCGGGAAGCACAAAAGTTTATTCTGGTTTTTATATTACTGAGTTGTATAAATACTGTTTTATTTGCTTCAACAATTTATGTTGGATAGCATCGCCACGAAACGCAATTTCTTATTTTTCGTAGAAATAGCGTATACACAGTTATTACGGTTTCCATTTTGCTCAGTTTGTAATAGTTATTAAGGTACTAAGGGCATTATGAGTAAAAAAAGAGCCCAAGATTGTTAGTGTACTAACCGAGGGTTTTGGCCCGAGATGTGTACAACAATCGCGGGCTCTTAGCTCATAATGTCCGTGGTGCCTTCAAGGTTTTATGTCCTACCAATTTTCTTACCTAATTCATATTCATATTCAATTCATATAATTACTATGATATAGTATTTAAGATTGATCTAGTTAGCTGATCTAAGTTAGATTTGTGACATTAGCTGAGCTGTCATTAATTTTCATTGTGACAGTGGTGCATAATAAAGTTGTATCCGTGGAAACAAATACTGTTAATTTTTCATAATAACCCTAGTGTTCTTATGAAGAAAATAATTGCCCTGGAGCGTTATTTTGTATCTAAGATACCTTAAAATAGAGTCATTAATTTCAATTAATGTACTGGTAGGACATAAAAATTATATTTATTTACGTTTATTGCAGCCCTAGAAATAATACTGTTTCCTATGTTTTGTTCGAAATATAATACAGCGCTTTACAAATTGAAAATCTCCATTTAAAGCTCAAATTAAGTTTACGCAATTGTCTTAATTGTGACTATACACGGTGGTCCAAGGTTAGCAAAAAGTGAGAGTCATTTATAAATTGGTTATAAGTTAAAAACCGTCAACAATATCTCTCAAAAACTACATTATGGTGGTGGGTAAACTCTGCATTGGTTCGGAAGTAAAGTACCTTTTAGTATAGGGTCAAAGCTCATAAGAAAAAGTTGTCAGTTATAGCAAAATAAGCCACAGCTATCTATTTATATATTTTCATAGCTCCGTTCAAATTAAAATTTCAACAAGTGTAAAGGCCTTTATTGAGAACTTCCCCTGCAAGTGAGAGTTGTAACACTAAATAATTTTAAGTATAAAATGAAAGTAGGGGTGAAAGTAGCTGAAGGTTCCTAATAATACTGAAACAATAAAATAAAACATTGGATAATGCGAATTACATCAATTTTCAAATTTAAAAAAAAACATCACCGGCAATGGGATTCGAACTTCAGCTGCTGCGAATGCGATTTCAACGTTCGACTATTTATCTCAAGCTGCTAGGCTGGACCGTTCGGATCTTTGCGATGCATTTCCATTTAACACAAGACACTTATTCGTTGTCCCTTTTGTTTCTGACAACATTTATCCTGTATACGTTCGGTCCCATTTTCATCAAGGGTTAAGCCTGAACTTTTGAAACACTTTTATAATGGCAATTCCAAAATAAACATTCTGCTCTCTAAATAAATCGTCAGTAATTTTGAAATACATGAATGCGAAAGCTATAAAGAAAAATATGTTATGGTCGAAGAGAAGAAGCCGAAGGAAATAGTCATTTTATCAATGAAAACTCAATGCAGAATCTCTACTAGAACAATTACAGAAAACATAGATATAAGTGATAGTACTAAAACGGCCTATAAAGAGATTTCTCCCTATGTATAGAGACACCTTAAATCCAAAATTTATAGCTTATGGGAGGACCGGCCTAATAGTTTTTAGGGCTTGCGTTTGCAAATAGGAAATCAGTTCTAAATTATAGGTTCTAATATGATAGCCAATGTTAGAAATCCAATTATCGGTTAAGGCACTGTTTAGCTCAAGAAGGGGTCTTATTTGAGTATCTGTCGTTATGTTGCTACTTTTTTTTATTGGATTCTTTCAAATTTACTATGTAAGTTAAACTCGATTTGAAATTGGCGATATTCCTACAATTTCGTTTATTTCAAGTTATGAATAGCTAGAGTCAAATTAACCATTGTGTCTATGCGAAATTTTGTATACGCTAGTCTATAACCGTGGCACCTGGGTAGCTACGGCCATTTTAGATGAATTCGATGTGTTTATAATGTTTATAAATGTTTTTCTACTAAATTAGCCATTGAATGTATGATCGGAAAGCAATTTCTAACTACTGCGACAACTACTAATTCAGGATGATCAAATCGAGATCCCACTGGACGTCTAAAAGTGGTTGGAAATTGCTTTTATTCGCAACCATATATGTAATGTTAACATTCCTGACCTCATTTGAGTGGGGGAAGTCGTACATTTCAGCCCGCTACTTCCCGCACTCACTTCCCGCTCAAGTGCGACCGCTGAGTAGGTAGGGACACTGGGAATCTCGTTCATCCATTCATGCGCTTCGCAACCTGTCGTATCATAATATAATAATTTTTCCAATTATTGTTTAGAATAAAGTGGCTGCGAATAAAATAGTATACAAACCTCGACAGGAAGTTTCCTTAGTCTCGAGATAATAGCTTATTTCGACGCTTCGCGTCTCAATCAGCTAACTAATCTCTCGACAGTAATGAAACACTTCCCATCTCGAGCTGTAATATACTATTTATGTCTATCTATGGAGAACAAAACGCGCCCCAAAACACAAAAGTTATGTGACACTTGTAAGCTAGTTACATAGTAGCTAATCAATAGCCCTTTGTGGAAAGCTGCACGCTTGCATCCTTGAATGCACGTGGCTTCCTGCCTCGCGCTTCCTTTAGAGATAACGCTTATCTTAGCTGATTAAGACGTACTATATATACAAGTAGCTTGCACCTTTAAGATAAGTTCCAGTTAGATCCTAGCTAGATGTAAGTTATTGTCTGGCGGCTAAGCTGTGTGCTTCCAATGTTATATTTCATTGTAAATTAAAATAAACGTTTTTTAAAAAGTCGTTTCGGCGGCATTTTAATAAAACTAGCGCCCCTTATGCAATGGACAAGAAATAGTTATAAATAAATGTCAACAATGTAATTGAACTTATTATATGTGTGGTTCTAATATATTTGGGTATTCATTTTTGTAGTTTTATTATACGGTTACCCAGGTACCACGAGTATAGACCTAAAGATGTTTTAACTTTACACTAAAATTTTAAATAACGTAATTGATATTTTTGAAAGATAATAGTGCAAATCGAATGTACTTGAACTATTTGAGGATAAACTAAACGACAGCTGCAAAATTTTAATGAAGAATGTAAAATTAATTGCAAAAACTTTCAAATGAGTACCCAGGTACCCGGGTATAGACACAAGGGTTAATATTGTTTTTACAATGGTTCTAGCAAGCTAACACATCTGTAAACATCTATATCTTAGGGATTGAGGACTACGATAATTTTAATATATAATTTCAACGCGAACAAATCACCTACAGAGATTTCCTCAGATGTTCACGTTTCAGGGGGGCTAGATGACGAAAAACAGGTTTTCTTAATTCCAGCTGACTGTTGTCGGTATAACTCAAGAACTATTTATTGGAGGAAGACGATTTCTTCCATGCAAATTATATGTCTACCTGGCATGAAACCGCAAAAAAATCGGACACATATGTATAGGGAAAAATTATTTATGTTTTGTTTTAACTGTGACAGAATAATTGAAACAAGGGGTCAAAAATAAATCAGTTTTTAAATGCTCCGTGGGCTTGCCAAACGTTTAGATCGCATTCGCAGGCACTGCCGTTCGGTAATAGTCTTTTTATTAGAAAATTAATGTAATTCGCATTGCAAGTGTCTCCTTTTATTGTTTCAGTGTTATTAGAAACGTAAAGACATTTTCACACCTATTTTTCCTTCATTTTTAAAATTTAGTGTCAGAACGTTTATGTTGGTACTATCCGTTCCGTACCGAACTACAGTCTCGCGTCGTTACGCGGCTAATGTGATATTCTAAGTATCATACTGAATGTCATCTATTGTTTTTTGTAAACCACACATTGGTGTATCGTGTTAATAAATAGTTGTCGCATCAGTGTTATCATTTCAGTTCACCCACTAGCGCAAATAATCCTCATAGGTTATGGGCCCAGCTAACGGTGTGAAATGAAGATAACGAAATCGCAGCCTGAATTTACTTGAACTGCATTCCTGAAATCATTTTTTTGGTGACATACGTCATTCTCAAAAAGTCAACATGAATGCCGCAGGTACTGCGAGAATTGAAACTCTCAACAGAGAAAATTATGATACATGGCGGATGCATATGGAAGCTCTTCTCGTTAAAAACGACGCATGGGAGTTCGTCAACGGCACAAGAGTGAAACCAGAGGTTGTGGAGGCGGATGCCACGTCAATTCAAGCACAACAGCAGTGGATCACCCTCGACCAAAAGGCGAAATCTGACATAATTTTGTCGATCAGTTCAGCGGAGTTGAAACAGGTAAAGGGATGGAAGACTGCACGGGATGTATGGCTGAAGCTCGAAAGCGTTTACCAGTCGAAAGGGCCCGCGCGTAAGGCAACACTGTTAAAGCAGCTGACTCTTCAGCGGATGCGAGAGGGCGAAGATGTGCGAGAGCATTTACGTACGTTTTTCGATGTAGTTGATAAACTCAACAATATGGACGTCCATATAAATGCTGATTTACTCGCCATAATGCTTCTTTATAGTTTGCCGTCAAGTTTTCAAAACTTTCGTTGCGCGATCGAATCTCGAGACGATTTACCATCGCCGGAAACACTACATGTAAAAATTATTGAGGAATCCGATGCGCGCAAAAGCGAAATGCATAGTGAAGTGCCGAACGCTATGGTGGTTCGTAAATTTACTCATAAAAGTAAAAACACACAGTTTAAAAATAAGAACAACAACGGCAAAGACTTGTCATCAACTATTAGATGTTATCGCTGTAAGAGGCTCGGTCACAAAGTCAGTGAATGCAGACAGAAGGACAATAAAGTATCACAAAGTGCGAAAAACGCGGAACACTTTCAGTGTTATACGTCGATGAGTCCGTATTCTTTAAAGAACTGTAAAGACATTGATAATGTATTCCAAGTACCCAGTACAATTGGAGACGGATCGTGGTGCCTAGACAGCGGTTGTTCTTCACATATTTGTAAAAATTCTAACGAATTTTTAAGCAAAGAAAGCGTCAACGCGGAAAAATTGCATTTGGCAAGCAGTGCTTCGACCGACATCAAGGCGCGCGGAAACGTTTTGTTTCAAGTACACGAAGAAGACGTAACTAAACAAATAGAGTTGACAAATACACTATTTGTGCCCGATCTTCGCATAAACCTTATGTCTGTGGGCAAAATCACTGACAAGGGGTATCGTGTAGTTTTTGAACAAAAATCCGCGAAAATCGTTAACAAAGAAGGTAACGCAATATTAACCGCAAGACGTGTAGACGGGTTATATATCATTCAAGCAGAAAACAATGACAGATGTATGGCATCGACTTTGTCAGATATCAACAAGCTTCGTCTCTGGCATCAACGCCTTGGTCACTTGAACGTGAAGGATCTTACTGATGCTGCGCGAAAGGGGACGATGAAGGGAATCGGCGTTGTTAGAGCTGATGAAACCTTTGTGTGCGATGTCTGTATTCAAGGAAAAATGGTGCGTGCTCCATTCCCAAAACGATCAAATCGACATACGAAATTGCTGGAGTTGGTACATTCAGACGTATGCGGCCCGATGAGGACAGAATCGTTGGGAAAGGCAAAATACTTCGTCACATTTATTGACGACAGTTCGAGATGGTGCGATGTTCGTTTTCTGGTTAAGAAGAATCAAGTCTTCACGGAGTTCCAGAAGGTCAAAACCTTGTTAGAAAAGGAGACCGGAACATCGATCAAGAGTTTGCAGTCTGATAACGGGACGGAATACAAGAACAAACTCTTTGATGATTATTTGGACGCTCACGGGATTCGTCGGCGATTGACAGTTCCAAACAACAGAATGGCGTCGCGGAGAGGAAGAATCGCACTCTCATCGAGATGGCGAGGTGTCTCCTCATTCAGTCCGGATTGCCAAAGGCGTTTTGGGCCGAGGCAGTGGCTACTGCCAATTATATACGAAACCGCAGTCCATCAAAATCACTAGATGGGAAAACACCATACGAAGTTCGATTTGGGAAGAAAGCGGACGTGAGTAACTTTCGCGAGTTTGGCTGTAAAGTTTTCGTTTTGAATAGGTTGTCTGACAAGGGAAAGTTTGACGTTAGATCACGTGAGGGCGTTTTCCTAGGATACTCGGAGGAAATCAAAGGCTATCGCGTTTGGATCCCGAAAGAACGTAGAGTAGAGGTATCACGCGACGTGAAATTCCTGGAATACTCTTCGGAGATCCAAGGCAACCCCAAACTTCGAGACGATCATCGAGAGATGGACGTTACTTTAGCACCGCTTCGATTATCAAGTGATACGACTGAATCGAGCGTTGCAGTAGATATGGAACCTGAAAACGTAACAGCAGAAGAAACTGAAGGTATAGAACTCAAGTATGAATTCGATACTGACGCAGACAAGAGCGAGCAGTCTGGAGAAGAAGACAATGAGCCTCACGTAACTGCAAAGCGAGGCCGCGGTAGACCCCGAAAAGCGAAAACAGGGCTTCCAGGTCGACCGAAAAAGGTATACAATATGCAAAATGTAAACCTTGCTGCTCTTGAATATGGTCTACTGGCCGAGGTAGATGTCGATTTAGCTGTTACAGGTCCATACGCTACGGAGTGGTACCATGCCATGGCCACCGAGTTAAAATGTATCATTCAAAGTGGTACCTGGGTTATTGTAAATCGTCCATCACCTGGAAAGGTGATAGGGAGCAGGATGATTTTGAGAAACAAGTACGGGCCAGATGGAACGATTCAACGGAGGAAGGCAAGAGTCGTCGCTCGGGGGTTCTCACAACGCCCTGGTGTTGACTATGACGAAACCTTCGCTCCGGTTGCACGCCTGAGTTCTATTCGCCTTGCCACGGCATTGGCGTCTCAGTACGGAATGACGATTCATCAGTTCGACATTACTGCCGCGTACCTGAACGGTACGTTGACTGAAAAAATCTATATGGAAGTTCCGGAGATGACTGAGGAGACCCTGAGGTACATTGTTCGGACCGAGAAAGATGAAATCACAAAGAACAAGGCGGCGAAGATGCTGCAGGACCTTCAAGAGGGCGACAAGGTGTGCCTTCTTAAAAGGGCACTCTACGGCCTGAAGCAGGCTGGACGACGATGGTACGAAAGGTTGAACAGCGAATTATGTGCTCTGGAGCTGTCACCGACTAAATCCGACTCATGTGTGTACGTCAGAGGTTCAGGGGGAGACTTGATGGTAGTAGTGATCTATGTCGATGACATCTTATTGATCTCACGGAATCCAAAAGACGTGACACAACTAAAAAGCAAACTCGCTGAGAGTTTTGGGATAAAAGATCTCGGTGAAGTCGGATGTTGCCTCGGAATAGAGTTTATCAAACGAAACGACGGATATACAATACATCAGCGGGGACACATCGAAGACATCCTACGACGATTCGGGATGGCTGATTGTAAACCAGTGTCCACTCCAATGTCGGTTAATGCCAAGTTATCGAAGAGCGAAAAGTCAAACGACAATGATTCTATTCAGGTACCATACCGTGAATTGGTCGGCTCTTTAATGTATTTGGCGATGGGTACGCGACCCTATATAGCACACGCGGTTAGCTGGCTGAGCCGTTTTAATGATTGTCATCAACATGTTCATTGGATTGCAGCAAAACGCGTGTTGCGCTATCTTCAAGGTACCAAAGAGATCGGAATTGTATATAAGCCTTCGGGATCAAAATTAACTGGACTGGTTGATGCCGATTGGGGGAATTGCCCGGATGACAGACGGTCGTACACCGGCTTTACTTATATTCTCGCTGACGGGGCGGTTACGTGGGAGTCACGTAAGCAAAGAACGGTCGCACTCTCATCTACCGAAGCAGAATATATGGGCATAGCAGAATCTGTCAAAGAAGGAATCTATTTACAGACATTCTTAGATGAATTGGGATACAACGCACTTGTCGACAACATAACGATATTTTGTGACAATATCGGGGCTCAAAAGCTGGCGTTGAATCCGGTGTTTCACTCTCGCACCAAGCACATCGACATCCGTCACCACTTCGTACGAGAGGCAATACGTAACAACAATATTTGTCTTCAACATAAGCCAACTGAAGATATGCGAGCTGACATCCTGACAAAAGGTCTTGCCGGACCTAAACATCGGAAGTGCCTTGAATTGTTAAGTATGAAAAAGTTCTGTACGTAACGAGGGGGAGTGTTGGTACTATCCGTTCCGTACCGAACTACAGTCTCGCGTCGTTACGCGGCTAATGTGATATTCTAAGTATCATACTGAATGTCATCTATTGTTTTTTGTAAACCACACATTGGTGTATCGTGTTAATAAATAGTTGTCGCATCAGTGTTATCATTTCAGTTCACCCACTAGCGCAAATAATCCTCATAGTTTACTTTACAGATTTTTTGTTTTTCAGAAACATAACAATTTAATTTCTCACAGAGAAGTCATTGTTGACAGTGGCGCTATTAAACAGTTTATTTTATTAATTTTTCAAAATCTGTAGCTGTAAATACAACAACCAAATTTGTCCGTTAATTGATTTCAAGGCCAAGATCTTAGTTTTCACTATATTTCTCTACTCTTCGCTGATGTGTTATGTAGTGATAGATCGTGAGGTTCTGTTCTTGAGTTTTTCTTTGCAAAATAAAGGATTCGAATACCTTTCGGTGATGGAAATTCTAATTTTTTCTAACATGAATCCTTTTCTGTGGTTCGGATAAGCTTTGCGCAGTTGTTAAACGAAGATTTCTTTATGTTCTCAAAAAACAAGGAGTCCGAATGTGGAAGGAACGAAAACCTTTTCCGGAAACCGAAGTTTTGGTCTTATCAAGAGCTAACAAGAAACATTTTTTTGTCTGGTTATTATTAGCATTGTTTTTATTAACTTTATTTAGATTGTAGCCCTAACTCTAAATTTTCACAGGATTTATTCCAGCTCTGCTAGTCAAGGTACTGTAATGGTTTTATTAGTAGTCTTTTTACGTAGTTCTATATTTCAATCTTAAACCAGTGATAATTTAAAGTTGATAGAAACACGACTGCAAAATGTAGCAATGTTTAATCGCTGGTAGTTAATACTGCTTGCACAATACACAATAATAAAGCTTCTAGACTTTAAAGAATATTTCCTAATTACATCTGTAAGGGTATTTAATCTTGCATTTTATATTGCACGTGCAACAACTCACTGGATCTAATTTAGAGGATAAATGTTTCTTTTAGCATTGGGGGCAGCCAATATGCCTTTAAGCATTTAAATATTGTTATCGAACTAGAAATGATATTGCCCCTATTTGCATTTTTACGACCATTCACGAGCCCTTCTGCTTTCCCTTTGGCATTTAGAAGTTGTATAAAGTGTCTACTAATGCAGATTTCGCCAGCCAGATGGCATAGGATGCTAATCTGTTAAACAACCATTTTGTAAGTTATTGATGGCCACTTGCAGCGTTTTTAAATAAGATTAAAGAAATTTGGGTTTTGCTTTGCTTTGCTTTAAATATGTTACGCAAGAATTTGTGCTAGATGTTATTACAAAACTCAGCTAGTGCCTGATTATATTTATATCTTGTTTTCATCAACGGCACTCAAATGAGAAACCGTAACTACAATTATAATTTTGTGTCTGGTGTCTGTAGCAAGATATAGCAGCAAAAGTTTATACGATTTTTATTACTTTATTGTGTTTTATTGATTAGTGAAGCCCTACAAATACAAATTCAAGCTCCTGTATTCACACTATCCGATAGGTTAACTCGCATACGCAATTTAAATAGAATGTAAATGCAACTATTTAAACTAAACGTCAAAAGCTTTCCCACGTTGAAAGTGAAAGAGTAAAATTATATTTTAATATAAACTAGAGCTTTACAAACATTACAAATTAGTTTACATTTTAACACTACTCCAGTCTACGTGTATTCCGTAAAGTTAGCTGCACGCACGTTTACCTTTATTAGTGTATTTTAGTCATTTTATAAATAATCTTTTTAACTTTATCATATCAGTATTTAATATTTTTTGGTGCTAATAAGATTCTCATTTAGACTGGGACTACATATGTTGTCACTTTCTAAAAATGTTTTTATTGTTTTTCAAAATGTTTCCCCTTAGCGATGATGCATTGTCACCGTTAAACACATTAATATGCAATAAAAGTCAAATAAACTTGCGATAATCTTGTAACACTTCAATATAAGCTGCATCGTGAACAGTGAATGTCCAAGACACACACGTAACGAATAACGTTCAAAGAAAGGAGTGAGTTAACATTAAAATGATTAAAACCAAATTCAGGCGCCACCAGTGTGCTTGTTAAACAACCCGCAAATCTAAGTGAGACGATTTCCTGATGGTATAATTACATTGAAGGGAGATTACATTACATTTATGAGACGCAGGCTCTTTGATAAGCTATAACCTGTTATAAAAAAGAAAAAGGCTTAAATGCGCCGCAATTAAAGTAATATATACTTTTTTGACGACTGACATCGAAAGAAGATTTTTCTCACTGTCATTTGACAACAGAAAGTTGACATTTGCCGGTGAGCATGTGTTTTCATCACTTTGCCGCTCGCCGAGCGTTTTGAGTTTCCGCGTGAACAATAGTATATTGTATGTTAAGAGCTGAAAGTGCATTCTTGCCGCTTGCGCATGAATATTGCTGGTTGAGACGAAGTCGAAACCAGCAATCATGCAAAAGCGGCAAGCGCACTTTTAGCTATTTTACTATTTTTTCGACGACTGAGCATATTATTAAAGGAAAATATCAAATTTCGTTTTATCGCAAAAATTAATTGACAATCAAGTTAACATTACTCGCGCAGTCTATGACATGTGACGCGATTATTTCCACAAATGACGGGCGTTGTCAAGGAAACATTCGAACGTGGCTACCTATTTTGTTCACGCGGAAACCCAAAACGCTCGGCGAGCGGCAAAAAGATGAAAACGCACGCTCAGCGGCAAATGTCAACTTTCTGTTGTCAAATGACAGTGAGAAAAATCTACTTTCGATGTCAGTCGTCGAAAAAATAAGTAGCCACGTCCGAATGTTTCCTTGACAACGCCCGTCATTGGTTGAAATAATCGCGTCACATGTCATAGACTGCGCGAGTAGTGTTAACTTGATTGTCAATGAATTTTTGCAATAAAATGAAATATGATATTTTCCTTTAATAATATGCTCAGTCTTTGAAAAAATAGTATGTATGTTTCGAACTAAAAGTGCGCTTGCCGCTTTTGTATGATTGCTGGTTTCGACTTTGCCTCAACCAGCAATATTCATGCGCAAGCCGCAAGAATGCACTCTCAGCTCTTAACATACAATATACTATTCAATACTTACACGCGGAAAAGTACTATAAGAAAGTACTTCCTCGTACAGAAAGAAAATATTGTGTATAGAGTATTCAAAAGCAAGGTACTTTCGTAATTGGGTCTAGCCCAATATTAACCCCGCGGGGTGTATATACCGCGTCCAGAGTATAATGTTTCTGATTTATAATTTTAAATGTTTAATGCACAAATAACAAAGCGCAAATACACTTGTAGATCACTTTTGTAATAATACATAAATGCTAAAACCGGCGTAAGCAAAAAAATTTCAATATCATGAACTCATACACTTATTCGCGCTCATACAATTTTGAATTGTGGTAAATATATTTGATTAGACTATGAAGGACGCAGCTTAACTGTTGATTCCAGTGTCGATCAAGGAAACTTCAATCTCACCTAGCTGCTGGATAGAACGGTACCAACGTAGACAAATCGTGCACACAAAAGCGACGTGAAAGCTGAGCTATAATTGTCAAGTAGTATCATTTCTGAGGAACAAGAGAAACCACCCCTTTACAGTCCACACACACTTACCTTCCAACACGTGAAAATAAACACTTAATTTGTAAGGAAAATATCGAGTCTCCTAAGCTAATTAATTTACGTAGCTCTTTTAGAGAGCCCTGCAAGACAATTCCAGTACACACTGAAAAAGCTTTATCCATCGTTCGAAATGTTATTCGTTGATTTCCACGGATTAACTGGACAATACGTTCAACATTGGTTTCACTCACAGTATTAGAGAAACGCGGAGCTCTTAGCGCGCTAGGTACGCGTTTGCCATTTTTAAAAGTTTTGCACCAATCGTACACTTGCGTGCTTCGCAGACATGCTTCACCGAATTGTGTGAGATATCTTGTTAAAATTTCACACGGTGACACATTACTTAATTAAAAACTCTGTTATAAGTCTTTACTTAACAGCAGTTGACACGTGTATGTAGGATATTAAAGTGAATAGAAAATGGATCAAAAGTGATGCAATGATCTTTTAATAAAAAGCAAGTTTTGTTATTCTATGGCATCTAAAATGAAAGTAAACAAAAAATCTGGTTTTAAGTTGAACACTCCTCGTATGAAAGTCCACTAGTATAATTGCATGATTGGAGTTGAAAAGTGAATAAGTTTTTATTTTATCTTTATTTACACTTCTTCTGTATTTCTTTTTAAAATTAACAGATTATTTATGTCTGCCTTTCACCAAATTCGGCTAAATTAGCTGGAAACGTAATAGGGGCAAACGTATTTAACTACATATTCTTTAATATTGTCACATTTACACAAACGTGCGGTCCCCTACATCACTATTTCAATATATCACTATAATATATTGTTGCTAGTGTTGAAAATAGCACTTTCCACTCGAGTGGGGGAGTTTGGCAACCACGCGCCGCAGACACGTGTCATAAAGCACCAGAAGTGTGGCAAGTACTTTTTTTACTTCCCTCGTCTAAAACACGATGGAAGTATTGTAATCGCAGAAATATCACCTTTTGAGGTTTCTTCAGATCTTCACGTTTCAGGGTCCCTAGATGATGAAAAACAAGTTTTCTCAATTTCGTCTGCCTGTCTGTCTGCCTGTCTGTCTGTCTGTCTGTTTATCTGTCTGTTGGCGGTATAACTCAAAAACTATTTGTCGAAGGAAGACAATATTTTGCATACACGTTATATTGAGATGGACACTTATTTGTTTATTAATTTGCTTTCGGGGTTATTTATAAAATTAATTTAGACTGATTAAAATATGCTGTCTTGTATTTTTATTTACTTGATCTGAAGTAAATGGTAGTATGCCGTTTAAGTATTTTATTTATCTGCAATTTATTATCAAAACGCTAGCTCAGTGGAACAATTAACTCTATTTCCAGGGGTGAATTCCTAATAGATAGTAATTTTTACCTGATCTGGTGCGCCACTGTACACTTGAATTAGTTCCAATAGAGAGTAGTTATTGTATGCAATATGTCAAAAATCACAAATTGTTCGTATCGTGCAGTCAGCGTTGTTGACTTTAAAATAATCAAAATTGTGAACATTCGCAGAGGTATTTATTCAAATCGTAGCGCTTTGGCGGTTATTATTATAATTTGTTTCAAGAATTAATTTGTTACATGACGTCACAAGGAACGCCGGCTAAATCTCACAATTGTTTTACCTTCCCCTAACCTCAAATTTGGGTAAATGCTTATAATTTGAATTGCGCCTTCGCTTTATGCTAGGATATGATTGAATCTTGATAAGCAAAGTCTGGTCTCGTATGCACACTAATTTCCCGATCCTAACACTGATACTTTTAGGTTAACACAGTACCTTAAAATTTGGTGTGTTCTTCGCAATGTTCGGAAAGGGGCCCCAGCTGTTATCTTCCTCTGGAACGGTTTCCTCCGGTGTTTTTGCTGTTGGTCGGTCTCCTGCACTGCTGCCTGATGCGTCGAAGTAGAAATCTCTAGCTTTGGATCCTATTTCTGGCCGAAATTCAATATCGGAATCCTGATGTGATCGGCTGGCAATGATCGCCAGAGGTGCTCCCGGTGAAAATGTTATTTATCTTGCGGAAAATCCCACAATCGTTGTTAAGCCATTTTGCATTCTTCAGCCACCTAGCTAATTATCTGCGCCGTTTGTGCAGCCTAGCTGTACTTCAAATCTGATTCCAACATTTTGTTTAACTTTCATGACGAAAATTCACGAGCGCGAACTCTCCGTTGCGCATTCGATTCTGATCACCCTGTATACCGACGCGGCCATCCCGGTCCGCTACTTTAGGGCCACGCTCGATTTGAATGGGCGCGTAAAATCCAGATTTTTCCGCCGGAGCTTACGCATCCTGATTGGCCGAAGCGCGGCGTACCGACGCGGCCGTTAGGTTTGGCATTTTGGGTGCAAGCAGAGGAGATTCGGCAGGAAGCTCTTGTGTGTGACGCACGTGTCGTTTTGTGAGCGCGTTTTCCTTGGCGTTGTCGTTGGGGGCTACGTCCGGCCATGTCGTGAAAAGAAGTGGTTCTTTCATTCCTACAAGTTGTTGGGAACTCGCTGCAGGACGTGAATAATGCCCATACGTTTCTGTCACACCGATCCCATGTGAGTGACTACATTGAAATATTACGCCATTATTCGGCGGAATCTTTGCCCAAGGAGATGTGCTTGCAAATGCAGGCGCTGCTGACTGCCACCCGTACCGCTCAGGAGAAGTCCAGTTAAAATACCAGGTACCATTTAAAGAGATTATGTAACTTAGTGACCCCTTTGCGTTTGGTCAGAGCTCATTAGCATGTGTGTATTCGCGCTTCTGTGTGCAACTTGCCGGCCGCAGAGTAACTGAATTGCCTCGCTTGTAATCATCGCCCAGGGCCAATTTGCTAAATTACCGCATTCTAGATCGCTTTGGCGTGATTTAGTTAATTATTGGGCAAGCCATTGACCTCACGGCCGCCATTATTGTATCCCGAGACGCTTCGGCTGTCTGCAGCCCGTGACTAATGCTCGCGCGGTGGCTGGGTCAAAATTTGTATTCGAACTGTTGTAAGCCCATGTGTTCGGCCTTTTTGCTTATTGAAATAATTGAACAGTACTCTGGGGGCACGGTACCATCACCTGTTGAGACCGCTTTGTGAGCTGTGGCGAATAAGAACACCCGCTCGTGCAATGAATCAGCTGTGCAGTGCATGACCCCTTTTACGCGAATGTGCCGTGTAAGCGATGGACTTTGGTCGCATTCATTCAGTAGTACATTCTTGGTTTGTAACTGTGCTAACATTGACTTTCGCTGCGTTGCTAATTTTAGGCGTTTCGAACGCTTTCTTGTAATATTCTATTTGGATATTGTTTTTGTGTGTAACATTTGTACGCTTTAGTTATAGTGCGATTACCTCCAGCTGGGGTTTACGTTAAGCCTAGGTTTAGTATGGTGACCCATTCGTTGCCTGATCCTGTATAACATCATTCAATAGACAATTGTGCAAGCGCGGGGCTTATTACTGTGTACAACCCCTGCATGCTTTACTTTTTCAGAAAAAACAGCTAGTGTCACGATTAGATGTACGTCGACCTCTGAGTGGTGGAGTGTGCAGGTAAGTGGAGCAGCCGCCCCGCAGTGGCAGCACAAACCCGAACTAACGATTCAAACCTCAAATTATCGATTTTGTCATCCGAGTTCGATACTTCTCGAGTACCCTTATCAAGTAGTAACTAGCGTACTTGTTGCCTCGTCTAACCGTCCAAGCCCGGTTACCCGAGCCCATTTAAAGTTAGGTTTGGTGGCGCCCTTATAATTTTGACGCACCCTATATATGCCTCAACACGCTTGCCCAGAACGTATCGTGTGACTCACACCCGACTTCCTGAGCGTTCGAGCCGTGGCCTTTAGTCTGTTTTTAGAAAATCTCAGGGCAAGTGTGCCAGTTTTCCAGGACTGATTCCGTGGTGCGATGCTCACCTTGGGTGGGTGTCGTAAAGTTGTTTTAATACCGTAACATCGTTCCCACATAAACTACATGTCATGCTTAATTTAATTATTCATTTGTTCTCCCCTTTTATTTCCGTTATTAAAAACAAAATCTAATCTATTAGGTACTATGGTTACCAAGGCACCGGAAATTGGTTTTGATCAAATTAAATACATTATGGAAATGAATTTGATTACAAATTATAATTACAAATTTCTTATAACTAAAATATTTTCTATTTCTTAATTTTAAAAGGTCTCTTTGCGCCACAAACACGTTTTATTGGTTACTCTGCTCTATTTCACTCGCGTTAGTTGCACTGATTATTTTATAGAGTTTATTTCTTAATAATTGCTTTTCCATCTCCTTCTGTCTGCTTTTCACTTGTTTGTTCATGTCCTTCTGTCTGCTTTTCACTTGATTTTCATGTCTTGCTGCCTGATTTTGTAATTTGCTCTTTGCAACGTATTATTATTTTATTCTGGCTTCCTATACCTTTTTTAAATTGCTCGCAATTTTCCTGCTTAGCTATATTGAAATTAACGCTTCCTTGACATACACTTCGCAAACCTTTTTGTGACTATTCATTTCTTTCGGCTCGGCCATTCATTCTGCGCAAACCTAATATTTAATTAATTTGAACGTCAACTTCACCCCTGTGAAAAACAAGCTTTGCCCTTTGCTTTCTTTACTCAATTCAATTATTAATACTGGCATATCGTTTCCAATGCATTTACTTATTGAAATTTAAGCTTAGTATTGCAGTTACATAAAACACCCCAATTCTGTGCTTATTGACTTGTTTCTTAAGTTGTACTGCAAGCAGAATCGGGTCGTGGGCCTAAGACCATCACAATATGTCTGGCATGAAACCGAGAAAATTTCAGAAAAATATATACTGGGTGAGCACCTTAAAAAATAAAATTTTGTTTATCTTTGATTTAACTTAGCAATAAATACAAGCAATAATTTTTACATAGCGCACGCTTTATTCTTACCAAAAATGGGACCCAATCGATACAGAATAAATGTTGCAGGATACACAAAGGGGCAAAAGGGGCAACAAATTAGTGCATTACTTAATACAGCTGCAAAGCAGAAATTCGAAGAGTCGGTGTCCGTAGCTTAGGTAGAAATAGCCCATTCCCTTGAAATATCCCACACAACGTTGGGACTGCATACGCGGTTCGCCTACCTTTCGAATTTGACCACCGGTAACGTTTTTTTTTATTTGAAAATTTATTTAATTTATTAAAAACGTGAACATATTTTTACTCCTAACTTAATTTGATTTTTGAAATTATTTAGTGTCACAATGTCGACGAGGGAAGTTCTGGGCAAAACCTTTTACAGATTTTTTACACCTGTTGTACACTATACTTTTTCTACGATTGCAAGCCGCCGCTTAGATTTCAAACATACTTAAATTGATGTAGCACGCTGTTTTAAAGCGTACGAGAACGTTATCTCACGCTGTGTGAAATGTAAGATTTTCAGAGTTAGTTAAGAGTGTTTTTTTTTATATTTTCAGTGCAGTGGTAGAAAAAACAAATTTTAGTGGAACAAGTATTTTTGTTGTACTTAAATATAAATAATAATATTATAAACAGCATAATACTATGTATTTAGGGTAAAATGTCAAAACGTCAAAACTTCTAGGATAAACGCTTAAATTTCTAAGAATTCTAACCCGTTCTAAAGGCGCGCAAACTATTTTTAACGATTCCTACAATAAATTGTGTCGTGAACAAAATGTACGGGGAGGTAAGTATGCCCTGGCAGCAAGAAACAATTTTTACAGTTTCAGATTTTTTCTGAATTTTTCAGAAATAGTTGTAGCATTACTAGAATTGCACAACAGTAGATAGTCACATGTTTTACAGTTCAAAAGGCACGTATTAGTAAAGCTGATCTATTGGCCCGTTATTGGGTTTTGGTCAACCGCGATTCGTTGTTTCGCGCAGTTTCTTTGGTGGGTTTTGAGATAAGGAAAGTGTCATAAATTGTGACCGTCTGTTTCTTTTTCTACCTGTCACTTGTGCTGTCTCAAGCGTCCCTGCTTTGGTCGAGTAATTCAGCCTCCTGTTATAATAATAGTTTAGCCGACGTCGTTGACGGATGTTTGGACTAATGAGGTCGTTCGACGCGACACGTGTTGCCGTTAAGTTAACGGGGTAGGTTTATTTTATTTAGTTTGCACTTTCTACTCGAATTATGTAGTGTAATTCAGTTTGAAATTACAGCAACTCCTGTATAGTAAAACTTCGGAATAGCAAAACTCCGGTATAGTAAAATTGAGGCCCTCTAAAGCTCTTTTATTTCTGTTGGGGCATATTTTCCGCCCATTTGGTGATAACATAACCCTCAGCGTGCACTTTGCACGTGGACGCCCGCTGCAGCGCTAGCTGGCCCCTGTCATTTGTGTTATCTTATTGCTAGTATATATAATCCGTGACGAACAAAGCAAAATCGTCTCTAAGGATGTTTAAACGAACAAAGCGCTGTTAGTCACAAACACATGTCTCAACTTGTTTTAAAAAAGGGAACTCAGAAAAAATCTGAAAAATTTCAAATTCAAATATTAGCGCGAAAATTGAAAATGACCGCCGCGTAATTTAATCAGAAGCTAATGCGTAATTTAATCAGTATTACGGTACTACGAGTGAAAAAAGAGAAAGTTATAGAAACCAATGAAGATTGTGTGAGATAGCATACGTTCTGTTGGGGCAAATTATAAAAATAATAGCTTTCAAATTTCGACGGTCGAGCGGAAATTTTCAGCTATATAGTAGGACAATGGAAATATCGTTAATCCATTCATGCGCGTCAGTCAATTATAGATATAAAAGAATTAATTCTGGCAAGCCCAATTGCAAAATCAGTTTTTTAATTAATACCCCTCATTTAACACCACATGCTATGCAATTCCAATATTATAAATCATATTCCTCAAAAAATAGTTTGTTTACAACAAGGAAGCTCGACGTCGAACCCGCACGCAAGTGTTGAAATTTTAATAGCATTCAGTTACGTTGTTCTGGGTAGCTCAGGTAACTACGCCTTAGACTCGTAATACTGCGGTCGCTGGTTCAGATCCTACTTGGGGCCGACGCAAGTAGCTTTTTTTAAATTAAATAAATGCGAGAAAACCAAGATGGCGCTCCCCCGGGAAGTTTAAATTCAAAAAATGGGACTTAGAAAAAAATCTGAAAAATTTCAAATTCAAATATTAGCGCGAAAATAAAATGGCCGCCACGCAATTCCGAAAGCAAATTAAAAATGGCCGCCGCGTAATTTAATTAGTAGCACATATGTAAATTATATATCAAACTTCATATGTGATTAATTAGATCAAACCGCGAAATTAATTGGGTCAATCCGCGAATTAAAATTAAAACCGCGAAATCCGCGAATAAATCCGCGAATTAAACCGCGAATCCAGTGGCGCACCCGCGAATCAATTAAAAGTTGGGGGGGATAGGTGTCCTCCTTCTACTCACCTGACTATATGAGGGAAAGACAAAATGCAGTTTGTACAAAATTTATAAACCTGCGCAGTAGATGGCGTTGCATTCTAAATTAATAAAGGCCTATATGTAATATTACTTTGTAGCACTCTTAAACACAGTCCTGATTAGCTCAAACCTTCGGCAAAATATGCGTGAATAAGGACCAGGCGCCGGTTCTTAAGGTTACAAAACCCATATTATATTATATTAGAAGAAGAAAAGGGCGCTAGTCGTTATGCACAACAAGAAAAAACAAGTCTAGCTAACAAATCGCTTCACAACTTGCCTTGGACGTCATTTGCTTCACAAGCCTAAACAAAAAAAAACTAAGAGGTTCATGTTGGGTTATATGAACAAATAAACAAAAAATACCAGTAACGATAAAAGAAAATTTAATTTGCAGTAAGATGTGGCGCAACCATTAAGCATTATAAATAGCTGAGGGTGGCTCAATAATACTCAGAAATAGCAACTAACATATTTAATTCCAGGTAAAAACCTGATGCACTGCAGCAGCTCCATAGTAATAAATTGTAATTGGTGTCAAATGCCAAATTATTATGTCAACCATTACACCTTGGGTAAACCAAAATATTTAAATCTAGGATGCCATGCAAATATGCTAACGGCTGCGCTGACTAAAACGGCCCGATCGTAGGCTCTAATAACTTTAAAATGCTTAATTTGAATTGAAATGCCTTGCGATCGAAGTCGAGAAAAAACCACACCACAACTTGTGCGAAATTTCAGTAGAACCTATTTGAAATTGCCAATGCGACTGATAAGATAGCTAATACGTTACTTTTTCTGCCCGCGGTTGTAACCAAATGCCTGTGTTTATGCATCATCGCATACTTCATCGCAGACCAAAGTGCTTGTTCAGTCAACGTCAAGTCTATTGAAGTTAGCAAAAACAGCGTGTACTTACTGCGAGGTTGTGTGGAATGCTTCGACACAGGTTTCCACTAGGTGTAACGCGGCCCGCAAGTAATAATCTGCAGCTCTTCGATGCCGGTGGAATACCTTCAACGCAGGAAAAATTCAGCGTACGAAAAAAGTTTGACGGGGTCATCGCTTAACAGCGTTGTCCAGGAGCACTGGAGACTTTACTTTTCTTCAAAACATAGATTTTCTTCCCTGTGGAATCTCTATAACAAACTTTCTCAAGACTGATTAACCTTCAAGTACTAACGTGTCTGTTGTGGTGCATTAGTACTAACATGACGTCTAAGAGACGGGCATATAGTTATTTACGAATTTAGTGCTAGATTTTTTAAACCATAAAATACTATGCAATGATGTATCAAGCGTATTTTAATTACATAAAAAATATAAATTCATAAAAATATTACTATTTACAGAGTCAAATAGAAAACCGTGTTTGTCATTTGTGTGTGCTTCTCGAGCTTTCCTTGAATCATTAAATTGTTTTTAATTTTCGTTTACGTTGTGCTGCTCAGTTTTTTATTTTTATTTTTACTTAATTTTAATTTTAAATATGATTTTAGTTTTAATGTAGTGGTATGCTTCTCTTTCACTTTCGCATTACCTGCGACCACAACATAAAAATGTTTTCGTTATATCCACAACAGTTTTTTTTACGGTGGTGGGGTAGAGCAGGGGTTTCCTTCTTATAGGAAGCCATCTGATCACCATCGTATTTTCCATTTCTTGTTATATATAACTTATTTAATTTTTAGTATGTATGTATTGCTTTCCCGTTTTCTGGTTTGAATTTGTATGTTTATTTATATTATTTTGGAATGGAAAATAAAACCCTATTATTATTATTATTATTATTATTATTATTATAAATTTGTAGATGTTAACTTAATTACAGAAAAAGGCAATTTTTAATATTTTTTTTATTATCAGCAAACATATTTCAACAGACAATGCTAGTCTAACACAACTTAGCTAAAAAAAGTAAGAAAAAAATACGTATAAAAATTCACACCACCCTAAAACTAAACAGAATTAGTGCAAGATAAACACATTAG
This sequence comes from Agriotes lineatus, assembly GCA_940337035.1. Lineage (NCBI taxonomy): Eukaryota > Metazoa > Arthropoda > Insecta > Coleoptera > Elateridae > Agriotes > Agriotes lineatus. Next base: position 214,972,912 of record OW679194.1, read on the forward strand.
GGTCACTAAGTATAGCAGAATTTTCATCAATATTATGTTCTTCGTTACTGTCCTCACTGTCTAATTCATTATACTACTGGAACACTTGCTGCTCAAGCAACTGTCTGTTGATCTAACCGTATTTGAGCAAGTTGGTTTTTGATCCATCATGCAAAAATAGTAGCGTGCAAACTAACGTCACGTCTCTTCCAACATAGAAAGAAGGGAAAATCCTCCGTCCCGATTGATATTGTTAGGGTTTTTGTAAACTTCAATGGCTTCGCGAATCTTTCTAATAAAGAAGAATGGGGATTTGCAGATGATGGAAGTTTCATCAAAAAGGATCTTATGACCAGTATCGCGTTGATGTTCGGCTATCGCTGATGATAAAACGAGGCCCGACTTGAGACAGCGCTGGTGCTCAGAGATGTTCGTTTTCACTGAACGACCTGTTTCACCAACGTATACAGCAATACAAGAGCAAGGGACTCTATAAATACCTTTAGATGACATACTGTTTAATTTATCTTTAGATAAAGAAAGAGCCTGTGACATTTTGCTCGGGGGTTTGAATACTGTTTTAATGTTTTGTTTTCTAAGAAACTTCCCCATGCGGTCGGTGGCTTGGTGGATATGGGGAAGAAAGGCTATTGCTGCAGGAGAATCGGGGTTGCAGGTTTGGGTGGCCGTGGATGAAGATGGCGATTGATGACAGACTGTATATCCCTAGCACAGTAACTGTTACTTATAAGAGCTTTTCGAATGTGGTTTAATTCAGCGTAGATATTATCGGGTTGGAATATGTAGAATCTTCTGTGGGAACGCTTCCTAAAGACGTTGCCGATCTCATCCGCTTCGAAACTGTCAGGTGTTTACGTTTATCTAAACCACCTAAAAGTAACATTACAAAAGACGAACGGAATGCTCTCAAAACCTTACGTATCAATTCCGACATCTCAATTTTGTCCGCTGATAGAGGCGGAATAAAGACTTGACCAAAGAATCTTCTTATGCCCTACTTCTGAGTAAAGACTTAATCTGAGTGGTGTACTCTGTTCGATCCATAACTACCGTAGCATTACCTTTATCAGCGGACAAAATTGAGATGTCGGAATTGGAACGTAAGGTTTTGAGAGCATTCCTTTCGTCTTTGTAATGTTACTTTTAGGTGGTTTAGATGATCGTAAACACCTGACAGTTTCGAAGCGGATAAGATCGGCAACGTCTTTAGCAAGCGTTCTCACAGAAGATTCTACATACAGGTCGATCAGTGAAAACTCGCATCTCTGAGTACTAGCGCTGTCTCAAGTCGGGTCTCGTTTCATCATCAGCCATCACCGAACACCAAAGCGATACTGGTCATAAGGTAATTTTTTATGAAACCTCCATAATCTGCAAATTCTCATTCTTCTTTAGCAGAAAGATTTGCGAAGCCATTGAGATTTTACAAACACCTTAACAATCTCAATTGTGACGAAGGCTTTCCCCATCCTTCTATGTGGAAAGTGCTAATTCCTAAGCCCCGCCCACCACCACTGAACCGCGACGGCATTTGCTGAACCGCGATGGCTCTTGCCTATAAATTCTCGCCTTTCTCCTTCCTATAGTTAGTCGAATTTCGCCTCTGAAGTGGTTCACACGTTGAGTTGCCGTGCTCTTCTATCCCTTCCCTTGCAAAGAGTTTCGCCTCTGGCGTGGTTAACACGTTGAGTGACCGTGCTCTTTGGCCTTTTCCTCCTGATGAAGTCTCTTACGAAAGTGGGCGAAATGTTCAGTTCTTCGATCCCAATCATGACACGGTCCAATCCCGAAAGTCGTTCGTTACTGAATTACAATTTGAAAAATTCAAATGCTTGCTAAAGTCAAAACCAAAATAGCGGCACAATTAACATTTTCTGTAAATGTCTGTATAAGTCTTAATATGTCGTACACACATCTGTATAACTTGATTACTGATAGCAATATAGCAGAAGTAGTTGTGACATGTTTGTACTTGCTAATTTTAAGTACTCTGTATTTACAATAAGCGCATTAATTCAAAAACGCTGTAATAATGGATTGTAAGTAGTATGTAAATATTAAAACGGTTTTTACATAATTAATTTTAATGTTATAAATGCGAGTACAAACCTTTTTTTAATCAGAAGAACTGATGCAGAATCATGCTATCGTTAACACTAACACAGGGTTACCCTTCATAAACTAGCGGTTCTTGAATGAACTGGGCCAATGGTTTTTCATTCGCCGAAAAATGGTAAGTGGGCTTTGGCATTTATGTGGTAATATCTGGTTTGGTTTAAAAATTTCATTAGTTGGATTCCTAATAACGGATGTCGAAGAATTTGTTGTTACAATGTAATAACGCAAATAACATCACTGTAAAAATTATAGCAGCTTTATAGACTACTGTAATCCAGCTGCGAGTTTTGCTCTTGAGGGGTACATAAAAACTAATTCAATTGTGCAGGTTCAACGGGTTATTAGCCGATTTAGAAAAGTAAGGTAGTCCCTAAGGTCTCCTGGCTTTACGCCTCCAGACTCTTTTCTGTGGGGATTTAAAAGGAAAGGTCTTCCTGAGGTATCCTCGCATTATTGAAGACTTAAAATTTTTCATTCGTGAAGAACATTCAAATAGCGACTTGAATATTAGGCTACGACACGTTATAAAGAATTTCCACTCAAAATCGGAAAACGCATCACAGAGCGACCACACCACTTACCAGATGTAATTTTTAAATAGTATGCTGTATCAAATGCGAAATTATATTAATAATACACTGTTATTTAAAATTCAACTTTATTAAGATTCTACTAAGCATTTGAGATATAAGCTTATAGTGAGAAACCCTGCAATAATTTTTGCATTTTATTTATTGGTTCACATTCAAGCTTCGATTAAACTCCGTCTACGCTCTGCCCAACGCAGCCCTTATGCTTTGCAATAACGTTTCTATAGGCACTTTCATCTCTGCAGATAAATTTAAAACGTCATCATACAATAATTGACTGTTAGAAAGTTTATTAGAATGTTTATACTCATTCTGTTTTAAAATTCTTATAAAGGGTGTTTAAAAAAGAACGCATTTTTTTATTTTAAAATAAAACGCAAGTTTTCTGGGGAATGCTGATATTTTTATTGCATTTTAAAGTACACATGTTCCGATTAATTATGGAATAAAATAACCTTCAAATGGCTCTCTAAACTTTAGACGCAGACCCTTGCTCTTTTGCAGAAATTATATATGACGTTTTCTTAGAGTTGCGGCTCTATCTCATTAATTACGCGTTGAATATCGGCATTGAGTTCGAGGATTCTTCGAGGGTTATTCGCATAGACCTGACATTTCAAAAAACCCTAAAGGAAGAAATCGCACGATTTCGGTGGCGTTTCAGAAGACAATGGGGTCGAAAAATCGTTTTCCAAATAAATCAATTATTTCACGCGCAGTGTGGCAGGTTGCGCCGTCTTGCTGAAACCACATGTCTTTCAGGTCCATACCTTCCACTTGAGGCCACAAGAACTCCGTCATCACGTGTAGTGACGTTTGCAGATTTTCAGCAACACTCAAATTCACAGTTGCAATGTTTTCTAGAGATCGACCGGAACGACAATGTACAGGCGATTTACTGTCCATAATTGATCCAATTTTCACCAATTTCTTAATCAATCTTTGAAAAGTGGACAGATTTGGTGTACTTTCACAACTGAAAATTCCACGAACTTTGCGAATAGTTTCAGCGTAACTTTTCCCATTTTGGTAATCGGTTTTCACGATGATAAGGCGTTGCTCTTTCGTGGAGCGCTCCGTAACTAAAAATCGCAACAATCAAAGATGACAGATGTCAAATTTTAGGGTTGTAACTTTTACAGAAAAAAAATTGAGCGAAATTTAAAAATTGCGTTCTTTTTGAAACACCCTTTACTAGGTGATGTACACACGAGGTTATAAGACCGAGAGACAAAACGACTATTCAGCCGCTTTTGTAGGATCAGTGCTAGCAAATTTTTATCTGGAGCTGTTTTCCTGCAATCAGTAAAAAATTAGGTTTTTTAATGACTCCGATATTTTTCGTGCGAATGAGCTGATTTAATCAAAAGGGTTGGCTGACAGTCGCTGGAAAACATAGATTTACCGATATTGTCATATCCGTTTCTGTTTGAGAATGTCAAACTACGATAATTACTGTTGTTTGAAGTTTCGTACAACGCGCAAGGGTATTTCAGTAATAACTTATGTTTTGAGCCACTGCGTGGACGGAATTAATTCGAACGCCGCATAATGTGCCGTCAATGGTGATTACAGATATTTATATGACAAAAATTATTCCTGTTTACTTCTCGTTGCCCAGCATTAACTGTGCTGTGTTATTTAACATTTGTTCCGCACTTACTGACAAATAGCACGATTTTAAATATTATTGGGAAGTTTATGACGCGACACTTTCAAGTGCAGAAAGGAAATGGAAAATTTTATAGTATATTTTAAATCCAGCTGTAAATTTGACTGCATCTATTGTGTGGAATACTTTAGGAATTAAAAATGTTTTCTGTTTTTTTACAGACTAAGAATCCTTAGGTTTTTGTTTTATCATTGAAGATGTGTGCAAGATCACAAAGGCATAAAAACTTTATACTTCTAATCCACCAGTCTGGAAGCACAGATAAGAATATTTTGCTTTGTAGTAGTTAAACTCCTTTCGATATTCTACATTTTCCCTTTATGAGAACAATGTGATATCAAAACTGTTATTGCTAATAAGATTTGCTTACACTTCGTTAGGAGAATATAACCTATGAAAGCTGCAATCTTAGAGAATATACGCCAAATCACATAAGGAAACCCATAGTGATTATTAGTATATCTAGTACAATAAAATTACAGTTTTAATTATTTGCAAGAAATATTCTTGTTTTGATGAATACCACCACATTGTTAAAATTTTTGGATAACGCATCATACACGACAGTGCCCAAAATAAATATCGTTAATAAGTTAATCATTCGTTAATATTTAAGCAACTAGCTCAGACAAAACGTCGACGTATGATTGCGGCCATAAAGAATGTATAATAAATTAGGTAAATAATTATTATAAGCAGTAGTAATCTAATAATCAACAACTTAATGCTAAACCATACCAAGTTATCAAGCTGCGGCGTAAAATAGGCTACAAAAAGATTATAAATACTATTCGTGTAAAGAAAAAACGTCTGAGTTCATAAGAGCGCACGTAGTCGATTTAGCTAAGTAGCAAAACAGGACCTAAATGAAAAAAACCTCAATTCGTACTCAAAAAATTACAAATTGAGACGACCTCATTGGTCATCTTAATCTGTAATTTTCCCCATATCTTCGACTGCTTTTCTGGAGAAAATTCGATCATAAAGCGTTGCCTAAACGAAAATCCCTAAGTGGCATGTCGCATAGCTTCCAAAGTAAAGTCGAGAATGGCCGATACTTCCGAAAAGAAAATGGAGGCCGGAAATAACCCCACCGTAAGCTGCTTAAAGTTACCGAAACAAAGCAGTGCTAATACGAAATCTGAAGTCACTCAAAAACATTTAGGAATTTTCAAGTACCCAACGATGTTCTGAGTTTCCAGAACAACAGAAAAATCGGGCAAAAGCGACGCCGTGTGACATGCACAACATTACATATTTTCGTTTGCTTTATTTGATTATAGAAGACTTGTTACCGTCACTCTGGCAGTAAATAGGAGAGAAGCCGACTGTTCAGCCTCACTTGGTAATGGGTTAAACAAAAGACTTCAATATTAAGCTGTAAAACAAAATATGGCGCCATGTAGCGAGTAACCGCAAGCACTTTGCTAATCAAATACAGGTACACGTCGGAAGACGCTACTAACCAATATCTAAAGAAAGAGAATAGCAAGGGCACAGATAAACTTTGCAGAAATAGATAAAGTATTAGTATAATTTATAACAATATGATAGTTGATATAACATACACAAAAATAAACAAACACGGCAAACCAGATCAAAATAACACTATAAGTATCATAGTAGCATATAAGAGTCCTTATAAAGATCAATAATCGAATTGTGAAAGTTTGGTATAAATAATGAGAAAAGAAGTACAAGTTGACTGTTTAACTAGCAATTTGCATTACAGGAAGGTTCTCGTTAAAGGCCCATGGGCGCGACAATGTTTTCACAAGTTAATTTTGGGTTTCGGGTTGAATTTGACCTCAAATAATCAAATGCAAGAACATTCAGGTGTTATTAACCATTAGCAAAAAATCCATACAGAACCCAACATATTAGTTCATCGTAGGGAGTTTAATATCCCGGAATATACGTGATAATTATTTTAAATCGTCATTGATTTCAATACGTCGGATAAAGCGAATTTATTAATTAATCTTCCAAGCAGAGAAATTAAATTGAGTTTAATTCAACCGTGTTATTCGGTCACTAATATGAAGTGAAAGTCCAAAACTAAATTACACGGTTCATGCAGGATCGCTTTACAAAACCCAAAATTAATACTAACTTGGATGGTACGTGAGACACATCCGCAATTGAAAATTTAATCTTTGACAGTTTACAATTATACAGGTTCAATAAATTGTGTAAATCTGCCTTGAATAGGTAAGTACTTAGTTATGCTATTATTTACGTAATTTATGTAATTATGAAGATGATCTCATATTTTCCGGGCATCAAAATCTAAAGCGAATAACACATTAGCATTAAAAGGAACTCCAAATTGCAGGTTAGACCGACGAAGCTGCTTTAGCGCGAGGAAAAATTGAGCAGATTGCAACATACCTTCTGTAGCTGAATCACCAAGAAGTAAGCAGATGTAGTAGAAAACCCTGTCAATGAGCCTCAAGGGAGTGTTAGGCCAGGCCTGAACAGATAGATTTTCGTTTCGACGATAGGGCTTCAAGAGTAATCAGACATCGAACCACTTGCAGTAAAGGAACCCTCACGCACATTAGTCCCAGGCGAGGAAGCTGCGTTGACTCCAGGACGAAGTGCGAAGCTGAATTTCTTCCGAGCAGAAAAAAAGGGCGAAAGGAATAGAACACCATAAAAACAGTTAATACAAAAGGAAGCTAGGCCTAACGTTAAGATTTTTTGCTCTGTTATGCCAATGTGGAGACATCTGCTTGCTCAGTATAAATCCAAACCATGTTTGTTCTTGAGAAATTTCTAAAAACAGGATTCCAGAGAAGAGCTCAATACCACAAAAACAATTTCCCAAGAAGGTTGCCCTTGAAAATTCGAGAATTAAAGGCACATTTGACTTCACAAACGTAAATCACAAGGCAGTCTTTCTGCAGCAGCACACAATGGCAAATGGTCGAAAAAGATAAGGGCATTGGTCAAAATTTGGAAAAATTTTGAAATCAGGCCATAGCAGCTTGGCACGTGGAGTGATGACTAAACTAACGTAAATTATGTATTTTGTATATATTAACGTTAACCTCGTTTTACCTTGCGGTGTAGAGGCTGGATTTATAGCTTAATTAAATTGTAGGTAAAATTTACAGTTATCAGGAATAGGACAATTCATTACATAGATACTGACAAATGACTTTCGACTCATAACATACTGTGCGGTAAAAGGTTGAAGGTGAGAAATGTATTGTCTATTGGTTTAAAAAAATTAACGAATTAGAAATAGCATTTTTTACAGTAAATATGAATGTGGACACACAGAAGAGACGGCGGGGCGTTTTCTTGAATTACACATTTTCTTAGTACCTAACTTATAATTCTTGACGAGATGTCTAGTGGAACTATTAGAACTACCTTCGTTCTCAACAAATATATAAAACTTTTCGCTGTTTACAATATTCAACCGTACCAAATCTAATCATTTAAAATTAAAGTATTTTAAAGTTGCATTTCTAACTGTAGGTGAACGTAATGGTGCCTAAATTTGTACAAGCTCACTGTCAATGTATGCAAAGTTATAACTGTGTCGATATTGCTGCAGGTTGAGCTCGTGTATAAAAAAAAGTAAATGGAATGCATGTGATACGAACTAAGTGCAGTCAAATTAAATTCTTGGGTATAGAGATGCTGTATAAAACTTCAAGGTGAGCAAATGACCACAAAAACTGTGGAACGCTCAAGCATTCTATTTTTATGAGCGTCTAGACGAAGCTGACATTAATTCATAGTGAATTTGTTTTACGTAGAAGTTGCAGTCAATTCCTGCACGAAATTGTCTTTCAAAGAGCTTTTTAAAAATAGACAAACACAAAATAACCTCTATCTTGACAACTAATCAAGCCACTGGTAACAAAAATAAACTCCAACTAAATTATCTGAAATGCTGAATAATAAATACGCTTGGTGCAGACATTCCTGATTATTCAAGTAATCTGATCGAGTATCTTTCGAACTGTATTTGATTATAGTTTGTTACAAAAAGTGTCGTGTGGTAGACCCACAGTCTTTTATTTCTAATTGTAGTTCGCTAGCTAATAAAGCGCTGGCTTTTCTGTTGAAAAATAGATGCTTGAAACCCATTTCCAGATTAAAATAGATCTAAGAACTGGCGACAGATAAAACAGTTTGAAATCTGTAGGAAAATGGCAACGTTTATGGTTTGACAATTCTCTAGAGTGTGCGAACGTCTTTTAATACCATTTGAATTTATAAAAGCCGACTTGCATTTTCTATGTAATTGTTCCTTTAAAGGTTATTACATAATCTAGTAGACGACATTACTGTTCAAACTTAACTACATGAAGCTGATACGGTTTCGTAAACAGTGCTGAAGGTATTAGATTAATTCAAGGTGTATTTTAAAAAATATTGGATTTTAGATGTTTACATCATCTTGGTTGCTTAAATTATGTTGTCATTTTAACTTACAGTAAGTTCTTGTAATCAGACTATGTTTTGCATTCATTCTATTTAAAAATACTATGGTGTTGATATGAAATTATATTATTGTTAAAGTTGCTATTTTGCTTATACTCGTATAGTAAATACTGTACCTACGGTTGTAGCCTTAAAATACGCAGAATTGGTAGGAATTTTGCAAAAATAAGAACACGAGAAATATCATTTGAATTTTTTATAGCAGATATTAAAGTGTGCATTGTCTAAAGCAAAATAGTAGATCAAGTAACACTTTAACCGCAAGGGTAAATAAAGTAATGCTAAGGTAGATAAAGTAATACTTTGCTGAAATGGTAGCTAAGTACGTTTTTATGTTTTTCTCAAGTTTTTCTTAGTTTTTGCTTTATAGTCTGCTATAGAAAAAATACAGTTTTATACACGACGATAACATTTAATTACCGACCTGAGAAAAATACTTCGCTGGAGATCCTGGTAACAATATTCTATTCTGTCAAATGATAGTAAATTTTTTGGTCGTAATAGAGGTTATACGAGTAAACGCTTCTGTTCATGTGTAACTTACCAATAAAAATCAAACGCCAACCTTCATGCAAAAAATTGTGAAGATATCATAAATAATCGATTTAACGTTTATAGCATTCTATTAGTGTTCTTTATACTTTCCTCGTCTAAAAGACGAATAAAGTATTGTAATCGCCAAAAAACCACCTTCCGAGATTTCTTTAAATATTCATGTTTCAGGATATAATGAGAAACAGGTTTACTCAGTTCCGTCTGTTTGTCTGCCTGTTATCTGTGTAACTCAACATCTATTTGTTAGAGACATGAAAGTAAGAAAACTTTGGCAACATGTATGCATGGTGAGCACCTTAAAAAAATTAAACTGTGCTTATTTTTGCTTTAACTTAAAAAATATTACAGAAATCAAAGTAATATTTTGCAGATAGGTCAGGTTTTTACTCTTGATAAAATGGAACCTAGCAGATGCAGGTTAAATGTAAAGTGTAAAAAAACAAATACGGCAATGGTAAATGCGTTGTGTCCTGCATGTCCGCATGCGAAAAACGAGCGGTTTGCCTTCCAACTACTGCGTTGAAATCGCATTCGCAGGCGATGAAGTTCGAATCCCACCGCCGCCGGTCATGTTTTTTTTAATTTGAAAATGTATGTAATTTGCATTATCAATGTTTCCTTTTATGTCTCAGTGTTATTAGTAGTCTTCAAATATTTTTACCCCTAGTTTTCTTTGATTTTCAAAATTGTTTAGTAGTTCATACCTCGTTATCCTCTCATTCCGCTGGCCAATCTCGGCTTTGGTTCTTCAAGGCAGAAAAACGCACACCGAACCGTTAATACCCGTCGACTACCTATTCTGGTACTACATACATACCTATACTGACTCCAAACCTGAAGGCGAAGTGTGCCGGATAACGTAGGAAGGTGCAAGTTGAAAAACCAAAACCGCAATTTGAGAGCGACCGCATTCCAGGCGAGAAGCGATTATAACCTCACATCGACTGTCTCGTCCACAAGAAGTTCCGGCACAGTCTTCTACCGTCCGCCGAGCCGCTGGCATCACCACTCAGTTATTAGTAGGTAACCCACTAGTCCCAAGTTCACTCGTTAAGACATAAACTACGAGGGAAAGTCAGTAATTAGGTCACAAAAAAGTGTTAACCAAATACCCAGAGAAATGGTTAGCCGAAAACAAGTTTTATTTTTCAACAAAGTCTCCACCTACATTAATACACTTCTCCCATCGCTTTATCAATGCCCCAATAACTGCTGCATAAAGTCTTTGGGCTGATGTTTCAGCCACATGCACTCCTCACGTTTAACATCGTTGTCGTCCACGAAACGTTTGCTGCCAAGATGCTTTTTTAGTGGACCCAAACAGATGATAGTTGCCTGGGGCTAGATCGGGACTGTAAGTCGGTCGTTGAAGAAGTTGCCATTCTAATTTATCAATTCTTTCATGGGTTAATCGGGCCGAATGAAGCCTGGCATTAACGTGATGTAGCAATGTTTATCTCATCAAGAGGCTTGGTCGTTTTCTTAGAATGGCGTCCCGCAGCAGTAACAATACTCTACATCTCCTTATGGATATCATTTGCAGGAAATTCTTTTGCTTAGAAAAATGCTGTTCTTCCACAGCACGGTCGTTATTTTAACACCACATGCGCATGTGTGTTATTGGAACTCGGCAACTGTTACTTAAATATCATAAAGCTGGATTGTGCTGCCACCCAATGACAGATTTGAAAATAACTCACTGCTATTTTTAGATACCCCACATCAGTTTGTGACCTAATTACTGACTTTCCTTCGTATTACAAAATATTGCGACTTTGTCCACCAACCTAATAATTTGTTTAAGTTACAGACATTAGACCTACTGCAAGCTTGAGGATAACCGACCTACCCCGGATCATCGTGCCGACCAAACCCCGAAGATTACTTATTTTTGTATTTTGCCCTGTAATTAAAAGAAAAATAAATTATTTATGTTTTACCTACGTTTATTGTTAATTTTGGGCCAAGCTAGTTTGACACTCTACGATTTGAACTACTTGAGGGTATGAACGATAAGCAATGATTAATTCTCGCTTCATAAACTGGAAAATTGTTTCCCTCGTCTAGGGGGAGCATTGTAAGCTATATTAACAGAGGGTGTTTTAAAACCATGTACCTGTTGTATTAAGGCATGAAGCACTGAAGTATATTTTGCCGGCCAATTCAGTTGGTAACTTGTACAAAAAGTTCGAGTTATACTAACTTGGGAAGGCGTGGAAAGACGTGTATTCAAACAGCCCTTCTAATTCTAAAATTGTTCTCTAAAGAACAAGGTTAAGCCACAAGTAGTTTATATAATACAGAACATTAGGTACTGAAACGAACAAGGTTAAGCCAAAGATAATAGCAATTTAACCAAATAGTACTGCTTCCGTGCGATATCACACTGGAAAACATGGTAACAGCTTTACTTAGCTCAAAAACCGAAGCGGACCGCGAACGCCTCACATGGAAGTTTACGGGGCCAAAAACTTGTCTATAATTTTATTAATCGGCGATGAGACACGCAGCTAAATTGACTCTCAAACGGGTTCCGGCAACATCCTGTGGACGTTTTAAGAATTCGACCTTGTCGAGTTCACCGAAAAATAACATGCAGATGGATCTGCCTTTTATCGATTACCAACAAGAATTACCTCGTCTACTACCACTTGGCGTTTTTGAGGTTAATTTGAGGTATAATTCAATCCTCGATAAGTAAAAATCACTGCTTACACACAAACGCGTGACGACATATGTTACGGTATTAAAACAACTTTACAACACCCACCTAAGGTGAGCATCGCACCACGGAATCAGTCCTGGAAAACTAGCACACTTGCCCTGAGATTTGCTAAAAACAGACTAAAGGCCACGGCTGAAACGCTCAGGGAGTCGGGCGTGAGTCACACGATACGTTCTGGGCAAGCGTGTTGAGGCATATATAGGGTACGTCAAAATTATAAGGGCGCCACCAAACCTGACTTTAAATGGGCTCGGGTAACCGGGCTTGGACGGTTAGACGAGGCAACAAGTACGCTAGTTGCTACTGGATAAGGGTACTCGAGAAGTATCGAACTCGGATGACAAAATCGATAATTTGAGGTTTGAATCGTTAGTTCGGGTTTGTGCTGATACTGCGGGGGCGGCTGCTCCACTTACCTGCACACTCCACTACTCAGAGATCGTCGTACATCTAATCGTGACACTAGCTGTTTACTCTGAAAAAGTAAAGCATGCAGGGGTTGTACACATTAATAAGCCCCGCGCTTGCACAATTGTCTCTTGAATGACGTTATACAGGATCAAGCAACGAATGGGTCACCATACTAAACCTAGGGCTTAACGTAAACCCCAGCTGGAGGTAATCGCACTATAACTAAAGCGTACAAATGTCACACACAAAAACAATATCCAAATAGAATATTACAAGAAAGCGTTCGAAACGCCTAAAATCAGCAACGCAGCGAAAGTCAATGTTTGCACAGTTACAAACCAAGAATGTACTACTGAATGAATGCGACCAAAGTCCATCGCCTACACGGCACATTCGCGTAAAAGGGGTCACTAAGTTACATAATCTCTTTAAATGGTACCTGGTATTTATTCTGGACTTCTCCTGAGCAGTACGGGTGGCAGTCAGCAGCGCCTGCATTTGCAAGCACATCTCCTTGGGCAAAGATTCCGCCGAATAATGGCGTAATATTTCAATGCAGTCACTCACATGGGATCGGTGTGACAGAAACGTATGGGCATTATTCACGTCCTGCAGCGAGTCCCCAACAACTTGTAGGAATGAAAGAACCACTTCTTTTCACGACATGGCCGGACGTAGCCCCCAACAACAACACCAAGGAAAACGCGCTCACAAAACGACACCTGCGTCACACACAAGAGCTTCCTGCCGACCCTCGCTTAAGGCGAAACAGTTTATCAAACACTTGCTGAAGCAGCACGAGACGGGAAAAAAGGCTGGCGTCCCCGCCATGGCGGGAACACCGGGCCAACACACACTCTGCGACCTCCTTGATCAACGGCCTGAGCTGAACTGCCAAGCAAGAAGCGTTACGACGCCGGAAATGGCGTGAGCCTAAACGGCGTTACCACGTGACTCTCGACAGCCAATGGCGATGCACCCAATAAAACAAATACGTTCCGGTGACAAAGAGAGCGCGAGGCCTCGCAGTCACACGCGTTCAAAAGGGTGTTCCAAAAGATCCAAGCGCGTCTACATACAGGGTACTCGGAAACGAATCAGCACGGAATGAGCTTGCGTTTGTGACTAAAAAGTTAAAAATAGGTTTTCGATATAACTAAACGGCCCTAAAGGCGTGAAATGTAATTCAAATTACTGCCGACGGCAAAATGGCTTAACACATATAAGCCGTTCACGACCTTTTTGGGACAGAGTTGGCTATGATTTTTTCTTTTCATGTTGGACTAACTGATTCGATGATGTAGCGGATGCAACTTTTTTTTCTGTCAGTGTCTGTTCGACATTTTCTTGCCACCACATTGCCAGATTTATTATTTTAATGTTCGTAATAAATAATTTATCAAATGTGTAAAAATAAATTCAAGGAATTAAAAGTCAAACTGCCCAAAATAATTTTGTTACAAAAAAAATATATTAAACGATGCTACTTCCAATTTAAAAAGGACAGACCAAATTTAAAAGATCGCGAGTTGATGTGGAGACTAGAGAATATCCGGCAACAATGTACCTATTCAGAAAATATAACCTTAAACTGAAAACAACCTAACCTAACACAAAAAGTGTCGATTTCCATGAGGGAGTTTAGTTGCAACAGAGGTTCTGCCAACAAAATTACTAGATGGTCATAGCCTCACCTGACCCAAAAAGATCGTGAACGGCTTATAAATCCAGTTACATGGCCACGAAAGCTTACAATTGGAATTTCATGACCACATTTTATCAAGCGAGAAACGGAGGTGTCTTTACATTTGCGAATCATGCCGCATATAACGCCATATTCAACACTCAGTCATATTGCAACGCAACCGTTACATTGTAGCCTGACGGGCTAGTTTAATTTAATTTAAATACTACAATCACCAGCCTGAAAACTGGTTGCCCAAAGTTAGCTCAAAAAGCCAAGATCCAAATCATAAGCTCAGGTAGTAACGTGGAAAGAAACACAGGATAATTTCTTATTATTATATAATAACGTTTAACTGGATACATTAAATTAAACTGTATTAAAACAACACGAAACAATAGAATGTAATAAAAATAAAATAACTCTTCTAACGGGGGTTCGTTCGTCTGTAGTCGAGCGGTGGCACACTATTGCGGGACAGCCTGTACATCAGTCCTCTCGTCACGTTGGCAACACGCCGGCCCTGAACAAGTATTATGACAGATTAGTAGGCCGCCAATAATGGCGGACCACAACAATACACTTGGTCTTAAAATCGTTCAATAAACAAAACTGCAGTCGAAATCAAACTAAGTTGTGTGCATACCTAGTGCGTCTGGTGGTGAAACTCCCATCGTTCAAGTGGCGGACGATGCGTTTGATTCGCTTTACTTGCCAACTGTTTGTTTCCCAAGGTGAGTGAATTTCGCTTAACTGTGCACCGCTTCTTGCTGACGAAGGCGGCCGCTGGGTTACCCTAGCTCCGCGAGTGCGTGCCTATGGACGGTGGCCTCGGGCTCGTTCGACCGGGACCCCTGGTGCACGCGCCTCGGCCTCGGGGATGCGAAAGTCGCCCCAGACGCGATTATCGGGGCTAATTATGTCCGCGTCGCCGTCCTGGTGCCGGGAAATTTGCTTCGCGGACGGCGTCGTCACCGGTGAGCACGACTTGGCCTCCCGCGTGTCTAAACTTTGGAGGGCGTCGTCAGCGAGTTCGGAAATACTCCGCTTACGTCCAGGTGTCTGACACCGTCGCCGTTGGACCTGGGGCAGTCCTCTAGGTCGCTAGGTGCTCGGGAAATAATGTCGGAAAGTAAATAACAATCCAGACGTGCAGGAATTCGAGGAAGTAACGTTGAGAAGTAACGTAGCAACCCAAACGTGCAGGAGATTAAAAGAATAACGTCGGAAAGTAAATAACAATCCAGACGTGCAGGAATTCGAGGAAGTAACGTTGGGAAGTAACGTAACAACCCAAACGTTCAGGGGTTCAGGTAGCTGGTCGGGATACCCTCGAAAAGTCCTGGGGGACACTCCTGAGAGTACAGGTGAGACTAGAGGAGTGGGAAGATCTAGGAAATTCTAGGAAATTATGTCTTGTCTGTGCTCCGAATTCTGCTTTTATACCTGGTGCGAGCGTAATCGGAGGTCGTTGAAGAGGGGATTCGTGCGCAGTGGTGTTAGGGCGATCGCTTGCGGTGACGTCACGTCGTCCTCTCGGCGCGGAGCTTCGGTCTCTAACGTGGTGCACGACCAGGGTGAACGCGCAAATTAATTTTTAATTTACAGAATCGCGTTCGCGCTGGGCGTAACGTTACAACATAAGAATACCTCGCCTATGAAAAAGCTCTTGTTATTCCGACAATAAATTGATTACTGTGTATATTGAAAATGGTAGGTGACAGGCTACACTTTTTTTATAGGCATACTATCATTGTGGCAAGCTGACGAGGGTACTCTCCACTGAATATTACTGACCACAATATTTCATATTCAGGTAGCTGACCGATTAATGAAAAAATTAAAACCAACCAAATTAGTTCAAGGAGTAGAACACAATTATTAAACCAGTGATCTACGATTGACGTAAAAAGGTATTTAAAAAAATTACTGAATTTTCTAGCATGGTGAGCTGGTTGACTCAAAATGAGTGTACAGTAGGTATTCAATATGAATACTTTCTTCTGCATATAAATAGCAATTCTGTTAAATCATTTTGTTTGAATACTGTTGCACTGCAGAGCATTCTAGTACTGAATTGTATGCCAAATATTATTACTTTATGGTAAAGGGGTTCTGAGATATTGATTAAAAACAATATCTTAGACCTCTGCTTCAAGGGGCTGTAACTCCCTTAGGAAGCATTTCCTGGCGTTTATATCAACTTATTTCTTATTTTAGCAGGTTCTATCCTCCATCGTTTAGACGTCGCCAAGTGAACCGCCCTGTATAACTAAGCAAATTTTAATGCGTGCGTAGCAATCAGCATTGGGTGCAGTTTCAATGAGGGGTTTTGAACGGAATGAGCAATTGCGTTACAATGTTTTCACTTTCAGTTAGAAAGCTTCACAAAAATTGAAAACAGAATCTTTTTGCACGGCGGTACTTTTGAAGTACTTTCGCCTATTTGCTAATTGAATTTGAATTCAAAGCGAGTTTGCGGCTTGCTATTTACACGAGACGAGTGCGCCTGGCAATCAACGCCACACTGATTCGATTAACAATGGGGCCCACGGATTACATTTTCAGCCGTGCCACGCATCCTCCAGCCCGTACGCCACATTATTCCGTATTGTTGTTATGCAATAATGGAACAGGCGCCGCCGAATACGCCAATGTATCACAAGCAAAAGCTATACGAATATAATTGGAACAATAAAATTGAACACACAGACACAAAGTAATTGTATTATCTGTGTTTGTGGAGCTGGAATTGACATACAGAGCAGGGCCCATATGTAATATTCCTCGAAGGCGTACGTTAAAATAAACAGCAACCTCTTCGCAACTAATGGTTTGCACTTTATGATAATAGCAAATTACAGCAATCTTGTTCAACTGCTCCGAGATTTCAGCACGACGAATAAACAACTTAGTCGCAAGGTGTTCCTATAAACGTATAGGGTATAGAAAGAGAAATGCCAGTGTTAAGGCGCTAGCAGATTCATTTTGCATGGAAAAACGCATTTTTAAACTTTTAGCTCTTTATATTAGGCTATCAGCCTTTTTTGTTATCTATTTACTATAACGTGATAATAGCAAGGACAAACAAAAATATCAAAGGAATTGTTGAGGCTCACGATTGGGTTTCATAAAAGGGTAAGCCGTAGTCGGTTAAACTGGGACAATACTGGAAAATTAGGCCCTAATAATTAAAGAAGAAATTCGATCTAGCCAACTTAGTTTTTGTTTTATCGCAAATTTATTTTTTATATGTTGGTGGGAATTTTTAAATCTGTATAAATTTAAGGTAACTTTTTACTAAAATGTTGTTTTGTAGTCTATTTAGATTCACTATGCTTCAGATTTTCGCAACAGTTATTAAGTTTATTTATTCGAAAGGAGCTAGCAATCATTTTTCACGAATAAATAGAGCTTTTCTGCTGATCTTTAGTCTTACAACTTTACCTCGCGATCAACTGAAAGAATAAGCAGAAACCGTAAAACAAATAAAAAATCAAGTAGACCTGCTGTATGGATTTACAGTGGAGGGTGAGTTACCTCACTACCACTTGGTCCACAATACTGGGTCTATTGTACTGCCTCTTCTATAGACATCGCTCTCACAGCTCATTGCGCCAGAAACCATCTAATCTTGCAGATGAATTTGAGCACAGCAGTTGGTGTACTGCTAATACTGGACATGTCAGGCCATAAGTCCTTTAACATGGATCCCATCATATAAGATAGTACTAAACCATGAAACAATATATGTTCAGCGATCTCCTTGTCATAGGGACATCCGCAATATATAGAGCCATCAATAAGTACTATTATGATCGCTTAACAATTGAATTCTTGTTAAGGCAACGCATAACAGAATATATACAGGGTGTCCCAAAAAGAATGGGACACCGATTGGTCATAGGTTATAGTCAAAGACCGAAAGTTCTGGCAAAAAAAATTAAAAGTGACGCCATAAATGGCCTAATAGAACCTTTTAAAATTTCCAAATAAAATAGTAAAAATTGCAGTAACGCATTTTATTCAATTGTATTATAACCCCCAATAATATACATTTCCAATGATCCCAAATTCGTTAAAACCCCTCTCCACACGAATATTTAACAACTGCTAAATAAGTATTTCGACAGCCAAGCTGTCATCACTGGTGGCTACGAAAAACTTTACAAATGGAAGTGGAACCACTTCCATTTGTGATTTGGTAACAAGTACTATATCGTTGCCTTTTTGCTGTGTAAGTTTTTTGTAGCTACCGATGATGACAGCTTGGCTGTCGAAATGCGTATTTAGCAGTTGTTAAATATTTGTGTGGTGAAGGGTTTTAAGGAATTTGTTATATTTTCAAACTACAGGCTCCAGCACTGTTTTATTTCCAATGATGTTTGGGTGAAGTTATGTCTCCGTGAATCTAAAGTACTTTTATACAATTAAAATAAGCGTTCTATATCTACGCTAGTGATAGGTGCTTACTTAAAATACGTTAAAAAATTGGGATCACAATTACAGTTTTCGTTGTAGTTTCCCATCAATATATTGGCGTAACTTAACATTGTGGAATAACCCGATTTTTTTAATAACCTCTTGAAACTTATTTCCTGAAATTTCAGTTTTTATGCCAGGAATACCTATCCTTGATTTTCATTTTTACTTCTACGAGGTTGATGCTTTCATAAATCGCCAGGCGTTGCTTTTGAAGATGAATTATAATTTGAGGAAGAAATAAAAAATGAGTTTCTAAAAATGCCGAATCCGCCTTAACTTGCTGTGTGTCTTCCAATGAATCAACAACTTTTGTAAATCCAGAAAAATTGTCTGCATAAAACAAAGCTGCTTCCAGCCAGGTACCCCATCTAGTTACCACCGGTTCCGTTGGAAGAGATGTGGCAGGCATGGGGGGTTTTGAATTACTCTTCTCCATTGCTCTAACTAACAAATTTGCGATGTAAAAAACCTTGGGCATCCGTGGTCTCATCCACAATCGAGTATACGTAATTGTTTCCAATGTAATTTTTTATTTTTTGCATTTTATTTTCGTATAATTTTGGAAGATACGTTTTTCACAATGTGCTTTCATCCGGCAAATGTCCCAAATATTTTTCGAAGAAAGCCTATAAATGTTGATTATTTGCTCTATGAAGCGGAACATTCGATATTTACACAAATATTAATAGAACTCAGATTTTTTATCAAAGCTTTCCGAAGAAGAGTTTGTAAGTAGAGTTTGTCGTTTGATTTCTGCAGCACGTTTCTGGCTGGAAAAAATCTCACCTCGTATTCGACAGTGCACTTCATAACCGGAATTAAAAAGCTAATTAATACATTTATTTACGTATCTTAGCATAAGTATCTAGAAAGTACTTTTTCCCACTTCCAACTGATTTTAGGCACGCGTTGCAGTAAATTATTTTCCCATCTGTTCTAAATACTTCCGAATCTTTGTTGTACGCTGAAATCAATCCAGTTATTTATTTTCGAAGTAACTGTTGAAGGTGTTTTTGGCATTTTAACAACAATCGCTATGTAGTAAACGCACGATCGAAAACTTACAATGCAAGAATTGCTACTGCTGGTCAACTTAATATATTTTGAGTTCATATCTGATTCATATCAGCAGTACAGCACATAGTTTCTAGGAAGTATTTAAGACGATAAGTTTGGCATGAGTGTCATTGAGGATCACGTTCGGCTAAGCCAACTCACAATTTAAAAAGTTAGTTTTAGATTTTAATTTTCATGTGGAGCAGTAAAATTGCTTTATAAAAGGAAAACTGTAATTAATTTATTTAAAATTGCAATATATTCGAGTAACCCCAAAAATTGCAAATAATTGCAATATAAAATTTCATATATAGAATCCTGGCCATATAATTCTTAAAAAAACCTAATCATACTGTTCCTAAGTATCAGCAAGATAAAATTGCTATATCCAGAACTTCCGGTCGTTGTTATAATTAGAGAGCGGATTTTTAAGCATTCAGCTTATCCTGAATATTGAAAGCAGGAAAATTATTTCTAAAAATTTTTACGAATTGCAAGAAATTGAAGTATTTGACACTAAGTTTTTAATGCCTTTTTGGTTTTTTTACCTTTTTATGCATATTTCGGATTATTGTGCTTATAAGTACTTATTTTTAGGTTTTCGGTTTTTTTCATTTATTTTCCTCGTAATTAAATTTTATAATCAAATAATTTCAATCTGGTTTGTTTGCGAGCATATTTTTTGCTTACATGCAGTTTGCCCTGGTACGGCGACGGGCTTAAAAACGCAGTCAGTGCAGTGGTTTTCTGACAATTCCTAAAAAAACTCAGGTATTCTCTTCAATTATTTTATTAACACACACACGCAGAAAACTCGGTTATATCTCGTTTTGTATAATTTTCATTCAAAATAAATAGAGACAAGAGCGATACGGCCGATCTGGGGATGGTTATACGCCTATCATCCTTTGTGTCAGAGGTCGTAATGAATTAAACTATGAAAACAATAAAATACACGTATTTTCCAAATCTTGTATTAAGACGGTAAGAGTTTATAAAGCTCTTTAAACTTACTTAAGTACTAAAATTTTAGATTCAGTGCGATAAAAAATACGTCATTCCATATGTAAAAAACACTTTGCATCAAGAAAAATTAAAAAAGTATAAAAATTGCCCAAAACAACAGACAATTGTGACTTCGCTTTGCATCTACTTCCGGTAACAGGGAACAAGCACAGTCTAATTTCGATTTGCAAAATCTAACATGTATTGTATTGTATTATCTGTAACCTCATTCACCTTGTGGTGTAGAAGGTGGTTCTTTATGCGCTGGCATCTGGCGGTACAATGCTCAACTTGCCCCGCATTCGGGATACAGAGTTGGAGCGCGCTTTTGGTGCTTGCGTAGCAACCATTGTATGAGGTGTGTGTCTTGGTGATTTCCAATTGCCAAGGCTATAGAAAAATTCCGGTCCCCGCTAGATCCGAACCGAAGACTTGCTTAATGCAAGCCTGGCGCTTACCCAACTGCGCCACGCGGCTTCATTGCAAAATCTAACATACCATTAAAAATATTACAAAATAGTTCCTTCAAAATGTTCTTGGTTAAATATTGTCACATGCACGTTCCCGATAAAAGCACCTTGCGAAAACATGTTTTGTTAATAATTTCAAAGAATCTGTTTGTGCAGTACCTGGGCGAATTGGTCAAATAGTTCTTTCTAAATGTAAGGAGGGTTTTTTTTATAAAACAGAAGGCTATACAATTTCAGATAAAATTTCCACAATTTTGGCAGGCACAATTGCAGAAGATTTTGAGATTGACCCGACTATTATAGCAAATTTAAAGTATGCTCCACTAGCATTTAGAACAATATTTAATAATTAATAGTTTTCTGAAAGAAATTTTTTAGTGCACAAGTTTTCTATTTTATTTTTTGTGATACATTTAAACGTTTTTCTATGAATTGTGTTTGCATTTCATTTTTTTAGTGTCACATTACGTACTTTTTCTCAGAATTATTGTTATTAGTTAAGTAGGTATAATGAATAAAATAGTTATTTTTTCAAAAATGTATGACGTTTTTTTATGATAAAGCTTCTTTGTACGACTTAATGCTTTTTTTCTTAAATTAAACTTTTTTAAAACATTTTTGGGGCTTTTTTAAGCGCTTTTTTTAAATTTTTATGCTTATAATTCCGCTCTCTAGTTATAATAAACCGACTAAACCTAATATACCTTAGTACAAAGTCACTGCAGTAAGAAGTTATAGCGACTTGAAGTTAAATTTTTTATATTTTATTTTTATGTTAATTTCCACAAATTTAATGTAAAGATATCGATTTGAATTTTGGTGTACATGCTTACTACTATGTAATGCACTAATGGAATAATTTTAGTAAACTAGACTTGACTATAGACTTGAGGCACTTTACCTATCTCTGAAAACCTGTTTTCGCTGTAACTGTAATCTGTAATATATTTTTAGGTTATTATCTGAAAGGGAATTAAAAAGCGTAAAAATAAAGTGCTCTTACATAAGCGTTTACCTTAAAATGCTCATCAAAGGTTTTTGTTTGTCATTAAGACGTGCAATTATCAAGTAGCCATGATCACAAAAACAATGGGTATTGATTGTGGTTTAGTAAACAACAATGATAACTAATTAATAACGTTGGTAACATCCAAAAAAATGTTTTATGTTTACAGAAGTGCCGAGAGATAATAGACATTTCAGCATTGAAGAACTTGTTATGTTTCAGAATTTTCGCAAACACAAAAGAAAAATGTCTATGTCGATTTTCGTTTTAGTGATTGCTCGGATGTTGAACAATATTCGAGAGTATATCAGAAGTGCTGCTCAGCCCCAGCAACGTCAGTGCAACGAAGAAGGAATTCGCACAGAAAGCAACCTGGTGGAAGACAGCATGGCCAACGCCAGTCTCAGTTACGAAAATCTGGTAGAAGACCACATCGGCGAAACCAGCTGTAAGATAAGAAAACAACCTGGTGAAGGACAGCATCGCATCGCCAACGTCAGCCGTATATTTAAGAAACCAGCCTTTACAAGGATTGCAGAATCAAAACTACGCTAATGTAAGTGGTCGTTCCTTTTTTCCAATTTCCTATTTAACGCACTCAGATTGATAATAAACTGAAAAGGAAATATTTAAAGTTGTAATTGTTTAAAAAATATGTCAGACGTAGAACTAGACGATGTGATGAATTTACTAAGCAGTTTTAATTTAGTAGAACCAAGAAGCTCAATGACTACAAATGGCAGTGCTAATACTGCTGCAGTAAGTGTAGATTATCAATTACTCCGACTACATCTAGATTCAATAGTTAATTATGATGGAAACTCTCACACATTGAGTATATTTATATACAATTGCGAATCCCTGATTTCTGCGTTTGCCAGTAAAACCATTGTGAAGCTTAACAATTTCTTATTAAGAGCCATCCTGAGAAAACATACAGAACCCACTTTAATGTCAATATCGCGAACAGAATTAAAATCCTGGAATGAAATAAAAAATGCTCTTACTCTAAGTTTTGATGATCAGCGGAATATTGATTGCTTGATTCAAGATTTACTGGCATTAAGGCTCCATAAAAATAAAACCCTCTATAATTTTTGAATGCGATGTCAAAACGCACGAAGTTTATTAATTTCAAAATTAAATAGTTTAAATATGATAGCTGCAGAAAAATCTATTCACTTTGTAAGTTATAACGATTTGGCTTTAAAAACATTTATTAGAAAACTGACAAGACAATTTCAAACTAACATTAGATTAAGAAACCCAAACAGTCTTGAAATAGCGATGAGCTTAGTAATAGAAGAAGAAAATTTTCTATACGCTACACAAAAATATTTTTTTTAATACTCAAAATTTATATTGTAGCGTTTTGCTCCGATTTTAAATGCAAAATAGTCATAATCAAATATTATGGGCATTTAAAATTTCGCATTTTGCACAATATTCCAGTACGCTCGAGACTGTAAGTTCGTCGTTTTGCGCGGATGAAACGAGAAATCGTCCACCGCGCATTTTCCCCTACCGCCGTGATGACCGCAGGAGCGACAACAACGTATAAAATGAAATTTTTAGCCGGCCGGTGCAGGGAAATTTCCCCAGTAACCGACCTGACCTGCAGCAGGCGAAAGCTCTGCTCTCGCCCTAACTGGGCCCCAGTATTAAACCTGAAATATTCGAGTAAATCTCGAACCAATTTCCCGTGATGCCAATGTCCATTTAATTTAAAATAGCATACTACTGAGCATCGGAGTGCGCTAGTTTGAATAATTTACCATATCTGACATCACAATGTCCGTCTAATTTCAAATAGCATACGACTGAGCATCGGAGTACGGTAGATTAAATAATTTACTATTTTCGAAATCCCAATGTCCGTTTAATTTCAAATAGCATACGACTAAGCAACGGAGTATGCTAATTTGAATAATTTTACTTACCCGAAACCCCTATGGCCGCTTAATTTCAAATAGCGTACGACTGAGAATTGGAGTCCGCTAATTTGAATAACTTAACATTCCCAAAACATCTACATGGTTTAAAATCACGCGGACCTGAGTATCGAAGTGCGATATTTCGGACTAATTCAAAGCGCTGTAGCTCATGTAACGTCTTACGTCAAAATAACGGACATCTGAGTGCGCCATTTTCAAATATTTCCCGGCTGTATTTCCACCGGCCAGCGACCACTAAACCCTTTTCGGCCCAAAACTCGGCCTGAATTTTCCGGCAAAAAATGCAATTCCCTCAGGCCTAAGAAAACTACGTACTTGCACTGTAGGAATCCATTTGCTCATCTTGAAAGCTCTCCTTGGTACGCGCTTCGAGGCCGATAAGGGCGCGAAACAATTTGACCCCTGGCACAAGGTCGGAGTTATCACTGAAGCTTATCAGAACGTGACCCGGACGTCCACCTGCCCGTATAATATACATATGGTAACGAGATCATAGCCTCAGTTAATTAGAACGAATCATAATTATTCAGCTTGTTTACAATAGTTCAAGCTGTCAATAAATTGATTAGTGTGTTACAGTTCTACCAAGGCTAGCCCAAATTCCCTGTTGGTTCCAGTGACCGCCCATACCGAGGATCCCGGACGAACTTACAGGCAATTGAGGTTGCCTTCCTTCCCGATGCCAGACGGAGGAATTAAGTGAAATAGAATTGTCTTTGTACATAGTTATGAATAGTATTTATTTAATTATTTTCCAAATGTACATAGTGTTGAATAAATGTAATTTATGTTATTTGGTATTCTTTAAATCAGTCAAGGTATAAATAAATCGGACATGCACCCAATAAAAGTTACCCACTCATTTGAAGCAAAGTTAATTAATGCTATTATTAAATAAGTATATCAGGAAGCATTGCAATATCTCAATAACTTACACCGGTTAAACCCCACGGATATCATAATTACATGCTACCATTGCCACCAAATAATTTTACAAGTTATTCCTAGCCAAGATATCAATCAAATATACAACCCATTCAAAATTTACCGAAACATCCAGTATTTTCGCAAAACAATTTACCACGAAAAGCGATAACACTTGGTACTCAGTCCACTTTGAGCCCAAATAATAATTTTCCTACACAACGTCATTCTTATTTTCAGCAACGTCAAAATCAGTTCAATTTTAGTCGTAATCCTGTACAATCTCCTATTCGTTCAAAACATCCGACATAATAATTTTCATTGCTTGCTTGCTTGACGCCACTTTGAGAGCGAACGCTTGGACCGAATTGGCTGATTTTGGTGTCAATCGACTCAGGGCGACGCGAGTAAGCCAGTAGTAGGGTTTTCAAACTTTTATAAGTGACTTTCTTTTATGTGGATTTTTTTTTGTTGATAGCTAACCTCAAAATTAACTCGACACACAAAATGGATCACTATTGTACAAATTGCATTAAATGAATTATTTCGCGCCCAGTTTAGGTGCAGAACGCTAGTCAAAGTAATAATTTTAAACCAGAACCAATGAACAGTACTTCTAGAAGTTCAAGTTTAAAACTAAAGACCACATTTACACCAACGGAACTTTATCAACAAGCTATTAACTAAAATCAACATGTCGAATACACTTCAGACAGTCAAAATTATGTCCATGAATCACAATACTATGAAAACCCCGGAACCTTTGGAAGTGAGTATACTGATGATTATTCAGAATATTATGTCGATGAACCAAATCAATTCAGAAATCAATTTTCAATACCCTTTCAGGAAATTGATAACCCAAATTTTCAGTTCGACGCCCTACAAACCAACCCAACTTGATACAATTAAATTTAATTAAAGCAAATTTACCACATATTTACATTCCCAGTCATAACGGAAATTTTCTGATCGAAAATAGTAGTACAAGGCGTTTTTAACCCAGAACAAGCATTCAAATTTTATTCAAACTATATTTATTATGAACGATTTAACATTCAAACTGCTCCTGATATTAGTTACCACCATGAAGTAATGGAAATTCCAGTTTTCGATATTTTTAATGTAGACGAAACTCATAAATTTTATCTTTTTAAATTAAGTTCGAAATATGACGGACTTATAGGCATTGTTTTACTTGATCAATTAAAAGCAACTATTAATGTTCGGACTAGAGAATTGACAATTCCTAGTGCAAAAATTCGATTCATATATGAATCAGAAACTAACACATCTAAAAACGAAGCAAGTGAGATAACAGAATTTTCAATTAATATACCCCCACGAGTTAATCAAAGAGTCAAAATTCCTGTTAAGCAAAATGACGATATAGGTATTTCAAGTCACACAAAATTTGGAAACGGAATAGAAATGCCGCAAGCTTTAGGAACGGTATCAAATAATTTCGGTAATACCACTATCATTAATTCTAACTAAAATCCAGTAAAATTTAAAATTCCGGAGCCCTTGGACATTGAACCTCAAAATTAACTAGAAATGCATTTTGTAGAGAAAGTGGAAATTGATCGATTCTCAAATGGAAAAAAGTAAAAACTAAAATTCAAAAAAAGTTAGCTCAAGGAATAATTATGGACAGTGTTTCACCTTGGTCCAGTCCAATTTGGAGTGTTTCAAAAAAGTTACATGCTTCGGGTAAGAACAAATGGAGACTTGTCATCGATTACAGGAAGTTAAACGGAAAGACCATAAACGACAGATACCCCCCTCCAAATATTACGGACATTCTAGACAAATTAAGCAGAGCTAATAATTTTAATACTCTTGATTTGACCTGTGGTTATTACCAAATTGAAGTGGATCCGAATGATGTTCAAAAAACAGCATTTACTGCGGATGGTGAACATTACCAGTTTAAAAGATAATTTATTAGGATTGGAAAAAAAAAATTTAACTTGTTTATTTAGATGATATTATTATTTTCAGAGCATCTCTTCACGAACACTTAGAACGACTTAAATCGGTATTTGATAGACTAAGAAAAAGTAATCTCAAAATTCAATTTGATATTTCTGAATTTTTTCAAAAATCTGTTCAGTATTTAGAATATATTATAACCCCTCAAGGACAAAATAGCAGCTATAAAATATTTTCCTATTCCTAAAACACAGTAAGAAATAAAAATCTTTCTTGAGCTCTTAGGGTACGACATACGTTTTATTAAGGACTTTTCCAAAATTACGACACCAATGACAAAATGTTCAAAGAAAAGCAGTAAAATTATTCACGACAAAGATCTTGTAGAATGCCTTAGAACTTGTACCAAAATTTTCATTAATGGCCCTATTTTGCAAAACCAGATTTTTGTAAACCTTTCATTCTGACCACAGATGCAAGTAATTTTGCAAACGACAAACCAATAGCATATGCTTTCCCAACGTTAAACTAATCCCAAACAAAATATTCAACCATTGAAAAAAACTTCTTGCCATCGTATGGACTTGCAAGCATTTTAGGCCATATTTGTATGGGCGAATATTCACAATTTATACAGACCATTGGCCATTGCAGGAGTTGTTTAGGTTGAAGAAACCACATTCGAAATTAGTAAGATGGCGACTTAAATTAGAAGAGTACGATTATGAGATTTATTATAAAAAAGGTACACTTAAAAAATTGCAGATTGTCTTTCAGGAATTAATATTAACGCTTTAGAAGACGCATCCCTAATAAAAATCTCGTAGAAGTAAATAAAGGTATTTCAGACCTTCTCGAGGACTATCTTCAAAATTGAACACCTGATAAATGAAATAGAGATGTTTCCGAATTTCTACATGGCTATACCCAAGATATGATAGGTGACGAATTAAATGTTGTGGTGACGAAGCAAAAGGGTATAAGTCAAAAATGACCATTTTACAGGAACATCAAAAAACTATTTTGCTGGAGATTTAAGAATAACATTTAATTCTTTTCGCCGGTAATCAAAGGTATCCAGTGAATTTATTGAGTACAGCTTGCTTTGCTATTGATTCGAAAACTATTTCAACTGGAAAATAAATAAATACGGAACTTATACCTTACCGCATTTCTTTTTATTCATTTTATGAAATAGCAAAAGGGTATAAGTTGACATATACCTTTTTGCAATTTCCCGGAATATGTATTTTCTGATAAATAATTACTATGACAAAACAGCATATGTACACATAAACTAAACAACAATATGTGGTTTCGAGTTCGAATAATGTGAGGTTATTTGTACACTTACCGGTTAAGTTCTTGTTACAGCACTTCTGCAAAACTTTGTACGCACGAGAGCGTGGGTCCATTTTGGCGCTTATTCGTTAAACTAAACTATAATAACTAATAATAACACTGGAAAACTGGAGCGCTAAAACACGCTATTGCACCTGCATGGAAATGCACTCGTAGTATAAGTGTACATAAGTTATTTGTTTCCAACAAAAACGGAAAGTTATGAAATGGCAAAAGGGTATAACTTAACATATGCTGTTTTGGCGTTGCAGATGACTTTACGAAAAGCTGTGATTCTGGGCATTAATACACATCTATCTATTTGCCATTGAGTAAATTTGTTTTTTATCAATTTTTAGTGAATTTTCCGGGAATAAGTCTACATATCCCATTTGGAAATCTTGCTGTAACAATGCGGTTATGGTATGTAGACTTACATCCTCTTGTATTTAGATGCCCGATATTGCTCTGGACACGGGGCATCAATAAAATCAAAAATGATATAAGTCGACTTATACCCTTATGCCTTTTTGCCACAGAAATGACGAACCCCAAACTTCGGCTAATGTAAACGAAAACCCAAAAACCTAAATAATCTCGGATATACCAATAGAACCCCCTGACGGAATCGACAATAATTCTAATACGTTTACACAGTATTCAAATTTTAATGAAAGAACAAATGATGGAATCAAAATTTATGACGAAATAATTGATAATAAAACAAACCAAATTTTAGTATTTACAAACGTATATCATAATTTGGAAATTAAACGCGAAAATAATAACAATCAAAATTCCAGAAATTCGTAATGAAAATTAAATTTTTCAATCTTTAAAGGAAAATGCTGACCCAAAAAAGGTTTACCGTTTATATTATCCTAAAGCCTCATTATATAGAGATTGTTCTAAAAATTATTTGAAAAAGTTCTCAGAATGCGGACAGAAATTGGTTAGATATCTCAAATAAGTCAACACTGTTACAAATCAAGAATAACAAATTGTGTTAGTTAGGAACCATCCTGAAAGAAAAGCGAACCACAGAGGTATTAATGAAACGTTAGAATACTTAAGACGAAATTATTATTGGAAAAACATGAAACTCGCCATTTCAAATTATATTAACTTATGCAACATTTGTCAACGTCCAAAATATGCTAGAAAGAAACTCTATGTACCCTTAATGTTAACAGAAACAGCAACTAAACCATTTCAAAGTGTTCATATGGATGTTTTTGTATTTGATAGCCGAAATTATTTAACTTTAGTCGACTGGTTCACAAAATTTGCACGTTCTATTTATACAAGGAAAAACCGCTATTTATATTAGTAATGCTTTATTAAAATATCTTGCATAATTTGGAGTACCTGAAACCTTAGTTGTCAATAAAGGCATAGAGTTTAATAATGAAACTGGAGATATTGAAATTGCATAAAGTTAACGTCCATTTTACAACCGTGGCCATCATGAATCTAACTCCATTGTGGAAAGATTTAATTCTACTTTATTGAACACTTAAATATCTTAAAAGAAATCCACCCAAATAAAAATGATAACCTAATGGACTATGCAATTATTGGTTATAATAATTCAATACACAGGGCAATAAATTGCACACCTTTTGAATTAACATTCGAAAACATACACTCTGGAAACCCAAATGAAATTTTTATACCCACGCTCACAATCGCAAACAAAGATTGGTGTTAGATAGAATTGCAGGAAGTAGCAATAAGTTTTTTCAAAATTGAATACATTGCACAACTCTTTAGTTGAGCCTGAATACTTACTTTCGGATCTCTCAAGTATTGACACTAAGATTGAAAAAGATAGCTGCCTTTCGAACCAGTTCTGACAAAGCCATGCATATTTCGACAACGAATGTCAGAAGGTAGGACTCGAAGGATTCATATGCCATGAAATTCGTACCACGGAAATCAAAACGGAAGCTCCGTGCGAGATTCAGTTGCCCATATATTCAGAAAACACAACTAATGTCTTCAGGTACTAGTCAACGTATCCGGAGTGAAAATTCAGCCATTAGGAAAGGCCAAGTAAATCATCATCAAGCCTAGAAGTATAGTGGCTATACAAATTTGCAAAAAATCTAAACTCAATGTGGTGCTAAAAGGTAGTTATGTGTTAAAACTAAATAGTGTATGAAAAGCTATCACAACTTTAAGTTCGAATTTTATAATAGTGAATTGCAGAATTACGCCCGGCTGAAACTAATATCGCAACTGGTACTTTCACTTTTAAACCTTTACGGTTAGAAACTATCGATTTAAATGGAATTAAGAAAATTTATAACTGAGCAGACAAGTCAGTTAAGTAGTATTAACGATATTTCGATTCATTATAATATAATTAGCGTTTATACTATAGTGTGATCAAAAATTATTTTCATTCAGTATGGCCATGGAATGCTTTCTAATTTATGATATCAACTATTTATAATTAATTTAAAAATCAAATCTTTAAGTTTGATATTTAAGAAAGTAGAAGAAACTATTCCACAGCCATGAAAATAATTTTTGAGCATACTTTATTATATTGTATATTGTAATAGTAATGGTGGCCGTGTATATGATGTACAAATATTTTTATGTAAATAAGTTTAACAGGTCCCAAGGCGAAGCAACATCGTTGCCAACGAAACAACTTCAGGAGGTCGCAAATATCCACTTAAATTAGTCGAACTCTGGTTTAGACCATAGTTTTTACTGAACAACGCAGGAGTTACGGTTACCAACCTGCTGACTACCGTAAGATAAGGCACGTCTCACTCGATATCAGCACTTAGAGAATATAACACATATGTTTTAGCTAGGTATCTTGTCTTTTTGTACGCTCGCTGCTTACAGCTTACAATATAGTCCATGTGCGATTTCTGTTGTAGTTTTATTTTTTAAAAACGTATTTTCGTTGGCCCCCATCCCCCATTAATATATACTCGAAGCAAAAATTATGAGCGCATTCACCATGCAGTCATTTTCATTACCAGTATGTACCATAATTAATCGTCTACCCTTTGAATCTAGGTTTTTAATCCTTTGCTGTCTGGCAATACCTTCCATACAATATAGTTGCTAATAATATTGCAAAAAGTATGCGATTTTCTTCAGTTTTGTATTTAATCAACTGATTCAACTAAACAATGCTTTTATAATATATTCCTTGTGATTGCGTTGAAATTTGTCTTTCATCGCTAGTTTTGCTCCATCTGAATATGCAAAATGACGTTACTACTAATTTCATACACTTAGTTACTTAGTTTACCTAAAACTCAATACCTTGTATAATTTTATGCAACATTATCAACCCTCGATTAATTTAATAAGATTCTTTTATGTTATTGTAAATACCCTATAGAGTGGTTCGCTTCATCGCAGTTAAAATTATGAATGTTCGAACGAATAATTTCTTTTTCACCTGAGCAAAGTTAGATTTTAATCTAATTCAGGTCGCTTTTGTGTGGTGTTGGCAACGAAGTGCTTTCAACCGACTGAACTTTTCAAGATTCTTTCATGATGCGCCGGTAAGAACTTTCAGATATTTTTGTTGCAGCAAGCCCACGTTCTTTAAAGTTCATTAGCAGCATCAGAAGACCTTCGTTGCCAGCTTCCTGCTTCACATAATGTAGTTACATAAGCAATAATTTTGCGGGCTTGGCTATGTGTAATTTTGATTTTAGTTCCAATAAGTTAATTTTCAAGAGTAATACCACAAAAGGTGAAAATTTTTTGAGATTTTTTTTTGTTCAGATACAAATTATTGCGTTTAAATTTCTCGAAACCAAAACTGCGTTAAAAATTTGAGCAGTTTTTGTTCAGAAAAATTTGCAATGATTTGCATGTTGACGAAAAAAAATCTCTTAAAAAATTTAGCCTTGAGTGGTAGTTGGAAAGATTATTCAACAATATGGGTAGATGACTTTTACCGTGTTTGACAGCACACATTACTGGAGCTTCCAACACGATTATTATGAGTTTTTAGAACGACGCTGATTTGCAAACTTTGACTTTGACGTTTTGGTGATGTGTTAGTCAAAGGCTACTCACTAAATTGAAATCATTGAAACCAACCCTGTGACATTAGGATTTTTCAATGACAGTCAATTTTTATTGGCCGTTTCTGACAAATTGAACAATTTTTACTTCCTTTTACTACTATAAAGGAAGTATTGGATTCACCCCAAAAATTCGAAATTGAGTTTTCAACAGATCTTCACGTTTTAGAGTCTCCTGATCCCAAAAAACATATTTTTTTTCATTGGTCTGTCTGTCTGTCTGTGTGTCTGTGAACAGAATATCTCAAAAACGAAAAGAGGTATGGCATTGAAACTTCATATATAAGTTTTGTGTACTATGTAGATGAGACAGCAAGCTTTTTAAGAAAATCGCATAACCGGAAGTAGGTGTTTACTCTTGTGATTTTTCAGTTTTTTTCGATTTTTTCAAAAACGGCTCTAACGATTTTTTTTAAATTTTACATTTTTCTTACATTTTTAATGTGTATTGATGTGAGATAGGTGATTTTCCAGTTGAATACTTCTAAAGTGGGTTTCTTTTGTTTTTTTTCTATTTTTTTTATTAACTTTTATTTTAAATAAAACACCCGGTATATTATTACATTTTTGAATTCACCTTAAAATTCTAGAGAAAATTTGTCTCTTCAACTAACACTCGATTTTGTACCGTTTTTGTAGAATTTGTAATTTTTCAAAATTTTTAACAAATGGTTAAAAATTAAAAATGAAATTTTTGACTAATTATAAGTTCACTGTAGAAGGAAGTTGTGTGAGTGTATCACACCAGATTTTATTATTTGTTCGTTCATTATAGTGTTGACTAATCAGTTATATTGCAGATTGCCTGTAGCAAATAATTGCTTTTAAAAAAGTCATCGGATATAATCTAAAAAGGTATATACTATTGTAAAAGTTGTTTTTCTAGAGGCGGAGAACTTTAAATTGAAATAAAATACAGAAAAATGTTTTTAATATAAATGAATTTGGATTTATTTGAAAGATAATTTTATGGCATTACTGTTTGAATATGATTTCGGGCATGTGATCGCCGCAGCTGGCGCGTACCTGACGTAATCTGGAGATCCAATTTTCACACACTTTTCGCAGTAAATCAGGCTGTATTTCGGCAACAACGCGTCGAATGTGGGCTTTCAAGTGTTCAATTGTTTCCGGTTTATCGGCGTAGACATGCGACTTTACATATCCCCAAAGAAAATAATCTAATAGTGGCAAATCACACGAACAAGGTGGCCAGTTAACAGATCCACGAAATGGACCAGTTAACAGATCCACGAAATGGATCTGTTAATTGGCCACCTCGTTCGTGCGGTTGACGCCATTAGATTATTTTCTTTGGGGATATGTAAAGTCGCATGTCTACGCCGATAAACCGGAAACAATTGAGCAACATTCGTTGCCTTATTGCCGAAATACAGCGTGATTTACTGCGAAGTGCCTGTCAAAATTGGATCTCGAGGTTACGACATGTACGCGCCAGCCGCGGCGGTAACATGCCCGAGATCATATTCAAACAGTAATGCCAAAAAATTATTTTTCAAATAAAGCCAATTTCATGGTTATTACATAGTATATTACATACCGAGATGGGAAGTGTTTTATTAATGTCGAGAGATTAAGTAGTTAACCGAGACGCGTAGCTTTGAAGTTAACTTTATCTCGAGACAGGAATGAAAGTTTTTACCCTGGTATGTATACTATTTTATTTGCAATCACATTGTAATGTGTCAATTTCATGACATGACAACAGCTGGGAACTAGATGATTACTTGAAACTAGCCAGGAAATTATTACATACCCCGAAAAATATTACATACCTGAAGAGTGGGGTGTTTCCATGGTAACAAAACATTGAGTGGGTTGTTTTCATGGTAACAAAAATATTAGCTACATCAAGATATCTATTATTCAGAATTCAATTGTAGTTATTTTTAAAATTAGATGATTGCAAATAAAATAGTATACATACCACGGTGGAAAGTTTCATCCCCGTCTCGAGATAAAGTTAACCTCGACGCTACGCGTCTCGGTAAACTACCTAATCTCTCGACAGTAATGAAACACTTCCCACCTCGGTATGTAATATACTATTACTCACAATCGGTTTTCGTCATTATTTATTTAATTAGGTAAGTTTCAAATCATACGAATTTTTATCGCAGCTTAATAAGTCACTTTAACAAAGGAAACTGCGACGCTGTTGATAAGTAATATGACAAGTTCATTGAAAGTGACGGTTAGCTAGCCGGGAGAATCTTTCCCGGCTAGCTGGGAAAGTAAAGTAAATAATGACTAGCTTTCCTACTGTTTTGAAGATTAGAAAGGTACCTATTATTAACCGGCTGTGAGTAGAACATTTTTCGGTGTTTTATTACAATTTAAAGTTCTCCGCCTCTAAAAAAACATCCATTATTTAATGGAAACGAAATCCGTTAAGTTAATCTCACTTAAAAATGTAATTCAAAGAATAACCGTTTTTGAAGTATTAAGGTAAAACAGGAAATAGAACAACCACTACGAATACTAGTGGTTGGGATATACCGAAAGCTCCTATATGAATCGCCTTGATATGTTTAAGGTTTTTTGTGGAAATAAGTTTGGACTTACTATTGGTTTATTCCTGTTGAGTTCACCGAGATGCACTGAGAGCTTGAACAACTAAATGCCAAAGATTGGGAGTACCAATTGGGAATTGCTATTTTCTTATGACCAAGCTTTCCCCTTTGGTAACGATGTAACGGCTTACTCTAGTTTTACTCAGTTTTTGCCTAATTACCTTTGTTGCCACGTGGTAGCCCGTGCGAGAGTTCTGCTGAAGACAGCATCCAAAGAAAGAAAAAAACGATATCGTTTATTAATCACTAGCTTTACAGATAAGTTCTTAAAATAATGTAACTTAAATGTATTTTATAATTTTTAATAATAAAATAAAATTAGCCATTTTTTTGGCTCGCCCTGCGCCCCTTGGTTTCAACAACCCACACGACTCTGCGGACGACGAAGCCTTCGCTGTTGTCAGCAGGAGTGTGGCCGGAGCCATTCTTGATTCAGCTGCAAAACTTAGATGGCTGGCATTTACTCTGTAAAGAGGCAAATGTTAATAGTAATACCGGTTTTTACTTCGCCCCCTCTCTTCCCGCCCCTCAAAGCGTTATCTTACGTACGTTTTAAAGGCTTTTTTAACTTTATACCCGTACATGTAGCTTACAGCTTGCACGTTTCTTTGGGCTTTTGAATTCGCTCCAGGCAGAGGATAGATTTACATGAGCTCTCGGCCATAATTGACTGTGTGCCTACATAGGCGTTGAAGCATGGGAGCTAACAAAAAGAAACAGAAAGATCTCGAAATCGACCTCTTGAGACTTTTTGTGGTATGTCTCGTAAAGAACATGTAATGCGACAAAAGAAAGATGCAAACGATAGATAGACTCAGTTGTTAAAAAGAGATTGAGATGGAAAAATTCTGTCATCATTATCCTTTCGATCGCTAGTTCAATATGCCTCTGTTTCCTAGGTCGTTCTATGGTTTTTACTTCCCTCGTCGAAAAGATGAAGAAAGTGTTTTAATCGCGAAAAAATCACCTTCTGAGATTTCTTCAGGTCTTTAAATTTTAGGGTCCCTAGATGACGAAAAACAGGTTTTCTAAATTCCGTCTGTCTGTCTGTCTGTCTGTTGGCGGTATAGCACAAAAACTATTAGTTGGAGGAAGACGATATTTTGCCTACACATTATATATTTACCTGGCATGAAACCGAGAAAATTTCAGACACATATATACAGGGTTAACACCTTAAAAAAATAAAGTGTTGCTTGTTTTTCCTTTAACAGAGAAATATATAGAATTAGTTATTTGTACATAACGCAGGCTTTAGCTTTGCCAAAAATGGTACCCAAGAAATGCAGAATAAATGTTCTGCGAAACAAAAAAAAACAACGAATAAGTTCGGTACATTAAATGCCGCTGCACCGCAAGAATTCGAAGTATCCCGATTACTCCCACGGCAAACGCTCGATTCAGCAGTGGCCTTCCGACGAACAACGCGATGAATGTGCAGCCTCATTCGCAGGCACCTGAAATTCGAATCCCATCAAGGGTAATATTTCTTTTATTTAAAAATTGATGTACTTTGCATTACCAAGTATTATATTATTAAAAACGTGCAAATATTTTTAGACCTAGTTTTCTTCGATTCTTAAAATTATTTAGTATCACAACGTTTTCTTTTGTTTTAACTGAGATGCAGGAAAGTAACAACTTGCACATAGTTTAGACTTGACTTTTCACGAAAATTGAACTCAACAGTGGTACAACGTAAATTCCGTACAGCAGAAAGAGGTATCAATGAAATAAGGTTCTATTTATGGCGTGCGGGACGCTCAGGCACAAGATGTGCTATGTAGCCCATGTAGGAATAGCCCATTCGCTAGTAGTATCCCACAAAACGCTGGAATCGCATACGCAACCGCCGCAGCTTCGAATTCCACCACCGGTAGTGTGTGTTTCTATTTGAAAATTTATCTAATTTATTTGAAACGTAAAGATATTTTTACCCCTAGGTTAATTTGATTTTTAAAATTATTTAGTGTCATAATGCTCACTTACGAGGGAAGTTGTGGGTAAAGCCTTTTACAGATTTTTTATGTATGTAAATATGGAGCTATTAAATCATTTAACACTTTCACATAATGTATGTCATTCTTCTAATCACGTTAAAGTTTTCAAAATGTTCCATGAAATGTCATCACTTACACTCTGTTCTTTATGATCAATACCTTTTTTCTGAATTGTAACCCCTAACCAGTGTCATTTTTACCTCGGAGAGATTTAATTCTAGCTGAGTTACTTCCTCTTAGTTAACGCAAAGAACTTTCAACCTTGGCGATCAGTCATTCTAACAGTCCGCCCTTTAGAAGAGGAAACTCACTTTAAGATCATCAAATTCTTTTCGTGTTATTATGTGTAAATACTATAATAAACGGATGTTGTATAACAACATACAGTTGAAATGTACACTTCCTATAAATGTATTCAGCAGAACGTTTAAACTTACAAAAATTTGGCTAAAAAAATATACATTGGAAAAACTAATTTACTTAGAAACTTGTTTAGCTCTTTTAGTTTTTCTTTTAAGGCAAAAGTTTTTATGTAGGGAACGAAAATACTATGACTTGCCAATTGTGCCCCCTAACACCTATACCTACAAATTAAAAACATTTCATTCATTAGCTTTCTTATTGATAGAAGAGTTCTGCCAATTTTGATTTTGATATCCTCTTCCAAATTTCAATATAGTGACAAAGAGCCAATTTTAACCCCCCTTTTTCCCAAAAGACCCTTTTACAGTATCTAAATACCAATTATTAAAATTGTGCTCTATTCTTTTGATAATCAAATTTAATGTTACATATTTCTCTTATAACGGTGTACCTCATTCTATCCAGTCTGAATTTATTAGCTCTTTCTGTTAAGACTGCCTCTATTATTTCTAACATCTGTCTAGTTTCTGATGTTTCAGATCTTGCTTCGCCGCTATAAGCCATGATTGGTCTAATTAAGGTTTTTTAAATTCTGGTTTTTCTTTCTGTGTTTAAGTAGTTATTCTTCCAAATATATATATTGTGGCTTCCCGATATTTTGTAAACTTTCTGAGTTTTCTCGCTTACTTCCGCTTGTGAATTTCCGCTATTGCTTATTCTGGTACACAAGTAATTAATATTCATAGCTTCTTCCATTATCTTGTTGTTAATTGACAACTGGCACCTTATTGGTTCCTTAGCAATTACTACTGTTTTTCTTTTATCTGCGGTAATTTTACCATTATATGATTTATATGTAGTTTTGAATTGCATCAGTAACCTAAGGAGATCCTTCTCATTTTCAGCTATTAATAGAGCATCGTAGCATGCTATTCTTAGACTCTTATTGCACATAAAATATCGTTTAGAGGGTTTGGCGCTATGTATGATTTAATTCGTGATCATGTTAAGTAGTAAGGGACTCCAGAAGCCCCACTGTCTAATTCCTTTATTTACTGTCCTAACATTTATATTGTATTATTGCAGTATAAATCGTGAATCGTTTCGATTAGAAAATAAGGCACTTGTCTTTGTAATAAAATATCTATTACGTGTGCTCATCGCAAAAAGTTCTGATGTTATTAATTTTGGAAGCTACAATCCTCGTCGTGAGTTACAAAGTAGTATTCAGCAGATTTAGAACGCTATAGTTTTCTGGCTTCCTACAATCTCCTTTCTTGAATTATGGTATCATTATGCCTGTTCTCCAATCGTTTTCTTCGGTTTAAATATTTTTTGTAAGAGGTTTCTCGTTTCTTTAACTAGCTGCAAACCCTAATCTTCTTCTTCTTCTGGTGGTGCTAGTTGTTAGCTGCACTGAGACTTATTGGTCCATTGTGCTTCCCACCTAAGTTGCTATGGGTCTTGTTCGAAGAGGCCGATCTACAACGCGAACAAAGGAATTCTACCCATAGGAATCTCCATTACTGTCTGTGGCTCCACCAGGCCAGTGAAAGCTACACATTGACATAGAACATGAATTGAAGTTCCTTTCTCCAACTGGCACTTCCTACAGGTGGAATCATTTACGATAAGCCTAATGCTTATGCAGTTCATTTCATACATCGTCTTCGCCTGTTGATTTTCTGTTTTTCAGTTTCTTCATGGTTTCTTTTATCCTTCCTGTACAGCTACTTGTTCTTTATTTCTTATCTGTAGATAATTGCCCGCGAACTGATTATTGTCAGATTTAAACAATTATGTAATATTCAACCCATTCCTTCTGTTCTATTTTGCCCGTTTCTATAATTTTCTTCAGTTATTTTTTTTGTGGTCTTAAGAACTTCCACATCTGTTTTAAGTTCCCGTCAAAATCATCCTCCATATTTTTTATAAATGTTTCTCAAAAATATTGTTCTATGCATCTTATCTGAAAGTTTACGTGAACGTTTCAAGTATGTTGCTCTTTCTTCCTTAGCTAATATATTTATTTCTCCGCCAAACCAAGGATTTTTAACCAACTGTTGATTGCTTATTTATGTTTACGTTATTTTCCCTCTCGTCTACGGGGTATAGTTACTTTGTTCAATTTGTAAAATGGAATTCGAGAAGTAGAGGAAGGTCACTCGTTATGAGAGTAGTGATCATTGGCCCAAATATGTAACAACTAAAAGGTTATATAAATTCGATGACGGAAAAAATAAATCCATAGTTATGCAGCAAAATTTCAAAAGGGATTACACCCAAAAATGTGTTTAAAAAATTAGCCTACCTTTTAAGTAACAAATATGCACACAATTCGA
Source organism: Agriotes lineatus (assembly GCA_940337035.1). Classification (NCBI taxonomy): domain Eukaryota; kingdom Metazoa; phylum Arthropoda; class Insecta; order Coleoptera; family Elateridae; genus Agriotes; species Agriotes lineatus. The sequence goes on from OW679194.1 coordinate 215,012,677, forward strand.
TTTATCGGATAGCGTATTAATTTTTGGTTTTAGTAAAATGTTAGAATATTACAATATTTATTTTGTGCTATTTTAATAAGAAGCAGACTATGCAAAGTTTGATAATAGTTTTATTTTGTTTTGTAAACACCATGCAGTCACGAGTTAGTCCATATATTAATGAGTTCGTTATTCTTGGAAATTTACCCTATTTAATTTATAACTGAGGCACCGTTTGTGAGATAGATTTTCTCTAGTCTTGTCTGATAATTGCAATTAACAAATATTTAAGCAAATGAGCAAACTTGTTAGGTTCACACAAATTATATGTAGAAGTATTAATAGGTAAACAAGGAAACATTAATTTTAGTTCGAATAATACCGGGAGATCACAAATAAACGGGAGCCATTAAAAACATTTAAACTTGCATAATCTGTAGCATGCTTTTTGTTGACATAGAACTGTCAAATTTTTTTAAAGTTGAAAATTCACTTTCGATATCTTGTTTAACTTATCCCATGGCTATTTTAATGTTACCTGTCCATTTAATGTATAAATTTGGTTTAAATTACATATTTTTGCATATTTATGTAGCTGATGATTAGATCGTTAGCCACATGAACTAATAATTCAGTTAATTGTAGTTCAACTGTATTTAGTTTTATAAAGAGCAGTGTAGACAGAATTTTTCATGATCATCATTGATCAAAATAATTGGCATCCCGGTACAAATTCTTAAATATAAATATGTAACAGATGAAACAAAAAATCGATTAGTTTCAGAACCACCGGGGTGACATTTTTAAGTTCACTTGATTTCAGCTGAACTGCCTCCTTCAAACTCAATTCTTATAACACACAACAAGTTTGATATGCGAAAGCCTTATCACGTTCCAAGTTAGTGCCTTGATACCTATGAAGTTTCAAAGCTTTCATAAGTTTGATAGCTTTACAACTACATAGTTACATGATGGCAGATATTAGTTCTCCTATTTTATGTTCTCTTCGAGTTTTACGTAGAAAAAATCACACTGGTGTAGCAATGCTTGTAAGTGTCTGCTTACTAGACAAGTAATATGTTTTAATTAAAATAGTTACTTCGGTATATCTTACAAAGTCTTCTGCTTATTGAAATCAAATTGCTGGAATCCTTTAGCGTGCTGCAAGTAGTTAGTTGTCTTTTAGTTTGAAGTACCTAGTTAACTGAATATCGACCATAGCTCTTCATTCGCTTTAACTTTAGTATGTGCTAATATCCATAGATCTTATTAAGAAGAAACAGGAAGGTTCTAAAAAATTAAATATTTCAATATCCTTCTCTTAGTTTTGTGTACTCACTATTTATTATTTGGGGTATTGGTGTCTCGATTATTACGACGTACTATAGATACTTTAATACCTTGCTCTAGAATTTATTCAATTAAGTATATTGTTTGGTCGCTGTATCTTATGAGTTCGCTCAGATTTTCTAATTTGAACGTATTCATTTAGTTGCAGTATTTTTGGCATTTTTCAATTAAGGTGGGCATGCATTTTGATTGCGTTTATGTGTTCCAAAAATTATTTAAATTTTTTTAGTGATTTCAAGGAAACGGTTGGTCTCTAAATTGCACCCATAGGAACTATCATCCTTTCGGTTTGATTACATTAAGTAATCCTTTCATAAATCAATCGCTGTAAACGTGTGCCATTAATAATAACAAGTAAAACCCTACACTATTCCTTCCTATCCAGAATTACAAAATACATACCTAATTGTCTAGGGTGTGAGTTTCCCTTTTAGCTTTAGAGCTTTGAACTTCTGTTATTGTGTAATAGCAGATTCGGTAAACTCTAAGCTAGCTCCTCCGTTACTGATATGAGCAAGTAATGATATTAAGTCGAACTTCTCCAAACTCATGCACCTGGAACGTATTCTATTTGATTGTATTGCAGCATCAGTAATAACAATGCCGCATAACTAGAATTAGTTAATGCAGCACGATAGATAAAGTTGATCGCACTCGTGGTACCAAGTACAAAAGAGCATTCAAGCATTTTTTGTATTTCAAACATTCTGTAATGTAATAGTAAATGCAGTGTGGTAGCGACATTAACTGATTAATTAGTGTAGGAATGCTGTAAAATGCTTCTATTTGGAATGTTGCGGTTTTATTTAGATTCTGGAAGCAGTGTAATTTAGTCAAATGAAATTGTAAGAGCATCCACTTGATAAGTACGTTACTGGTAAGGAATGTGTTAGGAAGTAAATTCCATTATGAATTATTTTAATTATAATAAACAGCAGACTAAGAATCTAAATATAACTATTTATGAGTTTATGGGTTACTACAAAAAATTCCCAAACATACTTACAGCTCTAAAAATCTCTAAATGACTTTACTCAGAATTTCTTGCGTAAGTGGAAGTTGTGACACTAAACAATTTTAAAAATCAAAGAAAAATAGGGGTAAAAATATATTCATGTTCGTGATAGTCGCAAAATGTTACCTTTATTTAAAGAATAGCTCTTAACTTAAAGCAAAAATAGGCTGCATTCAACATGTATATATTTTATCCTAAATTTCACGGTTTTATGCCAGGAAGGTATATAATCTTCATGCAAAATATTGTCCTCCTCCAACAAATACTTTTTGAGTTATATCGACAAAAGGCAGACCGAGATGAAATTGAGAAAATCTGTTCTTCGTCATGTTGAAATACAAAGAAATCTCGGAAGGTGATTTTTTCGCTATTACAATACTACTTTCGTCTTTTAGATGAGGAAGTAAGAAACAGACACCTGAATAATGTACGATATAGTATTTAAATGCTGGTCTGATGTTTGGCTATAAAGGAAACGACATAATAATCAGTATTAAGAAAGCAACACTGGCAAATTTCCAATACAAGGTAGGGAGGATTCGTTTATGTGAATTGACGACTGAACAATATCAATGCGTTTTGTATGCATACCGGAGTTTGTATTGAGATGACAAGTAATTAAGAATTAAGCAAATACAAAAATTATAAATACGAAAAGTAAATACTACAGCATAACAACAGATTAAACAAACATTCAATATGTATGAAGCTGATTTATACTAATAAATAGTATTGAAAGCAAACATAAAGCCACAATAAACACGCAATGGTCCGCGATGTTATCGCAATTAGCGGAGCATACTTATGAGCAAATTATGGAAAAACACAATCCGCCTAATTATTGCAAATCTTAACAAAATTTTAAATTAATATATAATTAGTAGATATTCAGTAAATCGTAATAGTAAAAAATCGGAAACGAAACTTTTCTCGCGAGGTTGTAAGTGCAGTAACAAAATTGGTACACATACCTTAAAGTTGCTAATAATACTGCAAATCTAAGAGGGAACGCCTAGTAATGCACATATCAATTTGCAACTAAAAAAGGACGGTGCATCCCTTGGGATTCGAACTCGCGGAATGTAATTGTTAGTCCGAGCGCATTAACTTCTAGGCCACAGGTGCTAATGTGTTATAGACGTTTACGGCTGGCTTACAGGAAACGAGGTGATGATAGGACCATGTAAGATGTCCACCCTCTATCTGTGGCGTCCACAATGTACCTATCATCATCAAGAGTAAACATCTGAGCTATGTGAAAAACATTGTCTTTATTTCAATAATAGTTCTTGAGTTAAAGCAAAAAATTTAATTCTTTAAATGATTTTAAGGTGTTCACTCTGTATTGACTTGACAAAAAATATTGTGGTGGACATATAGTTTCATTATGAGAATACCTAGGTATGACATTATTTATAAAATGCTAAAAACACCTTACTATTAAAAATATACAAGAATGGATTTAAGTATAAAATAGAACTGCATAATTATTCAAACGTTTATTTAGTAAATTTGCGGATTAGAATTCAAATCCAGTTAAACAATTCAGATTAAGAAACAGAAAGGTTCTAACGTATAGATTAAATATTGCTTGAATTAAAGTGAAAAGCAAAAGTAGAATAATTATTCAAAAAACTCATTCAATATGTCAGGGATGAACAAATTGCACTAGTATATAATTGAGAAGGTTTAAATTAAAAAAAATGCATGAAAGATAGTACTATGGAAAATTGTATTATAAAAAAAAAACTTTGATTCTAAAGTGTAAACATATTTTGTGAAAAGTTAGAGTTTAAAAATAAAAAAACCCGTTTATAAAATGATTTTAATAATGTAATTGGTGTACAAAAGGAGATACATAATACAAATTGACGAAACGGCGAAAAAGTAAATTTTAAAACAACCGGTATAATGAATTTATGGAAAAGGAGGTGTATGGTAGGAGTACAATAAGACGTTAAATTGCTGCAATCTACAAAATAGTCTTTTTTGGAATTGAGTGCTGTACTGAGTTTATACATCATGTAAAATGGATAGCGGGCGTTGCATTTATGGTGTGGACCTCATCGAGCTTCTTGTTGGAGTAGACATCTTGTGAATTGGATAAAAGGTATTGCAGTCACTGGTGGAGGATCTTATCGCGCTTCTTATTGGAAGTTTTAGACATCTTGTGAAGTGGATAACAAGCATTACAGTTACTGGTTGTAGAACTTATCAAGCTTCTTGGTGGAAGTAACAAGCATCCTGTCATATTTGTAAGGGAGGACGTTGCAGTTACTGGTAGTTGATTGCATATACACTTGGGTGAATGCGCACTTGAAAGTAACGTTTTTACTGCTGACCGAGAGATTGCAGTGTTGACTTAAGATGCTGTACTTGCATTGGTATCCCAGAACTTCTGCGAGCAGACGGAGTACGGTTGGTTTACTGAAAAAGCTGATTGAAGTGCTTGGAGAAGTAACAACTACGGGTATTTTTTAAATTAGCTAAAGGTAAAAGTTCAAGTGAATAAGATATTTAAAGGAACTACATACATTTTTTGTTTTTCAAATAATAAGAATTGTAACAAATATGCTTTCAATTGACTCTCCACTTTCATAGTTTGTGAACTTGACAGTTGTAGAAGTTCAAGTGTAATTATTTTTGATAATGCATGAACCTAACCTGAGATAGGGAGTAATTATTCTGCTGGAGCAAGAAAATTTAATAAACTCAATAATCAGTAATTTTATATCAATGGACATAAATTTATATAAATTCATCTAAACAGAAATTTCTTATATTCTAAAAATTAATATCATAAAGGCGTATATAGTATTTGATATACCCGAGCTGGTTAAATTAAATAATATAGATAGCATCAATAAAGGCATCCGTCTAGGGGTACATAGCATATTTGCGGCTCCGTAACTTGGAGCTATAGCAATATATTTGGTTTTGAGCAAGGTACAGCTGTGTTTACTTATCGAGAATTTCTAGCAACTAAATAGGTGAAATTGAAATACCTTATTTCTATGACAATATCAGTAGCCTACATTACTGAAATTTAATATTGTGTCTTGTTATCTGTAAACCAAAGGGTTGAGTGAGCTACAATAATAATTATATACATGATTTTCATAATTACCTTTCAAAACATTGTATATTGCTTCCCGAGTTTGATTCTGGAAGAACTCTTTTTTGAAAATTTCACATTCTTAAATTTACAACTGTTGAGTTGGCTTTGACAGTTCAAAACCTATCCTTGCTTTGTTGTTGTTGATATAAAATTATGTTATAAATTAATTTCCTGTAACGATATGGTATGCCCTTTTATTTAATTATTCATTAATTTTGTGATTTTATATTACTAGCTGCGGTAGAACACTCAATTTTCAACTCAGGTTAGGTTTAATTTGTATTAAATAATAATTAATTATTTGTATTTTATTTTCTGTTACTGTTCTGAGTGTTATTGGTTTTTAAATAATTAGACCTTATAATTATTTGGTGATATATAAGCATTATGCCAAATCACACTTTTTGTGATTATCAATGTCAACCTAAAAAACTCGAAAGTCAAGCTAAATCAATATTCTTGCAGGTGATATTGCTTTCAATAGTCCTAAATGGTAAGTCCTTCTTATCAATATCTTATACGCTCACTTTTATGACCTCTTAATGTTTATTTACATATACCTGTTATAACTTCCACTTGAGTGTGTCACCTAAATGCCTTTGTCTATCCAGTTACAAGCGGCCTACTTATACTGTATTCTGGAACTCTAGGTAAGTAAAATACTCATCTCAACCATTTATAACGGCAGCTATTACTAACTGCCCCAATTTGCAGTTCCAACGATGATCCCAGCTCTACGAATCGCTGCATTACAAGAACTGCTTTACGCAACGCTGTGGCGAAGGTTTCACTCGACAACCAAACTGCTAAGACGGCATCTGGATCCAAATCAACACAGGAACTCAGGAAATAGCTTTTCCCAGGAATACAAGAACACAGCTCGCCTTTTTAAACAGCAATCCATACCTCCACTTCAGTACGTATCCAAATCAACCTCAACTGTAGATGTGTTTACTCTGATCCTCAACCAAATCACAAGGATGACCTTCACCCGAATACTGAAGAACAGCACTTTCCCTTAACATCAAGCAACGATTCCACCGCAGTCCGTATCCAAATCGACCTGTAGATGTGTTTATATGACCAAAGATGATTCTGTTGCTAACATATATTTATCTTCTTTTTCCAATACCAGAACCGTTTTTTAGGGGTTTATTTTAATGTTTTTAAAATGAAAAAATTTTCATATTTTCATTTTTGAAATAATTTTCTTCATTAAATTCACCATGGTCATTTCTATTCACACATTTTAAATATAACACTCCTCGATTATTAACATTGCAAATTAGTTTAACTACTTTGAGCCTTTGAAATTTACCCTAACTATCTTATAGTTTGTTCTAATTATTATTTAATATCAATTATAACTTGTATTCTGATAGAAGCGAGTAACACCTTTATTAAAACTAATATCAAATATTGAGTCGTATTTTCGAACGTTTTTCTAAGAATATTGATTGCTTCACTGGATTTGGATTAAATCTGTATTTTATTAAATACATTTTTAAATACCTAGATATCCTGTTTTATTTATTTTAGATTCACTCTTTATTAATTGTAATGTTTTAACCTTTAGGTACAATGTCATTACATAATTAATTAACCTTGAAGTATGATATTTTAAATTCATTACTTTGAGGTATGATATCATAACAATATATTAAGATGAATGCACATTTTGTATAATAATAGTACATTGGGTTTATTTTGAATATTATAAAATAGGGGTTTTGGCTGGGGAATTAATGAACTATTTGTGAGAATTCGTAATGCTTTACAAATAAATTTAGGAACAATTTATAAATAAAATACAGTAATTGGATTTGGGTTAACATCTTACATTATTAAAAAGGAAGTTTTAGCTATGAGTTGATGTATTAAATTTGAATATAAGAAAATACAAGGAGTTATTTGGTTTTACTTAGGTGATATCATTTATTAATAATTTTGGGATAAGAGGTTAAGTACAAAGTAATAAGATTGCAACTGAGTAATCAATCTAATATAATATATAAAAATTCATTAATAATTACATGGTAGAATAAATTTAGGTTTAATTTTAACATCTATAATTCAACATATAGAAAAATTGGAAAAATATAATGTAACTATAGTGAAAGGTAATGAGAAATCAACAACGAATAAAAGAAGAAAAATGTGAAGATTAGATTTTGTAATATCAAAAAAAAAAAAAACTAAGAAAATACAGTATGAGATTAATTGTATTTTTATGAAAATTAATGGAGGAGTGTTGGGAAATTGTCAAAGATAAAATTTAAAAAAATGGCTGAAGAAAATAGGATGTTAAATTTGGTGAATGTATGGGCTATTACGAGTAAGAAGAATACATTTAAGTTAGCTAAGTTAGTGGATCATGACGAGGATTGGTATGCATGGACATTTCTGGTATGCAGCCGATTTCGGCGTAGAAGACCATTGACATATCTGTCAATATAGAGGTGCAGTCTATTGTGAAGATACTTGCAGCTGCGATCTGGAGGATTATTGACCTAGCCGTCCGTGGAAAGGAGTAGTTCATGTAGAAGTTGCAGAATATTAAGTTATCAGCCTGGTTGTCCGTGGAGAGGTGCAGTTTATTGCAGAGGATAGGAAGTATGTTGAGGAATGAAGAATGGTGAACGTGGCTGCAGGTGGAAAGGTATGGCATCTTGTTGGAATTTGGGAGTGTCAGTGTAGAGTAAGTGATTAAGTTGAAGGTATAAATAAAAGTGATTAATTAATATTTAAAAAAACATTATTAAATATAAAGTACTTACCCAGATTATAGAAATTAATGCTATTTGAATATAAGGCTTGATTGTTAGTTTGACATTTAAACTATTTAAATATTAATGACAAAAGTGTTTTAAATATGCAAATTTGAATCTAAAAATCATAAGAGTTAAAACTTACTAAACTCACCAGAGATAAGAGTTAAAATGATATGTTAGAGCTAGTAAATAATATTAATAAGATTGATAATTTTAAAAAGGGCGCATCTTTTATTACTTGTGAGTAGTATGAATTCTAATAAGAGTCTAATAACAATATAAAGTATAGTTCATACACTACAATATATTATAATAGAAATTGCTAAACTACGGACTTTATATTTCTTAACAACCAATATAAGATTGATGGAATTTTCAATTGCATCCCCTTCATATTTTCGGTGTGTGAAAACAACTGTAGATATATATCTGCATACAAAATTTCGAGTTTCTGTCACAAATACCTTTTGAACTATAACGGCAACTGTCGGACAGACAGACTGGAAGACAGACAGACGGAAATGAGATAAAATGCTTTTCGTTATCTAGGGACCCTAAAGCTTGAAGATCTGAATAAATCGCAAAGGGTGATTTTTTCGCGATTGTAATACTTCTTTCGTCTTTTAGACGACCGAAGTAAATGTCATCAAGCTAACGCAATCACACATAATTCAACTAAACATGTAGTCCAGTCGTTGAAGGTTTTCCGCTCCGAATTCTTTGAACCTTGATCGATTGACGTGAAATTTGGTGAGTGGTTAGGGGATGGCTGAAGGAGCAAAAGTGACATAGCGCCGAAGTGCGCTTTTACCCTGAGAGTGGATGCCGCCCCTTCTCGAAGGTAGAAATTGTTCACTCAAAATAACTTCGGAAATAGATAGAGGGACAAATTCTAAGTAAAAAATGTTCTATATAATTTTTTCGATAGATCGATATTTTTCGAGCTATTCGCGATTGAAAACTTAAATTTTTCGTGATAAAAATGTATGTTTTTGGACGGTTTTTCGCGAATAAGTCGAAAACTTCGCGATCTATGAAATAAGTTGTACTAACCAAAAATCGCGAATAGCTCGAAAAATATCAATCTATCGGAAAAATTATATAGAACATTTTTTACTTCGAATTTGTCGCTCTATCGATTTCCGAAGTTATTTTGAGTGAACAATTTCTACCCCCGAGAAGGGGTGGCATCCACTCTCAGGGTAAAAGCGCGCATCGGCGCTATGTCACTTTTGCTCCTTGAGCCATCCCCTAACCACTCACCAAATTTCACGTCAATCGATCAAGGTTCAAAGGATTCTGAGGTAATAGCATATTTTTACCTTCAACGACTGGACTAATGTATGTATGTATGTATAATCTGTAACCTCATTTACCTTGCGGTGTAGAGGCTGGTGCTTAATGCGCTGGCATCTGGTGGTACAATGCTCAACTTGCCCCGGATTCGGGATACAGAGTTGGAGCGCGCCTTTGGTGCTTGCGCAGCAACCATTGTGTGAGGTGTGTGTCTTGGTGATGTGTTAACCTTGTTACTCTCGAACGGCTTACCCATCAAGTTAGAATTAAATTTGCAATTTAGGAACCAGCGCTTAGATACAACTTACCTCAAACAGTGAAATTGCAAATTGTAGGGCGAGAGCATTGCGCATGCCATCAAAAAGCAGATCGAAAGAAGTAAAAATCATAGGAATTGTGGAAAAGGTAAATGCCTTGGCGCTGGACTAGATTAGAATGATAATAGATAGAAGAGAAGATAAAAAATAATTACACGAAATATCAGGTGTAAAAAAGTCCGTGTCGTCGAAACAATTTAATATTTACAATTAAAAGAATTCACCGACCTATAAAAATAATTTACTTGGCTTCAAAGAGGGGATGTCGACAGATAATGCAATATCCTTTATAGCAAACAACGTCCGTAAAAAAGGAGATAGTAACAAGGTAATTTTATGCACATTTTTGGATTTGATCAATGCGTTTGATACAGTCAATCGTAGTATACTGTTAAACGCTTTAGAAAAGAGTGGCCTTTTGGTGGAGGTAAAAGTCAATTGGTAGGGAAACTTTAGCATGATAAATTGGACACTTGTTTAACTGAGGCCTCCATTCTAAGATGTGGTGTTCCCCAAGATGCCGCTTTAGGGCCAATTCTATTTTATGTGTATAGAAATAATCTACCTTTAGATAATAAACTATCTCTCTTTGGGGATGATACTGGCAATACCTTTAATGCAACACAAATTGCTGCGATGAAAGTTTTCTGACAATTAAAAGCTGGTTTAATTATAAAAGCCGAAAAATTGCTAAGTAGTGAAACTATAGAACATACTTTAAATGTAAATTACCTTGGCGTAACAATTGATCAATATATCATTAAATGAATGCCGACGTAAACCACGTTATTCAAAAATTTTAACCTATTCTATTTATTTTCAAACAGTCAACAAATATTTTTGTTATTCCACACTTATAAAGACTGTATCACGCATTGGTAGAGTCTCACCTATAGTATCAAATTGCGAGTTGGGAAGGAATACAAAGATCACATTTAAAACCTCTAGAAGTTTTAGAAAAACATCTTTTAAAAATAATATTTCGTAAACAGTGAGAGTAGTGAGAGTGGACTGCATACTCATTTCACTCGTTATAAATGTCATAAATAAATACAACACGAAACAACTTCGAAATCATTTGGTCAACGGTCTCAGGTGTATTAATGAAGCTCCAGGATTATTCTTTAACCTTCTGACATTAAAAGCTCTCGTAGTACACATTCCTTTAAAACTAAACTTAGAACGGGTTATAATAAAATCGTACAGACTTCCCGTTAAATATTTCAAATAAATAGTTTAACAAATTGATGATATTATTACAAAATTCATAGTTATTTCTAATACGGAAATTCACAATCCATGAAATATATAGCAGGCATCAATACTGCACGTACACGGGTCGACTTCTGTGAGCCATTTCATTTTGTACCATCTTTTTAGGTTCTATATTTTTGTGTAGACCAGAGAATAAATTACTAAAGTTAAAATTATTATTGACACTAACCTTTGTTCTTCCATTCGACCTTTCGATTTGTTCTTTAGGATGTGTCTTTGTGAAGGAGGTCCTTGACGGTAAGCTGTTCTTGCTCTGTTGTTGGGTAATTGGTGTTCGTTATCTGAACACTAACATTGTTTGCCTGCCAAAGTAATGCTTCTGATTTTTTAATAGGTTCTTGGCACCCTAAATATTTTTCTTACTATCGTATCTAATGCTTCACTTGGATTTGATCCCTCTTTTTGAGCTAAAAATGCTTAGAGGCTTAAGACCCTTACCGGTGGCAATCCCGGCTGAAATCAGTAATTTCTAGTGGTTAGCAAATTATCCTAATTTCGAGAATGCAGTAAGTTGACTAGAACTATTTTAAAGTGTTTCGTCTAACACCTAATGTTATTAGCTACTTCCTTTCGTGCGATTCAATGCGAGAATAATTTATCCGTTCACTAACGTGTATAGTGCCCTTTGTTTATGTTTCTATTTAAGTACTAGTGTTTAGCTAATCAAAAACTTAAAATTTTTACAAATGTATTTTCGTTTCAAACTTATATTGCTCTAATATACTAGTTTGGTTATCTATTAACTAACTATTGAAACAACATGCACAATAATTATTTTCGTTGCATGAAGTGGTCTTAATGAACCAACTTTACCTATAGTTGTTAACTTGCTACTACGCATACTAATGAACGTCATGTTTAGGACGAGAATTATATTTCGCGGTTAAGATAAGAGAAAACCCCTGAGCTTCATGTAAACCGTTACCTGTAAGGTTAACACTTTGCGTTATCCCGAAGATAGGAACATGTTTATCTTTATGAAAGCTTGCATATTTCATTTTGTTCATTTCCCAAAGTCCCATACTTGTTATGCGATAAATTTAATTTTTGCTTTTATTTCGAGCAATTTCACGAACCGTGCTTCTCATCTACGGGCTCGCGTAACAAACGATGTAAAGTATTGCGGTCTAAACAAATACTACGAATTGTCGATGTACCGACATCAAAAGTAAAAACTGCATCCTTTTGCTAGCGAACCAATTTAATTGGTTTTGCTTTGTGGCTCCCATCAATTTAGTTGCAGTCGACTGCCGAGCTTATAAAAACCCTTTGCGCAGTGTAAAGGCTAACTTCATAACGGCTTCTATATTTATTGGAAAGTAATTCTATGGGTGTTACTAATTCTAAATGAATTAAACACGTGGAGATCTGATGAAGTAGCGACATCAAAACTAATAAAAAATTTATATAAGAAAAAGTAGCTCTTTCACTTCCGATTTCTACTTTAGTTGAATACCCTACATGTAACTGTAAACGTTGTCAGTTATATGTACATGTCGTTAAATCACTCATAAATCATTAATAACAATGAAAATGCATATTAAAATTTCTATACTATACTATATTACTGTTCGTAGTTTATTTATGTATACTACATTAATAGTAAATTACACAGGGGAGACCAAGGTCAAGGTATAAGTTTCAAATACAAAATACAGATTCACGGAGGAAAAAAGTCGTTCACTCCTGCCATGTATACAGGGTGTCCCAAAAAGAATGGGACACAAATTAGTCATAGGTTCCTTACGTTACAATAAATCGATTATGCCTAATAAACCTTAGTACAAAGTCACTTCAGTATGAAGTTATAGGGCCCTGAAGTAAAATTTTTTATTTTTTATTTTTTTGTTAATTTCCACAAATGTAGAGACATCGATTTGAATTTTGGTATACATGTGTGAGCCCCGTTCTGAGTAGCTGACCCGACCCCGTGCTGCCTCATCAACCGCCAGGAATTTGGGGACCGTCTCGGTCAAAGGAATCGGAGCCAAAGAACGTGCCAAGACCCAATAACTAAACACATATAAAAACACTACGCTAGGGGTGTTAGAATAAAACGCTGTATCTATTTCAATAAAAGTGTATAAAGGTTTTTGGTGTTGTTACTAAGTTACATAAATTAATTCACTGAAATCAGAAGTGGGATAACTACGCACCACCCTCAGTGTAAATAAAAAACTTTTTGTGAGAGTGCGAGAGTTTTAAAAATTTTGTGTTGAGTTCTCGCAGGGTGCGATCACGCAGAGTGAGTGCGGGCGCCGATGAAATTGAACGGCGAGCGGCTCGTTCGTCCCGAAAACGTGCCCGGCGGTCACGTAAAGCGCGGCGGCAGCGAGCTGATTCTTCTGGGGCTACCGCGCCAGTGAATCCGCAAGCATCTCCGGAAGCCCGACGGTGGCGGTGCGTTTCTCCTGGCGCTGTGAGGCCTCGAGGTGCTCCCCCACCAGCAGATTCACCAGCCGAAGGCCCACAAGCTCTACATAATTTAGCAGCCGTTTATGGACAACTGGTGAAACAAAGGTTTAACCCGGGATATCGGTAAGGGATTGTGACATTGGTGACTTTGATCCTTTCCGCGACGACGTGCTCGTGTAGCTAGCTAAACTGGATGAACATGCAGTCATCTATGGCTGGGACGATAAATATGTTTGCCATTCAGCGATTAATAAATTCCAAGGGTCAGCTTTAACTTGGTACAAAAGTCTTGCTGTAACTCCCCGCGATTGGGAGGAATGGAAAACACTCCTAATCCAAACGTTTCCTTCTACTCGTGACTTACATTTACTATTAACTACTATTGTTTTGAGAACTTGGCGCCAATTAGAATGATGAACCTTCATTTATCGGGACATGATGATTTAATCGTGGGCGGAATAACTAACGAACACTAGAAATTAACAGTAAAAGCAGCGAACATCAGTGATCCGTCCCAGTTAGCCGCCTAGGTGAAATCCTAGTGGGCTTCCTTCGGCTCAACAACAGCTGCCCCCACGACATGTTAAACGCTACCAGTCTCTACCGCCCCCACAAAGCCGACCTGCTCCCATTTTTCAGAGTACTAAGATGTCCGCGACATCGGAAAAAGTTATGTGCTTTCTTTGTAATACTCCAGGTCATAAAAGGAGTAGTTGTCCCAATAAACAGAGCGAAAGGTGTCGGTATTGTCGTCGCTTAGGCCATCGCGCTGAAAATTGTTTTAAAAAGCGAGGACGTGAAGGCAATGTAAGCAACCGCGGCAATACAGTGACAGTTAATAACTAGCATAAATGACTAGCACACATTTCTCGTCAGGGAAGTAAAGACAAATCTTACAAGACAGTTCAAATAAACGGGACTGAGTGTCAAGGCTTTGTCGATTTCGGTAGTGAATGTTCCCTTATCTCGCGAAAATTGGTCGAACACCATAAGTTAGAGACACGACAGTTGCCATCTGGACAAATATTACTTACTTTTGGTGGTACTGAAATCCCTATAACAAAAAGCGTTTGTTGTGCGGTTAAGATCGACGGGGTTGAACTAAACATTGAACTTGTGGAAGTCGCGACATGCTTGCCTGATGTTGATGTACTTGTCGGTCAGAACTTTACAGAGGACCCAGCCATCAAGTATGCACGAGTTGGTCCTTGTTTAACATTTTGTTACTCTCCCTCTGTGAATCAGATTGGTTGGTCGAAACAGATAAATGTTGGCAAACTCGATGACCACCGTGTCATGGTCATAAGTGATTTAATCGCGGATTTCGGTTAGTGTTTTTCCGACGATACCGCTGAAATAGGCACGGTTCCCAATGTCGAAATAGAAATTGTTCTAACATCCAATAAAAACGTTGCTAGCAGACCTTATCGGCTCGCCGAAGCTGAGAAACTTGAGCTACGTAAGATAGTGGCTCGCCTACTTGACAATGGGACTACACAACACTCAAGCTCTCCCTACTCTAGTCCGGTAGTGATGGTAATAAAGAAGACAGGTGGCAAACGATTGTGTCGATTATCGGAAGATGAATAAAATTATTGAGCGAGATCCTTACCCGTTACTACTAATAGAGAATTTGATTGACCGACTTTCGGGAGATCAGTACTCTACAAGTCTCGATCTCTTAAGTGGCTATCACCAAATCAAAATGTCGCCCGATTCTGTCAAGTATACTGCTTTTGTAACTCCTGAAGGTAAATTTGAATACCTCAAGGTATCATTTGGTCTATCAAACGCGCCATATATGTTCCAACGGGCCTTGGATACTATATTAGGCAAGCTCCGTTTTACTAAAGTACTTGTGTATCTGGACGATGTGCTAATCCCTTCAAGAAAGTCTGAAGAAGGGATAGACACCCTGAAGGAGGTACTGACTTTATTCAGAGCCAATAATATTACACTTAACTTGGCTAAGTGTTTCTTTTGCCAAACCAAAATAGAGTACCTAGGCTATTCTATAAAAGACGGAACCGTTCAACCTAGTCAGCAGAAAATCCAAGCCACTGTTAACTTTCCATACCCAAAAGATGTGCACCAGGTGGGACAATTCTGGGTTTGGTGGAACATTTTCAAATGTTTCTTCCGCGTTTCTCTCAAAAGTCGCGAACTCTAACAAATCTCCTAAAAAAGGGAGTTACATGGTCTTGGAACGCTGAGCAGGATCAGGCTGTTCGTACACTCAAAGAAGCCTTAGTTACACAGCCCATATTAGGACTTTTCGATCCGCAAAAAGGTAGCATGTTGTATACGGATGTGAGCCGATTGGATATAGCTGGTATGTTAGTGCAGTTGTCAAATGGTGTTGAAACCATTGTCGGCTATTACAGTAAACACACGACGCCAACGGAACAAAGATATTACTCGCTTGAATTGGAGTGCTTAGCAATTGTGTTGTCAATAAAAAGATTTAGACACTACTTGTATTGCAAACGATTTAAAGTCGTTACAGACTGCGCGGCTGTGAGGAGCGCGATGACAAAAAAGACATTAAATCCACGTATTGGAAGGTGAATCCTTGAGCTTCAGGAATACACTTTTGAGGTTTGTCATCGCCCGGCTGCACAAATGGCGCACATTGATGCGTTGAGTAGAAACCCTCCAATTCGAAGTGAAATCGTGTGTGCTGTGGTAATGACAGCTGATGACTGGCTACTTGCCGTGCAGGAGTGCGATCCAGAAATATGAGCCACAAAAATTTTTTTTCCGTCGACCTCCCTATAAAATGCGATTTTACGGACGCAATTACGTACCAAAAATGTAACTTTTTTGGACACCATTAATTTTTCGTCTGCAAACACTTTACGGCCGCACTTTACAGCCGCAAACGCTTTTCGTTCGCAAACACTTTTCGTCCGCAAACGCTTTTTGTCCGCAAACGTTTTTCGTCCTCAACAACTCTTATAATTCGGACTTCACTATAATTGTTTTTCAAATTATGACGGTCGACAGAAAATTTAATATGCACCTCGGACAAAAGCTGCTTTTTATGGCCTTGCCTGATTGCTTGCCTCGGCTATCGCCTCGGCTAGCAATTGCAGACATCGTCCATAAAAAGCCAATTTTTTGTCCTTGATGCATAACTATTGTTGTCAAGTGACCGAGCCGGTAATAAACATACGTTCGATATGTACGACCTCCGGCGTGGTAGAGTATACAAACCTAAGCCCTTTTGTCATAAGCGCACACGGTCACACTCAGGTATTAGTGTGTGTCGATGTTTTGTTTATGCCGTCCGTAACACTAAGACGAAATATGTCATAGAGACGTTACGTGAAATTGTGAAAACGTTTGGCTCTCCTAAACGCATTATTTCTGACAGGGGCAAGGCATATACGTCGCGGCTGTTTAAAAGAGTTTTGTGCCGAGGCTGGGATTATTCATCATCTGAATGCTGTTGGAATGCCCCGGGGGAATGGTCAAGTTGAACGTTATAACCAGACTATTCTGCATTCCCTAGCGACAATAGGCCAGATAAAGATGATGACGAATGGGACGAGAATATTTCTAGTATCCAATTGGGTTTGAACAATACCTGGAATAAAGCTCTTGGTGTGGCTCCGTCAGAAGCTCTGTTTGGTTATCGTTCCGGCCCTACTAACTTGGCATCGTGTGAAGATGAACCAAGTACCATTGATGTTACAAGGGTGCGCCAAGAGATAGTAGACAGGACGAAGGCTGCCCAAGCAGCACAAAAGGCTCGCTTTGACTCTTCTCGAGCAAGCGTTTACAGTTGGAGAGCTCGTCCTTGTTCAAATTTCTTTCATTGTGGGAGTGGGTACTAGCAGAAAACTACTGCCTAAATGAAAAGGTCCATTTAAAATTTCCAAAGTGTTGGGCCCAGACAGATATGAGGTGGTTGACATACCAGGATCAAATAGGTCAAGAATCCCGTACAAGGGTGTCTACGCTGTGGAACACCTCAAACAGTTTGATGTGCTTGGCTGAGTTTTTACTGTTCTGTGTTCCTAAGCGACATTTGAATTTGTATTGTAACCAAGTGTATAGTGTTTTTGTTTTGTATTTGTTTATGTTTCGCTCGTCCTATAGTTGTAGAGCGTAGTTTGTCGTTACTAACTTGAATTTGTTTTATGTTTCGCTCGTCCTATAGTAGGAGAGCGTAGTTTTTAGAGCTGTGTTTTGTACCCTTACGATAATAAATGCTGTGCACGCCATGTATGGCATAGCTTTATGAAGCTGTTTTTTTTTAGTATGCACCCAGTATATGGTACTGTGAGCAGCTGAATTGGCTTTATCAGTGACACAATATCAGTTTGGTCTTGGTTAGGTTAGGCACCAAGTTGTCCGCACTGACTTTTGGAGTGGTGCTGGCCACCACACTGTCAGCTCATTTGCCACGTTGCTGCCCTAACAGCACCACGCTGACCGCGCTGTCACTTGATGAAAGTGGCGTTGGTCACCACGTTGCTGGGATGCGAGCACCAAGTGGCCGCGCTGTCACTTCCCTGAAGTGGCGTTGGCCACCATGTTGCTGTTCATCTGCCAAGGCGCGCTGGACACCACGTTCTTGCTCCTCGCCCTTGGTCTAAGGTTGGGACACCACGTAGATCGTACGGTCACCTTACTTCAGGTGGTGTTGATCACCACGTTGTCTCATCCCAGGTAGTTTTTGTTCTGTAGACTTATCTGTTTGTGTTTCTACAGGACACCTCGTTCTGCTCTAATGGTCTCTGCAGCTCTGCTGACCCGACCCCGTGCTGCCGCAGGAATCGGAGCCAAGACCCAATAACCAAACACATATAAAAACATTACGCTAGGGTGTTAAAATACAACGCTGTAGGGCGGGAGCATTCTTAGGTTGTTACCGTTACGGCGACTAAAAAAAAGAAGTAAGCAAAAGCCAACGGCTTCTCAATCGGAGCTGGTCGTGGGTAAAACAAAAGAGTCAAAAGCTTTAGCTAAAAAAAATATGGGCGCCAAGCAGCTAGTAACCCAGCACTTTGCTAAACAAAAGATACACTACGGAAGGCGCTACTAACTAAATCTGAAAATATAAAAGTTGACGGCAAAGACACAAATCATATACGCAGAATAGGTCAAGGTAGTATAATTACGCAAACAAAAATACAATACACAATTGAAATACACACACAAAATCTCAATAGGGAGATCATATCACAGCTTAATAACACCAAATAGAACATAAGACTAAACTCACCAAAATACTACCAGTTACATGTAAATGGGCATAAAGCGTAGTTGACAAGCAAGCCCAAATTAAATAAATAATTATAAACGGTATGTATCTGTTACAAATTAGTAGTATTAAAATAGAATACAAGATTGACATTAAATTTGGCCAAATGCACTACTGAATAAACACTTAGAAAGAGTTCGAACGCATCCTGGCTTCGACACAACTATAAAGATTGAAAGCAAAGTTTAGAATGCACGTTGAATGTAACCGAACACCCAGTATGCAAGGCTTAGCCTTTATTTAATTATTAATTAATTTCAACCGACGCTATCACGGGCCTACAAGATCTTGTTTTGGTTCCGCAAGGGCGCATTCACGATAATGGAAGGCAATCTGCATTAAAAGGTGCGAGCATTACCAATAATTTCTCTTGCACGACAGGGCGCAGATAGTGATATTATTCAACGGTGTAATAGGTGACATTTGAAAATGTAAGAATTCTTTCATGCACTTGACTTCACAATGAACTTGCAATACCGTCAAAAATCAGTCCGAGGTTGGAGACAAGCACAAAACCGGTAAAATTTAGTCCGAAGTCGGAGGCATCTACGTACATATAACCTAAATCGCTCTACGTCGATTAAAAGACCTACCGTAATTAATAATTAAGTGACAATGGCAGAATCAAATATATTCCACAGGTGAGTTTACCGCTTAAGAATACACGTTAAAACAATCGTAAATTTATCGAGCACATTGCAGCACCGACACGCAATTTGCCTCCATGGAGGGGCTGAAGATTCGGGAGCTCGAAACGGAAATTATAATCTGACAGACCTTTGCGATGAGCTTCACTCCAACTGCCGTGGTCGTAAGCAGGGGCCGAAGGGTTATGAGGAGGTCAAGAGGCAAGCGACCACCGAGTAGCTGTCGCAGGAGGTTTGACAGGCAATCGCCGGCTCGAAGGTTCCACCGTCAGCAGCGTCGACTGGCGGAGCAATGCTCGATTCGCCTAGCAGGTAGGGCTGCTGGCCCGTTGCCAAGCGAAGGGAATACTGCAGGTATGTTCCCAGCGGGAAAAGAAAAAGCTGAAAGGGCAAGTAACCATAGAATCGAAATGAATGAACTTAGAAAAACCACATACCCGTTTTAGATCTTTACGGCTGCGCTTCGCCAAAGTGGACCATGTGCTGCTAAAGCAAAATCCCCAAACAAAGTCTGGGCTAGGAGATCACCGCAAATAACATTCCCGGGGTTCATTCCATACCACCGCGGAATCCAAAATCACACCAAAAGCAGTCTCCTACACAGGATGTGCCCGAATATTTCCAATAAAGTTACGTCTCCAAGACGTGAATTTTCTAAGCACCTGCCTTTAACAGCACAAAAATGGCAAATGCCAAAATGGTTTCCAAAAACTGATAACCAAAAATCAAATTTTGGGAAGGGGTTCAGGTAATCAGTAACTCAATATGCATAAAGTGAAGCCTACACACCAGGGGCTCTCAGACCTGTAATTCTTATCATATGGCTTACTTAGATTAAAATGTAATTTTCAGAAGATCTGAATGCTTAGTGTTGCTGTAGGAAAAATTAAATTTGAAGAAAGATATGGCAAAAGTTAATTTTAACCAAGATTAGGGCAAATAATTAAATAAACAGTTGCAAACGACTTTTGACCCTTAACAAGGTTTGCTTTCGAAAGAGTTCGTTGTTGGAGCTGTATCTATTTCAATAAAAGTGTATAAAGGTTTTTGGTGTTGTTACTACTGAGTTACATAAATTAATTAAGTCGCTGAAACATGCTTACTATTATGTACCGCACTAACAAATTTTTTTTCATAAATTAAACTTGAGTGTAAGAGGCACTTTACCTATATTTCAAAACTTTTTAGCTCTAGCTTCGTTATCTGTAACATTTTCTAAAATTTTAGGTTATTATCTGAAAGAGAATTAAAATGCAAAATAATAATCTACTCTTAGTTCTTAACAGTAAAAGCAACCGTTTACCTTAAAATGCCCATTGAAGGTTTTTGCTTGTCATTAAGACGTGGAATTATCA
The DNA here is from genome assembly GCA_940337035.1 of Agriotes lineatus. Taxonomy (NCBI): domain Eukaryota; kingdom Metazoa; phylum Arthropoda; class Insecta; order Coleoptera; family Elateridae; genus Agriotes; species Agriotes lineatus. The sequence goes on from OW679194.1 coordinate 215,033,487, forward strand.
AGTAGCCATTATCACAAAAACAATGGTCATCTAGTAAACAACAATGATAAGTCAATTCATGACACTAGTGACATAAAAAAAATTTCTTTTATGTTTAAGAAAATGCAGCGACATAACGAACTCTCCAATGCTGTTATGTTCGTTATGTCGCAGCATTTTCGTAAGCACAAAAGATGTCACCAACGTCATTAATTAATTTCTTGTTGTTGTTTACTTGATTACAATCATTACCCATTGTTTTTGTGATCATGGTTACTTGGTAATTCTACGTCGTAATGACAACCAAAAACGTTTGATGGGCATTTTAAGGTAAACGGTTAGAGCTAAAATAAGTTTTGAAAGATTGGTAAAGTGCCTCTTACAGTCAAGTCTAGCTTAGGAATTTTTTTTTATTAGTGCAGTACATAATAGTGAGCATGAATACCAAAATTCAAATCGATGTCCCTACATTTGTGGAAATTAACAAAAAAAAAGAACTTTAAAGCCCTATAACTTCATATCGAAGGGGCTTTATACTAAGGTATATTATGTTCAATCGATTTATTATAACGTAAGGAATCTATGACTAATCGGTGTCCCATTATTTTTGGGATACCCTGTATACAGGGTGGTACACATTTCAGCTCTATACCATCGGTATATTCGAAACTGTAAGAGATACAAAGTTGGTTAAATTAGACGGAAGTTGCATGGTTATGGCATGCAACAGCCGTTATGGACATGGGACATGTATAATTTTTTTTATCTACGACAGTGTGTAAAATTGCTTTTTAGTTGGCAGTTTTTAGTTTGTAAAACGACTATTTACTAACATGTTTTCATTAGTTCACGTCGTCAGTAGTAACGTATTTAAAAGATTTCATTAGGCACGTTATGAGTAGCAACGAGTTTTAAAATTTTTAAAACACCCAAAATTACGACCGGTTGCTGGTAATCCTAATTTACATTTAATTGTTCTTTCATATTTACCGTATTTTCTAGATTCTATCGTAGATAAAATATTGTACGATACACATGCGTAAAGCATCTTTAGTCACTCGCGGGGCTTAAACCGCTGGCTCACTCGCGTTTTAACTCTACCCCACTCGTGCCTAAAGAGTAGCTTTACGCACTTGTATCGTAAATTACTATAAATTGCTCGAAAAATATGAAATGATGAAATTTCGGGTAGTGCCATAAAAATATGTTCTGTGACTACTAATGTTAGAATTCTAAACAATCCTAGTGGTTTTTAAACTGTTACAGTTTTTTTTTATTGGCACAATGTTTGATTTTTTTAGAAGAACTTACTTCTTTTCCGATTTAAATATACTATTTTACGGTAAATCTGACTATAGTATTTAGAAAAAAATTACCTACTTTATTGTCATAAAACATCAAACAGCATTGTTGTAGTTTGCAGACAAAATATGTGTATATTTTTTAAATTACAATTCTAAAAGTTGTTGTGGTGTGACTAGTCATAACGTACTCAAACTACGGAATTGTTGAGATATTTGTGCGGTGTGACTAATAAAAAATAAATTTGGTCGTCGCCCTCTCTATAAAAAGTGATTTAACGAATGCATTTACCTACGAAAAATGTTACTTTTTCGACACAATACATTTTTCGTCAGCAAACCTTTTTCGTCTTGAACAACTCCGATAACTCACACTCTCCTTTTTACTTCCCTCGTCTGAAAGACGAAGGAAGTATTGTAATCACGAAAAAATTACCGTTGGAGATTTTCTCAGATCTTCATGTTTCAGGGTCCCTAGATGACAAAAAATAGGTTTTCTCAATTCCGTCTGTCTGTCTGTCTGTCTGTCTGTCTGTCTATCTGTTGGCGGTATAACTCAAAAAATATTTGTCGGAGGAAGACGATATTTTGCATACACATTATATTATATACAAGGTGTCCCTAAAAAGAAGGTCAATCAGTTAACCACATATTCCTTGAGCAAAAATATGATGATTTAACTCAACTTACCTATATACAAAGTTGCTTAGTTTAGTTGCTAGACGGCTTTAAAAACGATTAACTTTTTAAAAAAAATTCAAATAAGTCGAAAAGCCTTTGATAGATTTTATTCATTTTTTGGCCATGCGTTTGCACCAGTAAACCACAGCTTTGTGAAGAATAAACCCTAATTTCATAAATTACAGGGTGTTTAAAAACTTCGTCACAATAAATTATCCATCCATATTTTTTTAACCCCCTGTATAATTACTATCAATTTATCTTTCTGAATAGTTACTTTAATTTAAAAGCTATTTTAGTTGGGTAAACGGTTTAGCCACAAAAAATATTTTCTAAATTTCTACAAGCCTGAATCAGTAATTGTAACGTAACACTGGGCTTGTAGGGATTTACAAAATATTTTTTGTGGCTAAACCGTTCACCCAACTAAACTTTTGTAAGAGAGGAAATGGCTTCTAAATTAAAGTAACTATTCAGAAAAAAAAATTGGTAGTGATTATACAGGGGGTTAAAAATTTTAAAAACGTTAATCATTTTTAAAGCCTTCTAGCGGCTAAACTAAACAACTTTGTCAGGTAAACTGCCAGGGCCGTAGCCAGTATGACAACTTAGGGGAGGCAAAAAAAAAGTTGAGGAGGCTGGCATAATTTTCTGTGTTAACCATTTCGTGGGATTTGTATATTCTGATCTCTAAATAACAAATATTGATGATGTGGGAAAGTAATTTCAAAAAAAGTTACATGCATTCTTCCACAGTATAAGACGCCGCAATAAAAAATTTATATTTCTCATAAAGAACACACGATAACAATTTGTACATACATTTTTCATATTTTCCTTTTTTTTCAAAAATATGTTATGATGATACAAAAACTGTAAATACATAATACATATTACTACATTTTTATAACGTATCAAGATTACAGCAGATTTATGTCAATTTTCGAATTGACAGATAAACAGCCCATTGGATTTTTTGAGTTTTTATGACAATACTACATTTCTAAAGTTTCATAACTGAAACGTCTTCCATGTAACATTTCGTGTTCATGAGCAGTTTTCGTACTCAAAAAATCGAAATAAAATATTTAATACAGTTGAACTTTTCTACTTCTCGAACTGTTAAATTGAACTAATAGTCTATCCATATCAATGTTTTAATGCGTTTTTTTTTCAAAAGCTATTTAAATTAAATTTGCCATCCGCTAATAATGCATGGATGTTCATTGTTCTGTTTATGCGGTTAACACAGAAAATGTAGATTCACATAAAGCAGTGCTGTAACCAAATGTACGTGCAGTAGCCATCAACTGGTAAGTATCAGGGAAAGCAATTCTTTGCTGATAAAGTTCTGCAAATACGCCAACACTGCATGTGCTACTCTCTTTCTTTCTGTACATACATTAAAAAGTTTTTCCGGACCGTAATTTCTTCCGCACATGGTATAGTATAGTTAGTTATTCCTAGAGTTTCTAAAAATTGCATATTTTGAAGATCCAGATTTTCATCTTCTACACAAGAAATAGCTGTTAACAAATCCTCGTTAGTAGAGAATCTTTTATTAATCTCGTTTAAAATGAGATCTATTGTTTGATAAAAATAATTTTCATGTGCAGATCAGGATTTTGATCGACGTCATATGACCTTTCACCAATACTTTCGGTAATGAGAAACTCCTTTAACAACGTATTTCCTTTATTACGCCAGCGTGGTGGCGGTTGATTTTCTTCTACTAGACCACGATACACTTATAAGTGTATCGTGTACTAGACTAAAATATGTTTTGTCGACTTCTTGGATTATGTCATTTAAAAAATTTTCGTTTCTTAAGGCTTTTATAGTTTGTGTAACACTGTTTATTAGTACCAATGAATCTATTAATAAACTTGTTTCTCGAGCTTGCAACACCTTATAAGCTGGTTTTAAAATTTCTAATATTTTTTTCATAAAAACTATTGAAAATTGGAATATAAAATATTCGCTCAGCCGTTGGAGTGGAGATGTGACGTCCGACTAAAATCCCGCGCATTTTTGTTAATTAATTTTAGAAAAAATAAAAATAAAAAGTTAGATTAAATTAGTGACGAATGTGCTAGGGGAGGCCAAAAAAAGGCTAGGGGAGGCTGAGCCTCCCCTAGCCTCCCCTTGGCTACGGCCCTGTAAACTGCCCCAATGGTTTCACGACTACATTAAATATTAGGATACCGACAATTAAAGTTTCAAAAATATTTTATTTTTATGGAATTTAACAAATCGTGTATATTCAACAAGTTGCAAAATTCGTTTTTCGCACACACAATGCGAAAAACACAATTATTTTCCAAGCTATTACATAACTAGCAATTTTGTTATTCGCTATCACAAAGTGTCACTTTTCTATTCTAAATTAGGTTTTTAAAACGTCACGCTAACGCACTACACCTATTTTCAATTGCAATTCAGAGAATATAAGATGTGTCTCATAAAGTGCAACTTGCAACTTGTAATTTAGAAAGGGTAAAATGTAATTCAGATTAGTAAACTGTAATTCAGAAAGTAGAAGTAACTTAATGAGTAAATTGTAGTTCAGAAGGTGTAACGTTAAACTGAGATTAGTAAATCGCAATTCAGGAAATAGATTTGTAATTTAGAAAGCGATAATTGATTTTCATAAATCACAAATTCTAATTCAGAAACGAAGGGTCAACGTTTATGTAAAAACTGGCAACAAATTTAATATTCATTGTACTTTTGATTTCTAGAAAAATCTGCTTTCGGATGAAAACTAATTACTTCAAAATGCTTCCATCATAGAATTCATCATTGTTAAATGCTGTTACTAAAAACCTTTTACGTAAAGCAATTTGTCAGCTATTAAGTCATGTCGTGGAATAAAACATTTAAATATCAACGAAACAGCAAAACCTGTTAGATTCTAATTTATTTGACGTTTATTTGATATTTAAGGGTTTGTTTCCACGACCGACAATACGACTTAATAGTTGACAACTTGATTCACGCAAAAGCATAAGAGCACATAAAAGCAGAGTTTTTGCATAACGTTCCGCTAAAATGACGGCCCGTTAAAGCTTATGTCACCTAGAGACGTCAACAATACAGCCAATTCAAATATTTTTTTACGACCGACCACAGAATATGCAGTTTATGGAGCATCTTTTCGACAGAAAGTAACGATTTGCCGGCCAAGATCAGAAAACGGGCATCAGGGATCGGCAAAAACTTTTACCGAACCCTGATGCCTTCCTTACTATGGAAACAAGTTTGTTTTATTGTTTAAATAAGTCAGATAATATAGCGTTTTATTTTGTGATAGCTCCACATTTGAACTAGTCATATAATTTATGTAGTGACTATTTTACTTTGAGCTTGCCCTTAATTAATGCAATGCACCATGTTAGTAAACCTATAATTATTTTCAAATCAATTATTTCAATTAAGTACTCTTATTCAGGGTGGTTCGCCAAATCTAGATCTCTATTAGTTGAAGTTTAAATTTTTATTTTTATTCTTGACTATTTAATGACATCAAATGTCAACTTTACTTCTACATTTACTCAAACCAGGTATTGACAAATCTATTTTTACATTGATATAACTATCAATTAACTCACCACCGTTTCTTGTATTTTGCTCTTTAATTTTTTGTTCGTTATTCAAAATGCTTTGATATTAATTACTAACACAAACATTATCACTTCTTCAGCTCACACTGCCAATATTTAAATACCACTGCTCCTATCCTTAAGAGATCCCGATGTTCACCTTATGCAACACCTACTGCTTATTCCTGTCAACCAACTCCAAACTTCCGCAGAATCCGGTATCGCTCCCCTCATCAAACGTCACCTTCGCGCCAATAGACTCCTGGTACGTTTCAGCTATATAAATAAATCTGATCTTATCTTATTTATTCCTTAGATAGTCCTCTGCACTCAGCAACCCCCACAGAAGCTGTCCAACTCCAGCTGGCACTCCTACTAACCTCCTTCTAGATGAATGACCTCACTTCCATATAACCACCAATGTAACCAATGAATATTTAATTATGTGTCACCTTCACCAATAAATCCAATTTCCTCCAATTCAGTAGTTCTCTGGTTGCTTCTATTTAATTCACTGTATTAGACAATCTCTTCACTGATTGTTTAGTTTTAATAAATTATTATTTCATTTTAATTTCTGCACCTCGTAGATTTGTTAATAACCTTCAAATTTGTATACTACCAAATAACTATGCAAATAAGGCATAATTTCTAACTTTTATTGATCAAAATTGAACATTTCAATATTATTTGTAAATTTTTTTCGAGTTTGTTTTTTACAACTGACTAAACAACATTTTTATTTCTATTAGATACAATTCTTCTTGCCGTCTTATTAATTTTAAATATCCTATTATTACATACTTTCAATTCTTATTATTGTAACAAATACATTTGTCAATTGTAACCGTGGCTTGAAACTTATTAAAATTAACTGCAACCATCAAAATTTGAGTACTCAATTACTATTTATACCTCAAATTACCTTACTCATTGTCTTAATTAATTTTATCATTCTTATTGAACTTTACACCCAATCCTTATTAAACCCTTTAAAATTTGATTATAAATAACCTTCCAAATTTATCATTTCTATCATCCATATTTTAAAACTACCTTTTGCATATCATAACAATAGATACTACTGCCATAATTTTTTTGAGTTTTCGAAAGCTAATTCCCAAATTTGAAAGTACGGGTCGCCGATGCTATGCAGAAAAGTACCACATTTCTAAACTATTTTAAATGTAGAAATATAGTACATTACCAAATGAAATGCGATTAGTGTTCCAGCAGTGGCAAAAAACATTTGGCACTACTGCTCCGAATTTGTAGGATTTATGGGAAATAAACAAGTAACAGAACACGTTCAATGACAGTTATGGCCTCATGCGATTAGTGGACTTTTTTCTGCTATGCCTTCTTTATAACAACTGACCTCGCTTTTGAAATTGCTGGATTTCTTAGAATAAAGTGCTACAAAGCACACAGCAGGTACAGTAACTGCTATACAGCACGATCGCCAAATGTTTGTTTTTCTTAAACAACTGGGAACTGCGGAGTTAATAGTTGCTTCATCAAAATGTTCTTGGTGTGTTTGCATATTGTTCATTTACAATGTTAGGCTGCTATAGTTTCGACTCGAACAAACACGGTGTTATTTGCACTAGAATTAAACGGACTCTAGCTCCCAGGCAATTTCATGAATCAGTTCTTTTGGTCGTTTACTGCAGCATTCCAGTAGGCATAAATTTAATAGAATCGGTCTGGATATTCATTTATTAAAATCGGACAACTAAAAGCTGAAAGTACTTTAAACGAACAAATTTGTGAAAATGACTAGGTACTTGCTACTACAGGAACTACTAACTTTATTCATATTTAAAATACTGCACCAATAATACAATATAGAGAAATAACAGAAAAATAGGAGACTAGTAGAAATTCAAGATGCCGTTGATAACGATATTAGGTAAATTTGTGCTATTTACAATTGCGCTCTAGCATGTAAATGGTAGAGAATCAGAACTCAGGTAATTAGCATGTTTCTGAAATTACGTCACTGAAGCAGCGACCAATAATAATTTAATGTTAAAATCATACATTAGATAGAAAAGCATCGAATTTAAGATGATATATACTTGCAGGGCTTTCACGAGAATATTAGTTTAATTTATGAAGGTTGTCAATTTTTTGTCACTGTTTTATTAACAAAATTATCCATCCAGTGCAGAAGATTACGACCACCCTGTAAGTTTTACTCGGAAAATCGTGTTCTGGTTGTTACGAACGGCACTTTGGTTATATGAGGACTATTATATTTAATGTTTCTCTCATTTGGGGTGACAAATAGTAACCTATATAGTTTTTAAAGACCCCATAAAAGAAAGTTAATCTGTCAAGGAATGAAAGATAAGACTTGTATTTTTGTGGGTATAAACAAGACAATAAAACGGAGCGCAAAAATAACCGAATTTTAGCATCAACAACCGTAAAAGTTTTTGTTTTTGTGGTCCGTATTTTGAAACAACCGATGCAGAAAAAACGTTGATAAATTTCACGAGGAAAAAAGTATCTCTTTACTTTTGCTACAACTCTATAAAAAGCTAGACAATAAACTGGGAGCTCGATAAGCACCACTGAAAAACGAGAATATTGCAGCTAAGAAAGTAAGGCGAGGGTAATAATCTCGGAGCACGGAAGACATGATTACACACGAAGGAAATGGACCATTTACGGTAATTTGATTTATAAATATAATCAACTATATCATGCTTTGTTTTTATCATGTTTGTTACTCCCCTTGTAACTCCGAAACGAATGCTACTTGAACAACGAAATAGATATATATGTTTTAGTCACATCTACAGACATTTTTGCTGAAAGAAGTGACTGAATTGTAACCTTTCCTGCATTATAATATAACTAAAATATATAGTTGACTTAATAAAATATATCGATGTAAACTTTGACATTATCCGAAAAATATTTATTTCAGGATTTCTACCTTACGTATACTTCCGAGCGCTTGATTTGTTGAGTAGCAAAACAAGTTAAATTTTGTTTAACACTTCTAAAGTGTATATCACAATTACAAACACTAATTATATTTGTTTCTGTTGCACTCACTTAAACACAATTAAGGAAAATGTACTTGAATGCATTCATATTTGCTATTTAGCTGTATTTTGATTCTATCGTCACCGCAACTTTGGCGTTTAAGCGCCAACAAAGCGATTTTGTTTTGTTCTGTATATATTGGAAGTTGTGGCTGATCGATTATAAGTTAATGCTATTCACACCGATGCTGTCAAAACCTCTGATATTGTTAATCACAGTATATTAAATCAGAATGCATTTAAGCTGTGATACCATACTAATTTACTATATCTGTAAAAGCCATACTCTTATAGCAGAAAGTAATATATTTACATACATCGTTAGGAATCGTCTGATTATAAAAATTATTATTGAATGGAGCAAAAACAGTTGCTATTAACATATAACATGGTTGATTACAGCATGTATTATTTTTGGTTGATGATTTTGTAATTACCAAATTTGCTGACCACGACAATTATAGGAAAATACTTCTATAGAAAATGCGAGTGATGGTTCAAAATAAATCATATTCTAATTAATGCACCAATAATAATAAATAATAGGTACCTTTAAACAGGAAAATGTGTTTAAGGTTATATTTCTATAGGAAATTCTCTATATTTGAAATTGCATTAATCTTTATTTTTAAAGAGCGAAACCTTCTGAAAGATTCAGTTTACCGAAGCAATAATAAGTGTGTAAATATTAATAAGATTTGCTTTATAATGCAATTAGAAGGTTTAATTTGAATAGTCCCTTATAATTTTCATATTAGGAAAATACAAAGAAGGTGCTTACGTCAGTGCCATTTTCAACGAATTCTTCCCTTCGCCTACCGTGTTTTACGCCATTGCCCAAATGCACGCCGCTGCTGGTAGATGTAGAGCCCGTTACTCAGCCTTGAATCTGCATCTGTTGGTAAAATGGCAGGTACTGGTCCAGGAAGCACCAAACCTCGCTGTCAATTCGTGCCAGATAGTTAACTTCCGCTGTCTTTCATTTACACACCGGAACATACACAAATTCTTGAAATACAAATAAATATTTAATGCTTAACATAATTGACTTTTTATATTTCTAAAATTTCAAGCATTAAACCTACATAGTTTTTCTGCTATTAATTTGGAAGTTAAACCGACTTAGTTTCTGCGCTAATTTATGTCAGAGCAGAAATGCTCAGGGACACATGTAGAGTCCTATAGTTGCCGTAAGGTACATAGCTTTTCCCTGCCCAAAACCGTTGTGCGTAGTGAATAGCCACACCCCACAAGAGGTAGCCCTGAGAGAACGTAGATAAGAAATCTTCCACGGGCAAGGCCCGCAACCTACTTAGGATGACCTCACAGCATATGCTCCTAGAATTTAGTGAAGGCCTCGGAATTGGCGGATGCAACTGTAACGAGCAGTAGGAAGACGAGTAAGGATATACTAAGAGTTGTTACGTGAAATACTTCCACTTGGAATAAAGGACAACATGAAATTATAATGGAGACAGGAAATCACAAAATTGATATGCGCACTAAGTGAGACTAAGAGGAAAGGAGCTGGTAAAACAATGAGGGGCAACTAGTTACTCGCATACATCGGAGTTCTTATTATGGTTACATCATATACATATATTTGAGAATGCTGTTAATTCTTGAAGATTTTTCCGTGTAAGTATAGTTAGCCGGTCATTTTGTCTGAGTCGATAAATTGATTCGAAAATGTTGCGAAATATTTCCATTAACTCGTACTTAAATTTCAGTTCCCTTGAGTGATATTATAAATAACTTTATTATGTGTTCTGTAATTCCCAGTTCCTTATTATATAATTGTCGGCCAAACTACCTCAGAGGAGACGGCGTGCAGTTCTTTAAGTACAAAAGGTCAATTAATAAGCTAAAACCGGGCGCCGACGAATCTATTAATTACGACAAGTGTATCCAGGTATCACCGAGAATTAGTAAACTGAAGTAGCAAAGTATTCTGAAAGAAATCTCTTAAAACCTGGTAGCAGTAACAATGAACAAGACAAAGTACTAGTATCACAGTATAATAATCACGAAATCAGTAGCATATAGTAGAAGGTACAGGTGATTATTTGCTAAATATAGGTCAGAAGTAAGGTCTATCTCAACACACATAAACGCGACTTGCCAGTAAATTCACATATACAACAGTACAAATATAAATTATATTAAATACTACCAGAAACGATTTAAAACTGTAATGGGTGCTAAATTAGGCTCCGAGAATGAAAATCATTAAATGCTCAAATTTACTCGTACCAATGGGCCCTGAGGGGACCCACAGCGTTCGTTAGGTGAACTATAAGTGACGGCGAAAGTCGAAAGTAAAACCCACGGGATTATGAAGGAATCTATGCAGGGACTGCAGAAGAACAGATGAACTACTTAAGGCACCGGACACTGTCTATAGTATTAATTTGGTTTCAGCGCAAGAAGAATAAAGCATGTTACTTAGTTCTTTTGTTAAGTCCCTCCAGATTAACTCGAATGGTTGCGTAAGGCCAGCACAGAAAATCGGAGGTTAAGCACACAGAACGGATTCGGAATATGCATTCACGGCCTCAACAGGATCAAGGTCATTGGCGCTATGTGAAACTGTAAAACCTCCCGTAAACAGAGAAGGGGGTTAAATGGGGCTCTAAAGAAATTCCCAAAATAGAATCGAAAACGTCTCAACCGCGGTACGATAGAGGCTTCAATCGACTTAGCCCAAATTAATTTGGGGCACATACAAATGGGTTACCAGTGCGCAATCAGGGTCCGCCCGAAATTGGCGTGAGAAGAAAGTTTCTCAAGAAACTGCCAAAGCTGTGTAAACCGCTAACATCAGCGAGGGCAATTTCTATTAAACACGCCAACATTCTTGCAGAAACTCTGGACAATTCAAAGGAAGCGAACTGCTTGCCTTTCTACGAAAGGAAAAGAGCACGAGACTAAGCCATGCCATAATCGCTTCAACGCACCGATAAAACAAGATCCAAACAGGAGAGGAGCGTAAATTATGCGCCACCGACCCCGAAATGAAATACATCGTACTCAAAGAGCTGCAAGGTTATAAAGACGCTCTCTGATAGTAACAAGCCACATTCATATTCTCCGATTATTAGTGTTGTTTTATGTTTTAGTTGCTTTTATATTGATTTGGCTAACACCTTGTTTACAGCACCTTGTAGCTCAATCTCTTTATAGTTTGCACATTGATATATGTTGCATATTAGCACCGCTCGTTACTCTTTTAGCATTTCTTGTTTATACGAAATTCCTTTTATTAGTGTGTATATTTCGTTGTAGAGAAAGCTTTCACAATATTTAGTTAATTCCGTCCTTAGGGAACTTCTATTGCTCTTTAAACTGCTTATAATTTTTTTCAAGGCTTGGTGACTCAAGGTGCTCACATATTTTTGTTAATATTATGTCGTCACATATGTCCATTATTTCCTTTGTGCTCTTAATAGGTTTCCTGCTGTATCTAAGCAGTATTCTGGTACGGATTGGTATTATTTCGTAAACTTTCTAGTTTCTTTGTGGAAATTCCGTATTTCTTTGTTGTTTTGGTTTTTACAATTTTGCTCCACTTTTCCTCCTAATTTTGTCTCCTTTTGTTTCTACATACATACATATATATATATATATATATATATATATATATATATATATATATATAACAAAGTCCTTTTCACAGCTCGGTGGTTACTACACAAGGCGAAGAATTTGACTGGGAAAGGGGTTATAGTCAACACCAATCTCAGTACTTGGGCAACGATTACAAGAGCTATTAATGGTTTGTTGAAATAAAACCACTTGATGCTAAGGTCGACTGTTTCGATATTTATTTATACCATTCTCAAGACCTAAGGAGAGGTTACAGATAAGAAGCGATGTTTGTACAATGTAATTAGTTAAGATCTTACCTAACAACTTGCGGCACAAAACCGAAAAGGCACATGTAGTTCACAAAACATGTGACTAGATTTCAAATTTTAAATTTACAAAAGCAGTACAGCGAAAGCAGCATATCACACAACAAAAGTAGTGCTAGATTTTCCTGTCACCAGGTTACATGTTAAAAATCCACAAATACATTTAAAATTAATTAATTACTACAATTTTTATTAGTTTTAAGCCATAATGGCCGTCAATTTGATAAAATTGTTCAAACCCGATAAGGAATGCAAGGAAGTTATAAACTTTGCAATGACAGTTGTGGTTCGCGCATGCGCCTTACGATCGGCGTCGGTAGTATACCAGGGACGTTCAAAATGGAAAGGTACTGTTCGCTGGCACAAGTAAGGAAATTTATGAAATTTAATTAAAGGTAAATTATTTATTTATGGGAAAAGAAAGATATATTATAAGGAGAGCGGAACAGGTTAGGTTGAAAATTATTGATCCTCGATTCTAACCAGGTTGGGGAAAATCTAAAGAAAAATCGTTATTGGACATTGCTAACAGGAGGTGATATGAAACACTAAGGTTGTCACTGTCTGTTTTTGAATTAAGGGTGTTGTTACTGCCAAAAATGTGGCACATTTCATTAAATAGACGATGGTTACTATTAGATTCTGTTGTAATGATTTTGGTATTATCAAAATCCATCTCATGACCCGTACTGTTGACGTGACTAGCTAAAGCACAGGCCTTAGGTTTTACACGGGAATCACTTTTGTGTTGGGTAATCCTAGCTTTCAACCTCTGTGAAGTTTGCCCAATATAGGTGGACTGGCAACCATTACAATTTATCTGATAGATGACATTTGGGGTTAACATAATTGGAGTTTTATCTTTCAATTTGGAGAAACAATATTTTATAATATGGTGGTGTTTATCTGCTATTATTATGTGATTAAATTTGTGGAAAACCCTTTTTATTATGTGGGATAGCCATTTGATGTAAATTAGACTTTTGTACATAGGGGGTTTGTCGTCCCCGTTTACAGACCTAACAAGAGGAGTGGCCCTGTTCATCGTATTGGAGAATAAAATAGAATTTAATAGTGAGATTGGATAATTATTTAATTTAAGAATGTTAATTAATTTATTAAGATTGGTCTTATGGAAATCTGGGTGTGAGATCGTAAGGATTCTGTGTTTAAGACCTCTTACGACATTAAGTTTGTGTCGAATGTTATGTATAGATTGAAAATTCAAATACCGACCAGAACTGGTGGGTTTGACGTACCAATCAAGTTTGATTTCGTTAGATGCAGTTCTGATGACCAAAGTATCCAATAAAGGAACCGACCTATCCTTCTCTCGCTCCACTGTGAATTGAATATGTTTATTGAAGCTATTAAAGACACTCAACACATTGTCGACCTCGCCACCCGGTACTGCGCACACTATGTCATCAACGTACTGGTAAAGAAAGGGAAATTGGAAAGCCAATTTAGGGGTACATTCTTTTATTATGGTATTAACAATGATTTCAGCAAGAATTGGTGAAAGGGTTGAACCCATTGGAGAACCAAAAATTTGTTTGTAAAAAATATTATTAAATGAGAAATATGTCGAATCAAAAATGAATTTGAGTAAATTGATAAATTGTGGTTTTGGTATGCTGGTAAATGGATCTATCAGATTCCAATTGTTTTCAACCACCTGTATCACTAAATCCAAAGGAATATTAGTGAAGAGTGAGACTACATCTAATGAAATGATTTCAAAATTAGGAGGTAAAAGAAAATTATTAATCTTTTCGCTGAAAGCGAAACTATCTTTAATTCGGTAGCTATTGTACTCTAGGAAAGCTTTCCCTAGTATTTCTGCTAGATATTTAGAAATGTTTTTATCCGGAGATTGTGTTGATGACACAATGGGACGGCAGGGTATGTCAGGTTTATGAATTTTGGGAAGGCCGTACAATTTAGGGGAGACTGAATTATGACAAATTAAACGTCTGTAAGACGGAGTATCTATGTAATTATTATTATGTAATTCTTTAATTAATTTATTGTGTTTTGTTTCAATTGACAAAGTGGGGTCTTTATTAAGGGGTTTGTAAACCTGGGTGTCTTGTAAAAGGACCTGCATTTTACTAATGTAGTCAGTCCGTTGCATGGCTACAGTAACGTTTCCCTTGTCTGAAGGTAAAATCAATACATCTGGGTTATCTTTTAAGAATTTATTGCAATCCCTTTCTAATGATGATAAGGGGTTATTGGTGTTATTTTTATTTTTTAGGAAGTCTGTAAGGTGAAAAGCTACTAAAGAGCGATAATTATTGCTTTCCTTGTTGTCTAGAGTACTGATAATATCTTCGATTTGGGAAAGATATTTATAAAGGGTTGATTTGTTATTTAAGCGAACAGGCAAACCAAATTTCGGTCCAAGTGAAAGGAACCTTTTAATATTTTCAGGGAAAATAACATTAGTGAGGTTTTTGAACCACTTATCAGGTGTAATATTATTACTACTGGCTACAATAGGCGTCAACAGGTTATTTAATTTATTAACGTTATTACTATTCAAACACAACACGAAACGTAGATAAGTGTTAAAAAACGAAACACGACAATAATATATTAATAATAAAAAACAAAGCATTACATGTAATGTATCACCACAAATCTATGTATTTTCTTGTAAATGTTCACAGAAAAATGCACTGTAACATTACAAGTTCTAACTTTATTTTTCAGGTTGAAATTTGATACAAGTAGAGGCCGTCAAATTTTTTATTTTAATCCAACTTTTCCAACTTAATAGTAAAGTTTTAAAATTAATGCTGAGAATATCACTTTGTTACTATTCTACGCCATTTTTTATATAAAACTGGGAAAAAACTACAGAAAACGCCCAAGATAAATAAATACACTATCACTGCAATCGATATCATCCATCACGACCCACAACAAGAAGGATTTAATTATCTAATGGCAGATACGCTGTTGACGGCTGGGAGGCTCGACCCTCTGATCTCCTAAGGAGCAGTCGCCACTCTTGGTATTTGTTCTCTTCTTTTGCTTTTGCTATTTTCTTGTCAACAGCTCTAATCTTGCCTTTTTCCGTTCTTCCACTGCTTTTTCGCAGTCGTCAAACCATTCGTTTTTTCCTGCTCTTATGCTATTCCGCAGTACCTTCTTTGTAGTTTGTTGTAGCTATATCTCTGATCACTTTCCATTTATCCTATATGCTGTTGTTTATTTTTACTTCTGCAAATCGTTTTTCCATTTCCTCGTATTTTTCGTTTGTCATTTAAAGCATTGGTATAATCAGTAAAAGTTGCATTACAGTTTCGAGGTTATATTCTCTTCGTTTTCCTATACATTTTGGAAGGTAATAGTTATTTTCATGACAAGCGTCGAAAGTGGCAAGTATCGTGCGAGTGTTGATTAGACAAACGAGGGCGTAGCGAAGCGAAGCCCGAGTGGATCTAAAACATGAGCACAGATATTTGCACTTTCGGGCGAGTTATGAACACTATTTTTTAGACGACCACTCAAAGTAATAGTTATTTACATTACAAGCTGCGAAAGCTTACTTTTAGGTGTGAGGTGTTTTTGAATGGCCGAGGCGAAGCGTAAGCGTAGCCGAGGCTGTTTAAAAACTCCGAGCACCTGAAAGAGCTTACGCAGCGTGTAATGTATTAAACTTTTCATTCTCCCCTCGATATTTAATAAAATACAATGACTTTTGTGATTATAATAAAATTAGTAAGACAGGTGGCTTGCCGTTAACGTTACTTTGGTAACAATACAAAAGCATTATTTTATGACATTTGTCAAATATCATTGAATACTCTGTCATAATTTAACATGAATTTCATTAAAGAAGCTGCAAACATTGCGTGCAGAAGTTTGTTGCCGGACAAATCCAAAGGTCGGTACAATCAAGCTTACGAAAGTTTCATACCATGGTGTGCAACGAATGATGTTGACATTGTTGCTTTTTGTCGTCCAGGGCACGAAAGTTTTTCATACCTAGCAACCCATCACTTAGCATGTTTTACTTTCGCTTTCAATTGCCTTATCAAAATCGAAAATGGCACTTTCGTAGAGGGGAGAATGAAAATTCTATTTTTAAGAATTGTTTTTATATTGTTTGCAAAATTGATCGTTATATTATTATTGGTACAATTATAAAAAATAGAGCTTGTTGGAAGCAGAGCAACGAATAAAGCAAAAGCGTCTGGATTATTTGAATCACGGTCTGCTTAATTGTGTGACAAACGTCAAAGTGACGTTTGTCACACAATTAAGCAGGCCGTGATGTGAATAACTTTGTACCGTTACGATATGACTAGCACGATATAATATCGTGCTAGTGTATGAAATTGTCAACTTTCTGTAGTAAGCTGCTATCGCGATAATGTTACTTTCATACGTGGTCGTCTAAAAATACATTATCGATGCAGGAACGTCCATATGCCGAAAGGCGTAAACCATGAAGCGCTGATAAAGTAGAAGAATAGCTTTTATTTGTTTGTCCCTTTCCAAAGCGGCATTATTTCCTCTTTTTATTACAATCTTTGATAGTTTACTTTCTTTCGGTATTTTTTGTTTGACATAATTATATTCTGATCATAGAGTGGTCCGAATCTACATCTGCTCCTCTGTAACTACCAATAATTTTCGTATACGAGGTGTGTTTATCTTCTATCAGCATTTATATGGGACCCATCTGACTTACAGTTTTTTCGTCTGTGCTCGCCCATGTCCTATTGATTTGTTTCTACTTCCTTTTACAATAAAGGAAGTATTGGATTCATCCCAAAAATTCGAAATTGAGTTTTCAACAGATCTTCACGTTTCAGAGTCCCCTGAACCCAAAAAACATATTTTTTTTTCATTGGTTTGTCTGTCTGTGTGTCTGTGTGGTTGTATGTCTGTCTGTGTATCTGTCTGTCTGTCTGTCTGTGAACAGAATATCTCAAAAACGGAAAGAGGTATGGCGTTGAAACTTCATATATAAGTTTTGTGTACTATCTAGATGCGACAGTAAGCTTTTGAAGAAAATCGCATAACCGGAAGTAGGTGTTTACTCCTGTAATTTTTCAGTTTTTTTCGATTTTTTCAAAAACGGCTAAACGATTTTTTTTAAACTTTACATTTTTATTACATTTTTAAGGTGTATTGATGTGAGATAGGTGATTTTCCAGTTGAATACTTTTAAAATAGGTTTCTTTTGTTTTTTTTTAAATTTGTTTTTATTAACTCCTATTTTAAATAGAACACCCGGTATATTATTACATTTTTGAATTCAGCTTAAAATTCCAGAGAAAATTTGTCTCTTGAACTAACACTCTATTTTGCACCGTTTTTGTAAAATTTCTAATTTTTGAAAATTTTTGACAAATGGTTAAAAATTTCAAATCAAATTTTTGGCTAATTATAAGATACTGTAAAAGGAAGTTGTGTGCTGTATCACACCAGATTTTTTGTATTTAAATTAAGTACTTTTTAATTACGTTCTTCTGTCTGCTGCAAAAGTCGATTACTTAGATGCAACGTATAATGCACCAAACGAGAGCAATATGACACCTATGGGGTGTGATTATGGCAAATCGTGGTCTATGCACTAGAAAAGAAATCAGAAATTCTTAATGTAAGTGCAACTTATTTCATCTTACGATTTTTACCATTTCAAAAGTTGCCGAGCCGCCGTTTTCAGTCAGACGCAGTTCAGATAGTCATGCAAAAATGTATCAAACAGCAGCCACAAACATCGCCTTAGTAGGGTGTACGTCGCTTGCTGACAAAGTGGGATAAGTTGATGCTCTTTTTTTATCTAGCTGTCGTTTTAAAGACAATAAAAAAACTAAAGTTGGGGTCCATTGAACGAGCCTCGTACAGCTGATTGCAAATAAAACTGGGACAGCTAATATGTAATATTGTAATATGAAGTACAATACCATCTTAAATACTCGTAATTATGTTCCTTTTCTTATGCTTCTATCTTTAATAATATTTTATGTATTCACCTACGGAAATATAAGTTAGAGAAAGCTTCACACGTTATTAAAAACGCAAAAAGTAGTCTCAAGATTTGTCCCACTTTTATTTGCAATCAGCTGTACACATACAATTTTTAAATTATATTCAGTGTTTATATTTTCAGTAGTAGCAAAGCGGAAACCTTAATGTTTCCAAGAATTGGTTTTATTTACGTTAAGTGTCACTAAACTCATTCTCAATAACTGAACTGAATTAGAACTGAATATAATAAAGCAGGCAGGCCTTTGATACTTGCTTTGTATTAACCTAAATATATATTCCCGAATTGTACGTTATGAATTAAACATTAAATCGCATTGAAGCGAAGATCGCTTTGAACTGCTTCCCTTTGCTAACTACACAAACATCTTTCTTAATAATGAGGTGTAGTAGGATGTCCATCAATCCTAAATAAACACTTACGATCAAACTACCTAAGTACACTATATCCCCTCTAGGCCTAATATAACTGCACAACATATTATAACTTGCTCATGTTCGTAAATTTTCACAGGTTTCTAGTTCTACAAGTACTTGAAAGTGCGACTCGCCCTTTCCCTAGATTTATAATTATTAGCTTTTCAAGCATATCCTTTAAGTTCTTCAAAGTAGAGCGTATTTAATGTATTAAAACGTGAAGATATTTTACTCCTAACTTAAATTGATTTTTAAAATTATTTAGTGTCCGAACGTCCACTTGTCTTTATGAAAGTGTCCTCATAAAACTATAAACTATCCCAAAACAATGCCGCCTTGGCAATTGCTTTTGCTTGCAGAAGCGGATCGCTGGGCCCGTGCCCATTTGGAAATTTCCTGGTTTCTCGTGTTAGACGCGTTATTATGTGTGTTATATTAAAATTCAGTTTCCGATACTTTTGAAATGTGTCAACGTGGTGGATGCAACTCACCCATGACCACAAGGCGGCAACGGGGCGCAAACAGTGCAGGTTCGGACATTCCTTGACCCAGTGGCGGAGGCAGGCAGTTAAATGTAAAGGAACATAAACTTACTGATCTGTAAATCTCATCGATAACAATAATTGTACTCACCGGGGGTGGCCTCCCCATGGCCCCTCCGTACTGCTGGCAGAGACGCTACAATGCTTGGCCTTGCATCAGGCGGCATCAACCCTTTGGCCCCTCATCGCTGCCTTCATGGGCTGGGTTAGCTGTCGGTACCTTTCGCTAGTACTGCCCAATAGTAATCCACTAGATTAACTATTGTTACAATCCGTACAGAGTCGGTAATAACTACCGTAGTATACTGGTCTTTCACAGTACAGCAATTACCGTAAATCTTGCTATTGCTCTAACGGGGCTTATAATTTGGAACTCCATGCTTCCGGTGCATAACCACATGCTTCCGCGAATCACTGTGCGAAACGTCGTGCTTTCGCGGGATTCAACTCTTTGACTATCACATAGTCGTCTAGCAAACCAAGAACCTCTGACGTATGCCGGACGCTGTAATTGCCAAAAACTCTACCAAATGCCATTCAACTAACTACGATAGTACGTACATTCTACGCTAGCTAAATTAACTCACTACCCAGAAAATACGCATGGCCGCGCTCGCAATTTCGCCTCACATTGTCGCATCTTATCACTTGATAATTAATTATTGGTTCGCATATAATCGCTTACGCCAAGAAATAACTACGCAAATAGCCCACTTTAACTAATACGTCGCACCTCTAGCACAACTCCAAACGTTCTGTGCTGTTTTTAATTCCATTGCTAACCGAGCCCCCTTCGACATGGTGCATTAGTTGCACATGTTCTCCGGGTCTCTGAAACAACGGACCGCGAGCCCAATACATTCGTCAAGATTATATTACATTCCAGGGCTCAAAACATGCCAGAAATGGCAAACGTACTAATTAAAACTTAAAAATAATGAGCTCCAAAACCTTCAAACATTTCATTCCTAACACTCGGTAGTCCCATACGTCCCTAATTCTGAGTAACTCAAGATAGAATATTATATCAACAATATTAAAACATTGCGCTTAACCGTCATTTTGCTAAAGGAATATATGTTTATCGAAAATACAGTGTAAGAAATACCAGGAATGCAGCCAAAATCGCCATCAAGTTCCTAGATTCAATGTTTACGAATGCATCTAGGCTAGCTGGATGACCGCAGAGCTCGGCGATGACATTCCTTCGTACACAAGAGTCCAAACTCGCTGCGTTATTTTAAATCATATTTCTTTGTATCAAGTCTTATTAGTTTTCATTATATTATTATTACATTATTAATTGGTTTAATTACACCCTCGTGGTAGCAACAGCTTTGCTCAATTTTGTGTCACACCGTCCACTGCGAGGGAAGTTTTGAGTAAAGACCTTTACACATTTTTTTATTTTACCTAACCCGTTAACAGTGTTAAATCTGTAAAAACCCGACTTCCCTTTTCATTGTTCTGCAAGAAATTATATCGATAAAAACTAATTTATCACCAAAATAGTGCTGAAAGCTCGAAAACAGTCATTTTCAATATCTAAGACTGCCTTAACCATCAGAACGCATTACATTTCGGGAGCACTATGTTTGTAAATAAGCCTGTTAGTTTACTACGTTCTCGGCTACACATTAAAACTGCTTACCTCAATTCTGCTGCTTTAGCGTTTTCGCCCATAGTTGCCATATATGTTTGGGCATACGCCTACGTGACCACAATTTTTGTTGTCTGCTCCACGAGATATGCTCTTTTCATCAAAAGATTTTCATTTCTCTATGTTCACTGCTTGATACATTAAAAAATGCACTCTCACTCTTATTTGACTTGCCCTCGTATTTAACATTTTTTGAATGGGCTTTATATGAAGTCTGTGGTGAAAAGGCAAAAGGGTATAAGTCAAAAATGATCATTTTACAAGAACATCAAAAAACTATTTTGCTGGAGATTTGAGAACAACATTTAATTCTTTTCGTGGGTAATCAAAAGAATCAAGTCGATTTCTTGACTACAACTTTCTTTGCTAATGATTCTAAAACTATTTCTAATGGAAAATAAATAAATACGGAACTTATACCTTATCGCATTTCCTTTTATTCATTTTATGAGATAGCAAAAGAGTATAAGTTGACATATAACTTTTTGAAATTTTCCGGAATATGTATTTTCTGATAAATAATTACTATGACAAAACAGCATATGTAGACATAAACAAGAATATGTGGTTTCGAGGTCGAATAATGTGAAGTTATTTGTACACTTACCGGTTAAGTTCTTGTTACAGCACTTCTGCAAAACTTTGTACGCACGAGAGCGTGTGTCCATTTTGGCACTTATTCGTTAAACTAAACTATAATAACTAATAATAACACTGGAAAACTGGACCGCTAAAACACGCTATTGCACCTGTATGGAAATGCACTCGTAGTATAAGTGTACATAAGTTATTTGTTTCCAACAAAAACGGAAAGTTATGGAATGGCAAAAGGGTATAAGTTAACATATGCTGTTCTGGCGTTGCAGATAACTTTACGAAAACCTTTGACTCGGGGTAGTAGTACACATATATCTATTTGCCATTGACTAAATTTGTTTTTTAACAATTTTTAGTGAATTTTCAGGAAATAAGTCTACATATCCCATTTAGAGAACATGTTGTAACAATGCGGCTATGGTATGTAGACGTATATCCTCTTGTATTTAGATGCCCGATATTGCTCTGGACACGGGGCATCAATAAAATAAAAAATGAGATAAGTCGACTTATACCCTTATGCCTTTTTGCCACAAAAGTGTTTGCGTCTATTTACTTTATTTTCAAACTATTTCAGTGAAGTGCTCATGTCCATAATAAAACTATGCTAATTTATGAGTGTTCAATAATTATATCCTATCAATTTCGGTCACGAATATATACATGGTGTACTGAGAATGGCGCGGAATATGAAAATTAGTCGATTATACACCAAAAACTAAACCAAAAATTCTAATACCAATGTGGTCTTCGACGAAAAGTTTTCTATAATATTAATTAAAATGTTTTTAAATTTCGAAAAGCTGTGGAAGTTGAATCAAAGCGGGCACATGCAATCAACAATTATTGACCATATTCTCTAATTTAAAAATGTTATGAAGTATGCATTCAAGTTTTGTACAGATGTAATACAAATTTCGCACATCGGCTAATAATAATGTTTGCTGTCAGATTTTACGGTATGTTACCCTCAGTTACGCTTTCATAAACAACCGCTTTTAAGAGATCGAACAAGAAAAATCTAAGCAATTGAAGTTGGAATTTCTCGCTTACCATGACATCGCACCACCACAACCTTTTTCATTTCAGGTGTCTAATAGGTTGGAGATCCTTCCAGCTGAATCCACATAGCTCTTTTGACAGCACCTTTTCCAATAAGTCCGATGAAGTGTTTTTCGAGAAATAAATTTTCAGAATTTAAGTGATCGGGGAAAATCCGTAGTCCTATTAATCTACTTCGGATAATTCGAACCCATATGTAGATTATACTAAACCTTACCTGATGATTAGATTGGTGGCGAATGCGAGAAGTTTCATTGGCCCTATATTCTGAATATTGAACATCATGTTATTGTTAAACGTTACTTCATCCGTCCATAAAATGTTTTCAGTGAAACCAAGGTTAGTTTCAAGGAGAGAAAAAATACGAACCAAACTGTGTAGCTTTAGATTTTGAACTTTAGTCTCGCTTATATTTGACATTGCTGTACCTATACCTCAATAGAAATATATTTAAAGCCAAAATTGTAGGGATTACGAAAATTATGGTTTCAAGTTCAATTTCTATAATAAAAATTGTTACCTTTGTGGCTTTAGACATATTTCAACTTTGACATAAATTAACATCAAATATAAACAAGAATATAGTTCAAAAAGTGAATCTACTGAGTTTGATTCTGATTTTCTTTTTTTGTAACAATTTTACTGTTCAGCAGTATGACGAACAAAGTATTTCAACAGCGACATGTGTACTTTAGCGAGGTGCATGTAAAATATCATATTCCATTTTGAGTACTAATATATAACGTATAATGGGCTCTTATCGACACAGGGTAAACACTCTGTAAAGGTAGAAATGTATCCCATTTCTCTTAAACGCTTATATACAAGGAAAAAATCAACTCAACGACATAATATGAAGAAATATTATTAATGACAATCAATCAGTTTTGCACTTCAATACAGTGTTACAACAGCTGGCAACATGACAAGCAGCAAGGCATTTATATTTTTAAAACTTAAATTACAGGTAAACTAATTACCGAAATCGTAAAATTCACGTTTGTTTATCTGTTTATCCAAGGTGTCCCTGAAAGGTGAGGAAAAAAGTAACGACATATACTAGAGCTCAAAATAAGCCAATTTAACACAAATTACCTATATACAAAACTCGATACATTAGCAGCCAGTCTTATAAAGGCCACTAATCTGACGTTAACTTTAATTCGCTGTTAAAATAAACAACAGATTAGTGGTCTTTATAAGACCGGCAGTAGGAGTTACAGCCATCGAAAGATGATGTCTCCTGTACGTATCTTAAAAACATGTAACCTTTTCAATCGCAATAAATTTAATTTGAAAACTACACAATAAACAACAATAAAACGAAAATCATCACAAATGCTCAAAATTGGATTCCATTTTCACTAATACATACACGTATCCTGCTCCGTAAAGAGTTTTTGATACGCTCAATTATTCCAGGGCATCCACGGATATTATTTGCAGCATGAAATAAAAATTACAGGTAGGCTTTGAAACTGTTCATTGCATTGTTTTAATTAAACATCAAAATTTATTGTGTTTTCAAAGCGTACCTGTTATTTTATTTCTATACAAGAGGCACGGTAAAGCATTTTTCATCATTGTTAGATGGCTGTAACTCCTCAGGAGAGGACTTTTGTATATAGGTAATTTGGGTTAAATTTTCAACGCCTTTCAGGGACATCCTGTATATAGACTATTAACCAAATTAATTTTAGTATCGTTAAGAGCTTCATTACCGCACTCAGTGAGGTAATAAATATTACCCCACTCTTTTTATATATAAAAGAATTTAAAAGTTCTATCGTTAATATCAATTACTTGTTAAACTATGAGTCACTGATAATATTCAAATGTATTGCTCAATCCCAGTCAAAACAGCGTACAAGATATGACCATTAATAACTAAATAGTTGATACCAGAGTTTCTTGTTTGATTTGCGACGTACAATCTAAATATTCTGTGTCATTTCTAATACACACTGTATAATTAAATACAAATAATTAAAATAAACTGCCCGATGGCAAAGGAAAATAGTTCGAAGAATTGCGGGTGGGTTACAGGGGGCAGGACTATGAACACGAAGATCAAACTGCGAAGTGCTAGAACATCTTGGTAGTGTGGATACGGAGGTAACAGTGCAGTTTGGTGGAATCAAGAGGCTGGATCACTTACTCAGGATGTCAGAGCAACGGGTATCAAGAAAATGAGTGAAGATGACTTAGGAGTGCTAGGCATTACGACACTGGTAGTATCAAACCGTTGACCCAAAAAGATTAAGGAAAATTGTTAAATTAGCCACAGACATTAATGGCATATACACAGGATGTCTCAAAATTCGTACCCAAGGCGTATAGGGAGATATACAAGACAAACAGGACAAAAGGTGTATTTACGATTTTTCTATTAAACTAATACTTTAAGACATATCTTGGTTATGAAAACCTAAAACCACTAAAACAATATTCAGCAAAAGTTATAAATCTCCTACATTGCTTCAATAAAATGAATCTTTTTTCTTTTAGTTTTAACGATTCCATTCTTCATTTTTAGATTATCCGCATATTGCCAAACCGTCAAAACGCTGAAAATAAGATCTCTCGGATGTCCATGATATACTTTCTTTAAATGTGCGCCAAAGTATTACTTTTATGTACCATTGAGCGGACTTTCATTTAGCAGTAATTGTTGACAAATGTGGATTTGCGAAGGCCGTATAATGGTCTAGTCGACTCATTCGCTAGATCTACCATCATGCGATTTTTTTATATGGTTGCCTTAAATCTCTGGCATACAAATCTTTAAGGAAACCGAAAAATAACACCCGAAATCGTACGAAACTCTCTTGGAGCGCTACCAAGTCCAGATGCTTGTTTAGTAGAAAGCGGCAGATGTTTAGGACATAAATATTGTAACTAGGTAAGTTTGAAAGTTTAGATCTTCTTAATTAAAAATGTGTTATTGATGATTTGTTTCTACAATTAAATTGAAGTTATATGCAGGTTACTAACAATTTTCAATATTTATGGTGTTCTAGATTGTCAAGGTACTATTTCTTTTTCAAATTACATAAACTAATGCTGGATTTTGAATATTTGCTCAGATTTTCTGAAACAATATACACAATTTTTGTCGATAGGGATGAACCATTGATCAATTTTATTCTTTCCCGTTATGGAAATATCTGTTTGCGCAATCAATCTAATTTTCAGCGGTCCAACATTTCATATTCAACACGTACATCCAATTCTTAATTTTTGGGGTAACTCTTTATATAAATATTCCAAGCTTCTACAGACTCTTCTTCTTCTATTGTATGTAGGCTGGAAACCTGTTACTGACTACACACTATGTGGTTTTTTATAAGCTTCTTCGGCGGATCTCACGCAGGCGGCTAGCTTATTTCCTTGAATTAAGGAAGAACATCGTTTCAAAGGGGTCACAATTGCTAAAGTCTACATTTTTTTTTAAACGCTGACCATCAGAAATTGATGGCAATAACAAAGCTCAACCAACAACAGATGCTTAAAGCAGGATAACAGAGATAATTGTATTTGCTAAAATGGCATTACTAACATAACCTTAAATTGTCTGGTGTAAGATGACAATTAAAAAAATCTGTAAAAGGCTTTACCCACAACTTCCCTTGTCGACATTGTGAAAATAATTAATTTTTAAAATCAAATTAAGTTAGGAGTAAAAATATCTTCACGTTTCTAATAAATTAAATAAATTTTCAGATAAAAAAAACGTTACCGGTGGTCGAATTGGAACGACAGGCGGACCGCGTGTGCAGCCCACAACGTGTTGTGAGATTTGTAAGGGAACGGACAATTTCTAACTGCGCCACGAAGGACCGACCTCTCGTATTCCTGCATCGCAGCTATATTTAGTAACGCGCTAATTTGTGTCTCGTTTTTGCATCGTCAAACAGTTATTCTGAATCTATTGGCTCTTATTTTTAGTAAGAATAAAGCTTGCACTATGTACAAATTATTACTTGTATCTATTACTAAGTTGAATGAAAAATAAACAAAATTTAATTTTTTAAGGTGCTCACCATGTATATATTTGTCTGGCATTTTCCAAGTTTAATTCCAAGTATATATATATATATATATATATATATATATATATATATTGTTATGATACATGATATGGATAGAGATCATAATAAAGGAATGTTGAAAATTGAACGAATAAATTTGGACAGTTACAGAAATTGAGTCTTAATAGATATAACATTTTAACATTAATTGATGAAAATCAACTCTGATTGCATTATTCATTGGGATTCATAAAATACTGGTAGACTGATTTGAATGCATTGAAAGTAATAATTAAGGAAAATAAATTCAAACTTGCCAAATTTGCCAATTTGCTAAAGAAAAGAATTTTAAAAATCAGAATTTTGTTCAAAGTATTAGAGTAAATGAACCGATGGAATTGGTAGCTATTGATTATTTATCAAACCTAGTTACAGGACAATATGGGTACAAACATATTTTGATTATGGTAGATGCATTTTCTAAATTTATAAAACTATATCCAGCGAAAAACTGTAATACTAAACATGATACTTACACATGAACATCATAATAAATGGGTAAAATATTTGCCTGATGTAGAAAATTTTATAAATAATGTTCCAAATACAACGACAGAAATCAGTCCAATTACTTTATGCAAACAAATAATTCCAGCTAGACCATGGAGAAGAGAACAAAGTAATGTTGAAGTAATGCAATTGTTAGAAAGGGTTAGAAGAAGATTGGAAATAATTAATGACAAATACCAAATGAAACAAAAAAATTACAAATAATCAACATGATGTTAAAAAGTTATGCAGATGTATGGCATAGCATTATAAAATCAAAATATAAGAATTACGAGGAATTTAAAAAGTTATTCATTGAACAATATTGGAGTAATGCTCATCAAGCCAGAGTAAGAACTCAATTAACCAATGGTCGTTACTTTGAAAGAGGAGGAACAAGAGAAATGTATGTAATCCAGATATATAACAGAGCACAACACCTGACTCCGAAATTGGCCGAAGAAGAAATTATACAACATTTATCCCGACATTTAGAAGATGAAATAACCAGAGCTGTTGCAGTTCAAAATATAAAATCAATGAAGGATTTCTTAGAGATTGTAAGAAATTACGATATGGCCATAGGAAACAATAATAACAGGAATTACAACAGACAAGAAGTTCCTAATTTTCAAAATTCTAGTAAAAGGAAATATGAGGAAACTCAACAAAATAAATTTAATTTTGGCCGTAATAATAATTATAATTTTAGAACGGGAGAGAGGAATTTTAATGAAAATCGTACGACACTCATTAATGACCAATAGAAAAATTAGTTCACGAGCCGTAACCAAGACAACTAAAAAATTTCTTGGAAATTTTTTGTAGGTAGACATTACTTCTTTTTAGGGTTTGTGTCGTTACGATTTTCTTACCGAATCTGCATTCGAGCATTAATTCATATCCGGAAATAATTTCTCGTGCATTCCAACAACGCACTCAAAAAATTTCCGGAAAGAATTAATGCTCTTATGAGATTATATGTGAAAATCGTACGACACTCATTAATGACCAATAGAAAAATTAGTTCACGAGCCGTAACCAAGACAATAAAAAAATTTCTTGGAAATTTTTTGTAGGTAGACTAACCTAACTGTGAGGGTTTGTGGCGTTACGATTTTCTTACCGAATCTGCATTCGAGCATTAATTCATATCCGGAAATTATTTTCGTGCATTCCAACAACGTCCTAATTTGCCCTCGCGTCCCGCTCGGGCAAATTAATACGACGTTGTTGGACTGCACTCAAAAAAAAAATCCGGAAAGAATTAATGCTCTTATGAGATTATATGTGAAAATCGTACGACACTCATTAATGACCAATAGAAAAATTAGTTCACGAGCAGTAACCAAGACAACAAGAAAATTTTTTGGAAATTTTTTGTAGGTAGATATTACTTCTTTTTAGGGTTTGTGTCGTTACGATTTTCTTACCGAATCTGCATTCGAGCATTAATTCATATCCGGAAATTATTTTTCGTGCATTCCAACAACGTTCTAATTTGCCCTCGCGTCCCGCTCAGGCAAATTAATACGACGTTGTTGGAACGCACTCAAAAAATTTCCGGAAAGAATTAATGCTCTTATGAGATTATATGTGATAATTATAACAGGAATTTGGACAGATGGAGGAATAATAGATATAACAATGATAACCAAGGAAGGAATTTCCAGTATAGAACAGAATATAATAATCAGGATAGAAAGAAATACCATACCATAATAGACGAAAAAAATAATGAAAGACAGAATCAAGAAGCAAAGATATACAGTTATTGTAACATTGGTTTACAAGAATTAATAGTTATTGATGGAAAATGGATTTATTGTATTAAATTACAAATAATAAGAAGAAATTTCATATTGGTTGTGTGAGGAATTGGAAAGATACTTGGTGCATCAAGTTTGAGCCAAGGAGAGTAACTTACCAGGACAATATTTCGTAGAGAAATTGTTTGGACGTGAACGAGCAAGTAGGACATTCATAAGAATTGGTTTGATGGTGCAGACATACAAGAGGAGCCAATAGCTGTGATGGTTGTACCAGAAAGAGCAGTAGCAGCTAGGAAAAGTGTTCTTTTTCAGTAACTTACAGGGCTAAACGTAGGAGCTTGTTGTGACGTCTGACACTAGTAGAAGCAGGAGTTTGGAGCTTGCATTAGTTGACAGGACCAAGGAAGGGTTATCTGTTGGGTGTTTTGGATGTTGTAATCTGTTCAAGAAAGGCATTAGTGGTGAGTGTTGTTCGTGGTAAAAACATAAGCAATAGAAAACAGGTTTGTTAGATTAAGTTGATATTGAAGTTTTGAATACTGTCAATTTTGAAAGTAATTAACAAAAACTGAATCAATAATTATCGAGAAAAGTCAATAAATAGTAAACGTCAAATGTAAAAGCACAAGTGTCAGTATACCTTAGTGTAGAAAATTTGAAAAGTAAACTTTGACATTTAAACATTAAATTAATTCAAAGAATTTGAGGTTATAAAGTTTCATTGCTACAGTAAATAGCATACTAGATTTGATGAACCCAGCCCAAAGAGATAAGAGGTCTTGATTATATTAAATATCATTGAAATATAAAATAAATAGGCATAGTTTTCTTAATAGGGGAAATATAGCAATATATATATATATAAGTGTATGCAAAATATCGTCCTCCGACAAATAGTTTTTGAGCTATACCGCCAACAGACAGACAGATATACAGACAGAGAGACAGACAGACCGACAGACGGAATTAAGAAAACTTGTTTTTCGTCATCTAGGGACGCTGAAACGTGAAGATCTGAAGAAATCTCTTAAGGTGATTTTTTCGTGATTACAATAATTCCTTCGTCTTTCAGACGAGGGAAGTAAAAAATCATTCCACAGCCTTCTGGAGGAAAATTTTCGATCATTTGAATGAATTTTATAAACATTAAACGTGTTGCATTTGAACCACCTTCAACTTTAATAGTTTTTTTTTTAGTCACATTTGACACGATGCAGTCTCACAGACTATCTTAGATTCTAGATATTATAGCAATACAGTAGCACCTAACGAAGGAGAGAGGAGCAATATGTGTCGCGGTTGCCAGCCTTTTACACTTAATAACAAAGGAATCGTTAGCACTGTGGCTAAATGAAAAAAGAAAAATGGTGTCCATCCACTGCTTTAAGTGATTACTGATTACAGTCTCTATAATTTGGGTAATAGGCAGAGTTGATGTATTTGATCAGCTTCAGTCATATTCTAATATAGCTTGGAAGTGACTAAAATGATATTTCAAACTTTTTATTAGTTCTTGGAGGCATCCATTGTAAAAGACCTTATCTAAAACAAAACAGATTTCAGAAAATAGAAAAAATTTACAAATTCATTTACGTCTAAACATATATAACGAAAGAACTTATTGCATAGCTGTCCAGAGGAAAACAAATAGCATACAGATTATATTATTTATGTACTAGTAGTGCCCGACCTACAACATATGTAAGAGGGAGTATCAATAAATTTACAACTGTTCAACTGCAGAACATAAAATATAAAGGTATCCCTATTCAATGTGAAGAACAAGGTAAGCCTCTCTGAACGTGGAGGTGATTTACCAAGACGTAGCTTCTCTCCAATGTTGCAATGTTTTCAAAATACAACACTTCCTAAGAAACAGGTCAACCGTTGAATGTTTAAATTACTCTGTGCATACCCTGCTTTAGTCCTTTTTATATTAATAGTTTTTCGCACGTGTTTTTGCGTATATAGCAGGATAATTTATTGGTTATGGCTTCAAGTAGTCCGATTTTCAACCATTTATTTCTCTCTTTTTCCTATATCAAACACGCTTAAACATTAGTAATTTTATTGCACGAAAGAAAATCATTTTCTCTCTATCAGAGTACTTTTAAAACAAAGGATTGTATCTCAACAAGCCAAGGCTCCTGGAACGTCTGTGCAATTCCATTGCTATGTACAACTGCATTTTGAAAATGTTAGCATACATTCTTGCAATTCTAGGGTGCTTGTGACGTTCTGTAAGTATACCAATCAACCATCTGTTACGCGACAGCAAGCAATCCAAGCAAACCATATTGATTGGATACATTTCCCGAACAGCAATTAAGAAATTGTGTGTAAATCATAGCGAAGCAGCACATTGTGTGGCACAAGCGCATAGCGCGGCGACGCTTTCCGGTGGAAACTCTGGGAGTTGAATTCAGTAGAACCCGGAACGCAGCCCGGAGTCGACGATTACCGCTTTCACAGCGATTTTCTCGAGTTTATGAACTTCTGGAAGTGTCCAAACAAAACGACGCGAAATACAGCTGGGGGAAAACTTGTAAGAGTATATGCTTCCGCTGTGACTTCTTGGAAGTTTTGTAGTCGGCAGTTTCTGTACGATAACAAAATTTGAGACTTGGTGAATCAACAGAGGGTTTTCTCGGTGAAACTAAAATATATGGCATTAAGTGGTATTAAAACGTGAAATTGCTCAGGATCGCTGGTTAAATAACGTTTGTGAAATAACTACCGCAACCGATCGGAGTTTCTTTCATTGTTCGTCTCGTTATCGGTAAAAGCCATTTAGAACCTGACAGCATCTGCCAATTACGCCTACCTTCGACCGGAAAGTTCTAACGGCCGCAAAAATAATTTAAATTTCTAGACATTTAGTGCGTTCGCTGCGTGGCGGATTTCTGATAGCCGCAGGGTGTAATCAAATGTTCTCACACTTTCAAGACCGCTTTGTCAATTTCGCGTTCCCAAAGTAGAGTGGCATTGCGTCGGGTGACGGTATTCTGTTCGAAAACTGGGCAAGACAGCAAAAAATAAGTAATTGTGTAGCATGTAATTAAAGTAGATGTGGTCATTAGTGTTAACCATAACAGCTACACATTATGGATTGTTGCTCCGAAATATTGCCATACCCCGCTCTTAAAAATTCAATCTGCAAAAAGGAAACCACTTGACGTTTTTGTAATACATAAAAAGTATGTGGGTGCTTCAATTTTTTGCCATTTGGGTTCTCCTGGCCACTGGCAAGGCAGCGTACGAGAAGATAGGTGAGTTGGATAACAAGAAAACTGCTAAACTTTAGAGTTTTGTGTTGTTGTGTTCCGTCCTCTTACGATATCATTGTTTAATTCCCATTAGGAATTCATGAGATTTTGCCTAACTTGGAACTTTCTGAATTTATAAATATAAAATGACCCCTACTACACAGCGTTATGAATAATTACTTATGTGTAGAGTACTTGAGGGTTTGTTTGTCGGTTTGCGTCTTGCGCGAGGAAAAGAACGTCTTTAATTTTTAATACTGGCCGCTTCTGTACTCGGCTATCAATCCATATTGTCACTACTGGTTGCCTCCTCTCTTGTATAAAAGGCTTAATAATTAATAACTGACCTGTTGAAGGACCACAGAACGAAGCAATTATAGGATGGTAAAGGATGAAACAAATTAATGGAATGGAAATGCTATCCATAAAAAGAAATCTAGAGAAGCGACAGGAAATTGGGTTTTGCCTTTTATACATAAAACCTTGTTACCTAATCTGATCTAGTGGCTTTTTCCTGCAAGCGCTACTCCCGCTTTGTATATAGCAATTATGAATGCAAGGTCTGGCGGCCATTTAAAAGAAGGATATTGGAAGAACTTGAGGTAAATATTAATAATGCTACAATTACCAACATAATGACATATGAAACACACATATATTTCTCCATCACTGTGGAAGGTAATAAAAATGTTTAATCCAAAGGTAATTATCATATATAATGCAACTAGTGGGTTCTTGATTATCAAAGAATCATTTCTGTTTACACGAGATATATTGTTTGGCAATCACGCGAGTCCGAAGGACGAGCGTGATTGCCTAAAACAATATATCGAGTGGAAACAGAAATGATTTGATAATCAAGAAGACACGAGTTGCATTCGGCTAGATTATATCACGAGTCAATAAACAACGTTTTAATAGTGTATTTTAAATATTAAAGGTACGGTTAATGTGATTATTATGACAATTGTACTGACAGCAGGTAACGTGATGTTTGTGAAGGCGTGTGATTATCATCTATTAATTAGGAAGGTATGTGATTGTCAGTTGCTATGAACATTATCAAAAGTTAGTACATGCGTAACTACGCATTTTGCCGTTTTTCATTGGTTGATGTTAGAGGGAGTGGTATAATCCATAAAATTTGAAATTTTAATCGAACAGATATTATTGTACTGCGCAAAAACTGAATATCTTGCTGTAACCTCTAGGCTTCTAAGATAACACTCTTAAAGTAACCCGCAACAGCGGTTTTAAATTTTCAACAAAAACTTGTGTTTATTGAAAAGTTTTTATAATCCGCTGATCTGCATACCACGGACTGGTTTTACAAACTGAAAACTCCTGTTTAAATGTATTACGGAATGCGCTTTCATAATGCAAGCAACAAGTGCCTAAAGTGAACTAATTGATGATCATTTTTTAATATCGCGGCACCACTCATAGTGTATTCCATTATCGGAAATTAATCACATTAAGCGTTAAGCTTTATATAATATTAGTTGGAATATTTTTCTAAATAGATACAACAGTCATATTTCTGTAGACATTTTCAAAAAATCTTTGTAAAATGTATTTACCCACTCGAAGTTAGGTTTTTCTGTATTTCAAATAAAAATATTGTCTCTTGTTCTAGTTTTCGAGTACTGATTTTCTTGTACGTAGATTTACCAGCTATCACTGAATAAACGTTCTCACTGTGTTGGTGGCTTCGTGAGAAGCACCTACACAAACATAAAAGCTATTGATATCGACATCTAAAATTCATATATCTATTCAAGTGCATCATTATGGTTTTCTAGTATCAATATTGTACTGCAGGCAATTATTCTACACTATAATTCACAATTTTAACAGAAATACCTAAGTTTTTATTGAATTGCTTACCCGTACTCTGAGTTACTGTGCGAAATGTATACTCTAAGAAAGAAGTTTTAGTTTACACAACAGGGTAAATGCTATACGCGTCACGAAAGAAATATATGTGCCAGTTTCTCTTTTTATATTATATCTCAATTTTTTTCATTTACTTGCTGTATAAAATATGCAGAAACTTTGCGTACCTCGGTATGCCTTCACATACATATTAAAAATGTGCAGCAATATCTTTGTGTATGATTATCTATGCAATAAAAATCACTGCAACTTTTTAGTAGATCTTTCTCTTCCTATTTTCAATTTTATTGATTTAACGGCAGTAAAAATAACAGCGTCCTTTGGTTGTCTTTTATTTGTGTGTGTGTAGGTACCACATAGAACCAATGTTTCCAAATATGAACAATTGTTCGAAGCACTTGAATCAATTCATGTAGTCTGTGATTGCATGACTTTGTTAGCTGGGGATTTCAATATTACGGAACATGCAGATTTTATACAACATTCTACACACAATAGAGACATTTCACACCTAAATAGTGTATGCAATTTTTGGCCATGTTTCAAAAAGTTTTTTTATGTCAGGAATTTAATCATGTACTTGATTTTACATAATAATTATTACTGTGTTGAAAAATCACTTGACCCGCAGTCTCTAAAGATGGACACCATCTAGCAGTTGATATCACTTTATCATTAAAAGCAAACAATAAAGATCAAGATAAACTTCAGTCATAATTTCAAAATTGTTACAGCTTTCGTAAAGCAAAATTTCCTTTACTGTACGATGCAAATTCTAAGAGTGATTTCTTCTGCTTACAGCTATTTATTGATGCTGATGATGCCTGCGGCTACCTTTATGGCAAACTTTATCATATATTAGAGAAAAGTGTACTAAAATACTACAAAAAGTCCAGCAATAACTATCCCCCTTGGTATAACGTTCACATCATTAAGTTAATCAAATCAAAAGTAATATTTTTACTGTCGTATAAGTGTGATAGTAACATTAACGCGTTTAATGAATTTAAACGACTTCGAGCAATAGTTAAACGTGAAATAAGGACGGTTTACTATAAATATGTTAAAAATGAGGAAGCGGAAATTTCAAACAGCCCACACACATTGTGGACATTAAACGTCTCCTTTCTGTTTTAATTAATAGTTATATTAAGTCAAGTAGGTTTCCTTCCACCTGGAAATTATATAAAGTATTCTCAATTTTTAAAAAGGCTGATATAAATCATATCAGCAATTACATTTATATAATTTCATTTTTTTAAGGTGGTGTTCGATAAAAATATCTGGTCGGGTAGGTAACATTATATCCATCGATCAGCATTGTTTCATTGAAGGACACTCTACGGTAACTAATTTAACAGCAATTACCCAGTTTAATAGTACTAAAAATATTGACAAGCCGCCTAGAGAACAACAATCTACACGGATTTATCTAAAGCTTTTCACGTACTGGATTATGGTATATTGTTGAACAAATTGCTAGAAGTTGGCTTATCTCGTCCATTAGTCGAGTTATTTCACTAATATTTGACGAGTCGATTACAATCTGACCAAGTAAATCATTACCAATTCGTTGAGTAAGTAACAACATCTGAACTTTCTCAAGGCTTAAATCCGGCACCGTTAATTATAAGCATTTTCATCAATGACATTTCAAAAGAGGTTGACTCTTAATTGTTTGTTGGGAAGTGACCACCTGAAGCTATACAGGGTACCTTGCTGTCGTTCCGATTCAACCCACGTTACATCTGCTATAGCAACTAGGATTCATCAAAAAAGACGATAATAGAATTAAGGATCAACTGTATCCATGAAATAAATTAACTACGAATGTGATTGATAGTTTTACAAAAAATTAAACTTCAGTTAATGTGTTTATCTTCATAGATATTATAGACTATTTACAAAATTAATTTGAGTCGTTAAGAGCTTTATATTACCGCACTCAGTGCGGTAATGAAAATTACTGCACCCAGTGCAGCTGTAGATGATATTATCGCACTCAGTTCAATAATATATATTACCGCACCATTTTTTACAATACATAGAATATCTTGAACCAGACTTTATTGATAAAGATATATATTTATGAAACAGTACACATTTGCTTATAGCACTTAACGAAACACGTTTCGTTAAGATGCTCATAATCAAACTTGTAACATTAATATCTATAATGGTTGTTTACGGATTTTTCTTTACATAATGTTCATAAATCAAGAAAAAACAGATATGATTTTAATTCTTGTCGAATCCCCAAAGAAGGCATCCAACAGATACAATTTTTCGTCCTTGTTCTTTGGGCGAACGTGGAATATTTTAAGCAGTTGTTAGACAACGAAGAAGAATTGTTACAGACGAAGATAATGAGGTGGCAATAATTGAAGCTATAGATAAAGATGTTCATGTAAGCTAAAAAGTTTTAAGTCAGAGGCTGGGCATTAGTAAAACTTCTATTCAAAGGATTTTGGCTGCTAATAAATTTCGTCCGTACAATGTTATATTAGTTTAAGGCCTTAATCTAAACGATTATGCCGACAAAATTCGATTTTACCATTTTTTCCGCCAACGGATAATTTATTATAAATAGAAATTTCATAAAATACGTATTGTTCAGCGACGAGGTAACAATTCGCAGTTGGCTAGGAAAGCGTATTTTCAGAGAGTTTACTCTGTACATGTTTGTTGCTTCATAGTTAGTAACCATAACATACGACCGCATTTTTTTCAAGAAAATCTAACGGGAGAAATTTATTTGAACTTTTTTAGAAACGTTTTCCTGAAATTCTTGAAGATGTGGATCTGGAGACAAGGTAGTATATGGTAGTACATTTAGTTTCAAAATGATGGAGCTCCATCTCATTACCATAACAATAGCCAATACTTGAATGCAACTTATGAAGGAAAATGGATTGGAAGGAGTTCTGCAAACCTCACAATTTTCGATTACTTTTTGTTAGGTGCAGTGAAACGACTAGTTTACAAGCTCCGATAATTGATTTAAACGATTTGTTAAATAAAATAACGAATGCATGCAGGTCATTTATACCAAAGGTAATCGCTGGAGCTAGTAGGTCTTTCTTAAAGAAAATTATAACGTACGAAAACTCCAACGGAGGCCAGTTTGAACATATGTTACGTTAAAAGACCTAAATTTTATTTACTGATTTTTTTTATAGAGCCTACTATAGTTCGATATTTGAGTAAAATTTCATTCAGCGATTTCAATGCTAGATTAAAAGAAAATCACAAAAGAGGTTCTAACTTTGAAATGAAAGGAGATAGGTTATAAGTATACGAATAATTTAGGTACCTACATCTTTAGGCAGCAAATACACCCTCGAAGTTTGTCGGTCGAATTCGTATACACCCTTGTATGATTTGAAACAAAATTCAGTAAAAAATAAAATTAGATTTAGGACATTCTCTTCCAAGAAGCAGCACGAGAATTGTGATGAACTTGGGATTTAGAAGAAGAAAGAAGTCTGAAGACAACAGAAAAATTCTAATGGAAAGGCATGATATCAGAGCTCTTCGTATAAAATGTGTTCAAGGTACTCTACTTGATGGTTCATAATATTTCTTCTATTTAATTCGTTGCGATGGCTATAGAAAATGCAATTTGTGTTGCATCGAAACCACAGTAAGGCTCATTATCTTAGCTGAACCACCCTGTATAGTGCTATAACAAGCATCTCAGATTATGAGCGTTTATCAGTGAATTCAGATCGCATTGCTTATTGGTGCCGAGAACATCATCTGAGCCTTAACGTTCCGAAATGCAGAGTATTGTCTTATAGTCTAAAATTTATGTCATCATCAGCATATCAGGCATATGGTTTCATAATGCGCATGGGTCACGATTTTACAAACATTAGCATTTTGAAAGCGCTCTACTAGAAAAACGGTTTTTATCAATTTTGGGAACTGATTGTACATATACTCAAAGCGACATACCACACGACGTACTGCTGAATAAACATGGTTTTATTAGCCTAGAGAAAAGACGCGAATGCCATTCTCTTTTTCTATTATACAAGAGTGTGCAAAATAAAGTAAAAACTCCAAAATTGTTAAAACAATTGGTTTTTAACGTTCTTCGACAAACAGCTAGAAATAATTGAATTGTAAAACAGGTTGAAATAAATAAATAAATATTATAATTTATATCTCCCAGACTTTTTAAGTTTTGTTGAACCTACTGCAAAAATAATATAAAATTGGGAACTGATATGGACATGTTAGTCGAGTCCTATGGAGAATACGTAATACGTGAAAAATAATCGAAAAATTAAAATTAGTATCAGTTATTCTCAAATACAAACGTTTGAGGCTTTGTATTTCAAATACAGTGAATAATGTATCTCATGACGGCACAGTTACAATAATTGGTCTTTGAAGCGAATATTGCATATATTAAAATTTTTACTATAAACTAAATCTGGCATCGGTGCTATGCCACCTGAGATACAGATGACTAAATTTGCTTATATATACTTTACGAGAATTGGCGCAGCTGAAATTCGAAATGTTTAATTTTTAATGTGTTGCTCAGAGAACTGGCTGGCATATCAATACCCATATTCAACTTCGTGCTATTTTTCGCAAATCTGGGCTAGCTAAATACAATTTGCTTTAGCCAAGCTTTTACAGGTAGTAAACAAATAATATCAACCGTAGGTGTATCTTTGTTATTCAAAATAATATTTGTATTAATTAGTTTCCAATAGAGCGTAAGAAGTTTTTCAAAGGCTAAATTGTGAAATCGAATGAAATGAATTATAGGACTTATACTCTGGTAGTTTTAAGGTAGTTTAAAAGCGATCAATATATTATAGTAGCTAACCATTACCAATGAGAATGCATTAGCAGCATTGACTGTAAGTTAATGCTGTTTTTATTAGTACCTGTATGTAAGTTTTAGACTTCCTAGTTAAGCTTTTGTCTCGCCTTTTTTATTGGCCAATGAATTAAGAACTTGCTGGAGAGAGAAATCTTAAATAAAATGTCTAGCTGCTCCTAGACGTTCTTCTAGGCTGGCAGATAATAAAATAAAGGAATGTTATACTAAGTTCACAGCTATTTCAAAAAGTCCACGGAATCCAGTCCGCTTTCTCTTTATTCTGTAGGATACTCAATACATATATTTTTAGTTCTATACGTATTTCAGACTTTAAATAGAAGATATAGAATTCGATACCATGGAATTCCATTAACAACAAATTTTTAATTTTTCTGTCATTTTAGACAGCTGAATATTAAGGCAATTATGCAGGGTATCCCGTAACTCCCACTAAAGCTTCAGTAACGCACGATAACTCTAAAATTATCAACAAAAATTCTATACAGTGTGTAGTTTCCTCATGCGATGCAATAAAAGCAATATTAAATTTTTCAACACTGTTAGGTTGATTTTTTTTAATGAATGTAGGTACTTAACAAGAAGTGACAAATTGGAATGCCCTAATAAGTATTA
Source organism: Agriotes lineatus (assembly GCA_940337035.1). NCBI lineage: Eukaryota > Metazoa > Arthropoda > Insecta > Coleoptera > Elateridae > Agriotes > Agriotes lineatus. The sequence continues at coordinate 215,073,303 of OW679194.1, forward strand.
TTAAATCTAGACAGAAGAATGATTCGCAAAGTAACACATTATTTTACACAATTAAGTAATAAGCATAAATAATTCTAACTTAATTATTTGGCTCAAAAGATATTACATTAGTGTAAAACGTTTTCAAATCCCCCCCCCCCTCCACTAGCTTCTTAGCAGTTGCGTGCACGTACAATAAGTCTATTTTGAAGACGCTGCAAGAGCAATATTCTCCAGTAGGCCCGGAGGGTTATCATTTAAAAGTTCTAAATAATTTTTGTGCATTTAGCCTTTCAGGAAGTATAAATGGACCAATAAGCCTGTCATATATTTACTGAACGTTACGTACCTGGTAGTGTCTTTCGCGAACTGCATGAGGATGGTTATTCGTCCAAACGTGTTCGTTCTGATTCCGTTTCTTCCAAATGTAGCTTCGCCTGTTCCTAACACATTGCTTATAAACAAATGATTTCCTGGATGGTCTTCTATTAATCACTCGCAAAACGTAAATTGACGTGGATGGTTTTTTTGCAATAAATTCTGAACTGTTCTCTGACTGATGTAATTTTTAACAGTGGTCAATTATGAGATGTTTTATAAGACCTTTTCCGCTGTCTTGGGTGTTTATCACACGACGTTTCGGGAGTTTTTGATCTACTCTTATCCTCAGGTGAATGAACTCCTGGTTAGTCCTGAGAAATACTAATTTTTGTACATATATCACGTATACTCGTAACTACCCCATCTGTCACTCTTACCACTACACCACCAGCCCGGTTAAATATTTTAGTTATAAACTTATATGTGTGTTACCGTTGTATGCTCAGCAGACTAATTTTGTAACTCTCTGCGCAGTAGTGGCATCCAAATGGACTTTATTTCTGCGCTAGCAGGCTAATTAGTCATTGAAAAGTTCCTGGCTTTATATAGAAAGAAACGTGCTAGCGAAATATGAAACACATTTTATTCAACATACTCAGTACATTTAGCACAACGTTTCACCAGTTTTTTAATGCGTGGAATGAAAACTCTCGCACGTACGATTCTGTTACTGTGCATGCGCACTACTAAATAGTTAAACATGCTGCAGTATTGTTTACACGGTCCTCACTTACTCGATTAGCACCAAAGTCAGGTACTTTTCAGCACAATCTCGTATGTAGCTTGTTTCAGCTTCCTACGGAACCTGTTTTCTTCTTTAGCTACAACTGATGCGTTATCCCATTGTATGTGGTGACGTGGTGGTCTTCTTTTCAGACGTGTTCTGCGATCTTGGATTTGCTGGTTTCGCCCTTTCTAATATCTTTGCGATGTTCCTATAATCTCACTCCTAGGGGTTGTTTTGTTTCCCCTATGTATTGTCTTCCACACTCGCACGGTATGCTGTAGATACAGTTCTTTGAACTCTGATTTTTGTTCTGAGACTTGGTATGTTTCATCATGCCTCTCATAGTTGTTGTGGAGTTGAAGGCTGTTCTTAATTAAAACATATAACCGCTCTGGTGGCCTAGTGGAAAGAGTGACAGACTCGTAATCGCAGCGATCAGTGGTCCCGGGTTCAAACCCCGGGGTAGGCACGAGTGTACGTGAAAAGACATACAGAAAGCCGTTCTTCGCAGTACGTACTAACCAGGAGTTCACCTGAGAATGGGAGTAGATCAAAAAATGTCGCGTGACAAACACCCAAAACATTGGAAAAAGTACGATAAAACATCTCAACATTCTGGAGTCTTGTTTTGTGGCAAGGATAGAGTCTATCATCATTTTTGAAATCCTATATACACAAGTTTTAAAAATACCCTAATTTCTAGAAATACTTCGTATACTAGTTTTGGGATTTTCACCTACTGATGTTAAATGGCGCATTGTTAATAGCTTAATTATTAGCCAACTGGATTATTGTAGTCAGGTGTATTACAACTTTTTAACTCAGCAATATAAAAATAAACTTCAGCTTTTGCAAAACTGCTGTTTGCGTTATTCATTTAACATCAATCGTAGAGAACATGTTACACCTTATTACAATGACTTGAAAATACTCAAGGTTGAAAATCGTTTTTCTGTATATTACTGTACCCTCATATATCACGTTTTAATTTACGAGGTACCTAAATATTTGTATTCTCTTTTAAATCAGAGAATGGTTTACCACAATTTAAATCTGAGAAATAAGGAACAGTTCGCTATACCATCTCACAACACAGCCAAATTCGAAGGCTGCTTGAAATAATAGCACCCACTTTGATAAATGGTATACACGAATTGTTCCTTATCAGTGCGAACTCACAAGTGTTTAAATTAAATTGTAAATCTAAATTTTATGATAATCAGTCTAGGCAGTAATTGTTATTGTTACCTCCTTTAGCACATGTTATATCGTACTACTGTTTTAGTTTAGATATCTACACCACTTCATTTCTATTTATTTTATACACTTATCTACATTGTTATTGCTTTCATTTTTGATATATTGTATGTACACATATATATTTTTGTTTTCTTTTGTATTGCAGGCGGAGTTGAAAAACGGCTATGCTGATACCCCGCCTTTTGAGAATGATGTACACAAAATTCTCAATAAACATTATTATTATTATTATTATTATTATTATTACTATTTATAAACGTTTTCCTCTTGTTGTTGGGTTCTCTTATTCTTGGTCGACCGCTATTCCTATCATGAGTGGAAATAATGATTCCAGTCATCACTAAAAACCCTTATATAGATAACCGAAATATATAATACTGACTGTGGCAATAATTTAAAATTCTAATGAATTGAAGCTGAATATAAGAAAACCAGGCAAAATTGTATTCCGCAGATTACTAATTTAGAAGGTAGGCAATATTCCAATGCCCAAGCGATTTCTAAGAAACGAAATTAACTTTAATGTCATTATTATCATCGAGAACTAAGCGTTTTCCTAAGTTTTTTACGTAAATATTGGTAAAGACATACCAATAGTTAGCTGGGATGAGATTGTTCGTTGCATATCGGTTCACATAAATGTTAGAGCAGCCATTACCAATACAACTACGAAGTTGGCAGTGTAAAACCGTGTCTCTAAATTGTTATTCATTGAAATTATGTTTAAATTAATACCTGCATTATTTTACTTTTTCTATAGGACAGGTCTGCTGTAAAATGCATTGAAAATTTTAAAGGAGGTGCTCGTTTTAAAATTGCTCCTGCTGCTACCCTGCCATTTAAACGTAATCAATAACGGAAACATCAGACGTGTCGAAAATGTAATTCGTGACCACTAAGCTTTATTGGGGCTCCATCGACGAATTTAGGTAAAGAGGTTTGTAATACTGGTGGGATCCCACACAATATAGAAATTCTTAGAGAGTTACGGTTGCGGCCGTAAGACACGACTGGGCGGTTAATTTTATTGGTTTGCCCCTGCTCCCAGGGAATCCTAATTTTGACAGCATAATACAAAGTGGACTTTATCCTGCCGTTGAAAGCAGATGTTTATGTACGATCAGGACTAAATTAGCAATCGGGTCCCATTAACTGCCACTTTTGGAACGCTAATGAATCAGATTTGCCGTTGCGACTTGCTGGAAGAGTTTTTCCTATGTGAATAATTCAACCACAACTAGTTTTTAATGTTATCTTCTAACTGTAGTAGATATTTTCTAACGAACATAGTACTGGCTTATTATAGGTTGTGAGAGTTATATTAAAAATGTATCCGGTCACGTCAGCATTAACGAACGTCCTTGGTGCCCATCTCGTTTTTAAGCTCGTTGGCCGGAAAATAAGTTGATGTTACCAAGCGGAATATTAATTTAACAAAGTTGGCCATACTGGCGAAACCTCGGACCCTGCGACCATTCTGGCATGGAATTATTTGAATAAAAATTTAGTTATATGTGACAGAAACACGCGTCTTGTCTACGCTTCAACTATAAATTACATTTTTGTTAAAGCTTGGCTTTGTGCGATTCTAATTTTGAAATAAGATGCGATACAATCTCAAGCCTTCTTTAAAGAAATTATGTCTAACACAAATGAGGCCCTTTAAATTATAAACCAGAGAAAATAGAAATATGTTTTATATCAGCTACTTTGGGAAACTATTCCCAACTAAACCCTTAATAATGACCTCTGTTAAATCTCTCCAAGATGCGGTTAAATCGGTTGGTAATGGCAAAGTTCGGAGTTAGTTAGCATCCGGTCGTGTTAGTGCTTGATACACCAGCGGTGGTTTAAACAACTGCTTCCACTGTAATTGCCAGGAAAATGTAGTCACTTATGACAGGCAAAAATGCCTGCATGCATAATGCAGACAATTTAAATTGATTATAGTCTTTTTGCTTAACTAAGCACGTCAAATATTGAAGTACATACACAACCTGCACTTAATGAATGTTTAATGTGGATGCCTCGACGCACAATGGAAAAGTGAAGTATTTTCATAAAATGAATACACTAAACTGGAAAATAACAGTCTAGAATATGAAAACCTCAAAACCGCTAGTTTCAGCAGTTATGCGTAAATTCATCAACAAGTAATAAACAACATGATGGCAAAACCAGATGATATATCAGAATTTACAATATTTGATACATATTTTTGTGCTAATAATGAATGCTGTAAAAATTTTCCAGGCTATACATACTAACTGCAGCAATTTAAATAGTACACGCAATGAACTCTGCGAAGTAATGGTGTATATTTTCAGGTGAAATATAATAAGCAATGCACGTAGAGCAAGCTGTATTTTGTACTCTACGATTTTAACTCGCAATTACCTCGAGTTCACGCATTTCAACTATAAGTATATAGTGGCTTAAGAATCAAGTACTTCGAAATCGATAAACGGGAGTCTCATCAAATCGGTTCAACGATCAAGTAATGTTTAAACACGAAGCATTCGCGAATGGTATTATATGCCTAAGGTGTTACACACTTCACTGTGTATTTTCAGCGTTAAAAAAGGAATTGTTTTAATGTTAACGGAGGTCCTCGCGTGAAATGCATTAATTCTTTAAAACGTTGAGTTCAGTTCCGGAGCTGAACGCAGCTATAACGCTAACAGCTCATGCAATCTAGGAAATATTAAATACATACAAATTAAAAAACCTAAACTATTTCGCATAACTAAATGCACAAGGTGAACATATCGCAGCGACGTCAGGTTTTCTCGATTTCTTAGCATAATCGGTTAGGAATTTCGCAGCATAAAACGGTAGGCAAAATGCTTAGAGTTTTCACATATAATCTCATAAGAGCATTAATTCTTTCCGGAAATTTTTTTGAGTGCGGGCCAACAACGTCGTATTAATTTGCCCGAGCGGGACGCGAGGGAAAATTAGGACGTTGTTGGAATGCACGAAAATAATTTCCGGATATGAATTAATGCTCGAATGCAGATTCGGTAAGAAAATCGTAACGCCACAAACCCTCACAGTTAGGTTGGTCTACCTACAAAAAATTTCCAAGAAATTTTTTTATTGTCTTGGTTACGGCTCGTGAACTAATTTTTCTATTGGTCATTAATGAGTGTCGTACGATTTTCACATATAATCTCATAAGAGCATTAATTCTTTCCGGAAATTTTTTGAGTGCGTTCCAACAACGTCGTATTAATTTGCCCGAGCGGGACGTGAGGGCAAATTAGGACGTTGTTGGAATGCACGAAAAATAATTTCCGGATATGAATTAATGCTCGAATGCAGATTCGGTAAGAAAATCGTAACGACACAAACCCTAAAAAGAAGTAATGTCTACCCGCAAAAAATTTCCAAGAAATTTTTTTATTGCCTTGGTTACGGCTCGTGAACTAACTTTTCTATTGGTCATTAATAAGTGTTGTACGATTTTCATAGTAATAGCACTAACAATATTTTCTCAGTTTTGATAAATCAGATGACTAGATAAGCTAGCTGAACACGCAGAACTACCTCGTGATGCATGGCAGGGCGGCTTCGTCATAGTAACTATGTAGGGTGGTGGACTTGGAGATGCTGCTGTCCAAGCACGTGCAAAAATTAGATCTGGCAGGCTTTTCTACAACTATCGCACTGGGGAAAGACCACGAGATCAGTCTCACAAAATGGCCGCCGGAAATCGTACTCACAGTCTATTTTAAAAATGTATTATAATCCCCTGAAACTTAAGAATTTTCAAAATATTACAAAAATTAAAAATGAGTATGCAGCCAAATACACACTTAGTAGCTGCAGATCACCCGAAACATTTTCTCAACTGCATCTGAATGTATTTTAACGATGAAATATACGTAACAAACTGATATTTAAAAAATATATATATACGTAGATTATTAGGCGTATAGTCTGTTCACTAAACATAAAAACACAAAGTGGCCTTTGATTTCTAAAATTTCATGAGTGTACTCCAAAATGCATCTTTTGTCTAGGAATGTACTTACTAAAAGTTACTAAAACAAATAGGTTAAGACTGTGACATTTAATTGGCATCTGTCATAACTACTTTTAAGGATGTTAAACAAATACTGTGTTGAATACTATTGATGTATCATTTATTAATAAGTATTTTTATTACATTTTATAAAAGTTCAGGCAAGAATTTCCAGAATCGTATGTACTTTGACACTGAATTAATGATATTTATTAATTGTCATTTTTAAATTCAAAGTCACCTTTATGCAGGTATGGAAACCTTTGCAAAACAAAATATACAATCTCTAGCAGACAAATTTTACATATATGCCAACTTCAAAAAAATTTATATGTTTTTGTGTTTACTGAATGACCTATACTGCGAATTATATTTAGGAAAAAAATATAATGGTGTACAATACAGGGCGGGCCACGAAACATTTAGCCTCTGACGAATTTTAAATGCAACCCAAATTACAGATGTCATTGCCATCTAGACTACCTCGTTTATTATGAGTAAAGCTGATATTATATATCAAATGCATATTTTGTATAATTGATATGGCGGGGAAGCTTTCTGCATATGTATACTAATTATGTGCACACTAATCGTTTAAGCCAAGTTTCATTTTGCATATTTTGCATATTTATACGTTTTTGAGCATACTTTCTGGATTTTGCATATTTGGTTATATTTGGAAATAATTTGCGATGTATGAACTTTTTGAGCTTTTTTGTAAAATTTAGTATTTTATTAAATTTATTAATACAATTTTTCTGTGCAATTGACATATATACCTTCACTTTCTGCCGCTGGAGTGCAGTGCGCGTATAGAAATAAGCAGAAAAAAGGGGAAGTCGCTGTTGAAATCTTCGACTATATAAACATAGACTGCCAGTAACCCCCACTTTTTCCATAGAAGCAATGTATAAGGAATCAACCAACATAGAATCAATTTCAAGAGTCGAACTTCGAGTATTAGATGAACAATAGTCTGGCGGGGTTAGGGGAAATACGATTTCTATGTTGGCTTACAACGTGAAGTTGGCGTTCGCAGTCCATGTTTATATAGTCAGACGTTAAAATGAATGACGTTTTTGAATAAAAATTAGATAATTAAATATATTCATACAAAATGATTAAAATTTTTATATTATTTAGAATACTTCTACTTATTTTCAAAAAGAAGTAGAGCATATTATGTGCATATATTGTAACCTTGGGTGCATTTATACTCAACAAAATGTATGCATATATATATGCGCATATTTTCGTACATATGAGTGCATATAATTATCAGCTTTAATTCTGAGGCAAAAACAGATCACAGTAATATCATGAACGTTGACACATGACACCTGTCACAGAAATAATTCGATAACGACATATTTTTATTTTCATACATGTAAAGGAAACAAACTCAACCAAATATAAGAAATTATAAATTTTCTGTTGTAATAATTGTTTGAAATTATCTCCATTAATTTGTAAACATTTTCTTATTCGTTTGACAACAGCTCTTCTAACACGATCCAAATAGCTGGTGTAATGGACGCAGACAGTGAAGGTTTTCTTGGCCATAGTAATGACTGTTGTGTCTGCGTACACCACTGTCGTTTGAAAATTTTGCTTCGTCACTGAACATAACATAATTTAAAAGGTTGGGTCGTACGTTAATTTGGGTTTGAAGAAGCTCGCAAAACTGTATCCTTTGTAGCAAATAATTGTCATGTAGGGCTTGAACCAAAGTCAGATGATAAGGATGGAATGAATTTGCTTTCAATATGCTTCTTGTTGTAGTTCTGCTAATCTCCAAGTTCGTACTCAAGGTTTGATGACTAACATGAGGCTTTTCGCCTACCTCTTGTAAAGCTGCAATTTCAACTCCGTTATTAACAGGTCTTGCTCTTGGCCTAGGAGGCTTGCTGAAACTCCCATATTGGTTCCACGAACATTCCAGACGTCTAAACATACTTTCGAAAAGACTAAATTGTCAAAATGACATACACCACAATTTGTAATTTGTTGGACATTACCTACGCTGATCTGTTTTTGCTTTATGAGAAATGTAGCCATCTAGAATGTAATGACGTGTCATTTGGGTTGCAGTTAAAATTCGTCAGGGGCTACAAGTTTTGTGGCCCGCCCTGTACATACCAGAGAGAGCGTAACTAAACACACTTTCTGTTGATTTTTATGGTTAAAATGCACGACCTAACCTAGAAATATCAATTGACATTTCTAAATTACTTCATTTGACACGTGAAACAAAACCAAGTTAGCTCGTACAAAATCGAAAATCGGAAGTCGCCATATTGCCAGTATGGTAGAAGATCCTATTAGCCAATGTCCTAGATGTAAGAGATGATGACTAAGAAACTTGAAACATACTTATATAAGTAAAAGGGTTAATATTTGTAATAAAACGAATCCAAAAATGTATACTACTAAAATGTTCACTTATAATACCATGAGTAGTCAAAGTTATGCCGAATATTTTTGCTGTGGTATCACGAATGTCCATTGCGCTTATGTTCTATTAGAACGAGTGCGCTAGCACGAGTCCTAATCTCAAGCGCAATGGACATGAGTGATACCACCGCAAAAATATTCTACAAAAAATTACAATTCTGTTTCAGTGGCTTAATCTATGCTTACAGCTGAAGTTGATCGATAAATGGAAACATTTTGTTATCGCAAAAGTAAAGAATTTCTGTTTTAGTAAATTAGTATCTGCAGCTTCACATAAGTTACAAGTAGGTGGTCGCAAGTAATACGTTTCTAACGCATTTGATGCTGTGTGATTTATCAGATCGTAAGAACATTACAGAATATGTGCAGATTATCTGCAGGTACTAGGTAGACAAAACAACTAGATACATAGACGGTTTGTCTCACAGCACTAGATACAGAAAAGTGCTATCCCCACAACTGATACTACCACTACTACTATGCCATAGTAACATAAATAGCATTTGGAATTAATAAATGTTGTTCTCCAACATTACAAACAAATAAAATGGAAATATTGTTATATTCAGAAGATAACTGTATTTCTTCACAAAAAAATAGACGTAGGAACTATGACAATCTTGAATTAATGTATTTAATGTTTAATAAATAGTCGAAATCGGTTATTATTATAATTATTATTATTATTATAAGTGCTCGAAGAGTCCCCCTTCTTTAGCTAAACAATAATCCAGTCGATGGTAAAATCTCTGCCTCGCATTTGCTAACATTTGTGGAGTAATTGTGGCAAAAGGATCTATAATTGTATTTCTTAGATTGTCTAAAGTGTGAGGACGTACATCTTCTTGCCGATATTATACAGGGTGTCAATTAAGTATGTAGACAAACTTTAAGGGTTGATTCTTTGGTCAGTTTTAAGGTAAGAAGTTCATACTAACGTGCGACCTAAACGGCTTCGTTTTCAAGATACAGGATGTTGAAGTTTAAACCAAAATTCCTTTTTTTCAAAAATTTGGAAAACGGCTCGAGGTATTCTAATCAAACTTGATGTAGGTTGGTATTTCATAAAGTGCCATTGCTTGATTAAAATTAATTTAATTTATTTCCACCAGTGGCGTGCATCGGGGCCACATGAGTTACCGTATTTTAGAAACATCTGGTAAAAATATTTTAGTTTCAACTTCAACATCCTGCATCTCAAAAACGGAGTCGTTTAGCTCCCATGTGTGTTTAAACTTTTTATCTTAAAATTCAGCAAGGAATCACTCTTCAAAGTTGGTCTACGTACGTAATTAACACCTTGTATATAATTTTAATGTAACTTCCAATAAAGTAATCGTTCATAAATAAAATAAGAGGTCTTGGGGCCCATGGAATATCTCCCCTGTGACTAACTCAACGTTCCATAAAATAATGTGCTGTGCAAAAATTGTTGTATAACTACACTTGCGTGAGCTGGGTAGCCATGTTGCACACAAACATCTTCTATTCTAATATTTTCTTTCTGAAAGGCAGGAATTATGTGGTCCTTTAATAGATCTAAATATTTGTTTTCATTTAATGTGCCATCAATTTAAAACGCACCAATGATTGTGTTTCCTATAACTTCAGCCCACACATTTAGCTTTTCAGGATATTGAATGCGGTAGCTATAACGTTGATGTAAACTTTCTTTGGACCAATATCGTACTACAGATGCATTATGATGGCCATGAATGGGAAAAGCACTTTCGTCAGTGAACAAAATTTTATTATTAAAATTTGGATTTTGATTACATCCTTCCATAATGGTTTCGCAAAATTGTATGCTTGACAATCGGTTTTTTTAAGTATTTTTAATTTTAAAACATTTATACTTATTGTCTTTTAATACTTTAGGAATTGTGTCTTTTCCCACCCCTAGTTCATCACTAACTGGCCTGAGAGATCTGTAGGGATTTTCTTTCAGTGCAGCGCATACAGTTATTTCTTTATTAACTTCTTCTATATTTTTTACTTCCTTTTAGGATAAAGGAAGTATTGGATTCACCCCAAAATTCGAAATTGAGTTTTTTACAGATCTTCACGTTTTAGAGTCCATTGAACCCAAGAAACATTTGTTTGTTCATTGGTCTGTCTGTCTGTGTGTTTGTGTGTCTGTGAACAGAATATCTCAAAAACGACAAGAGGAATGGCGTTGAAACTTCATATATAAGTTTTGTGTACTATCGAGATGCGATAGCAAGCTTTTGAATAAAAACCGGAATGTGTTTACTCTTGTGATTTTTCAGTTTTTAAAAAAAAAATTTTAACGACTTTTTTCAAACTTCACATTTTGATTATATTTTTAATGTGTATTGATATGAGATAGGTGATTTTCCAGTTGAATACCTCTAAAATGGGTTTCTTTTGTTTTTTTCATATTTTTTTTAAAAACTCCTATTTTAAATAGAACACCCGACATATTATTACATTTTTGAATTCAGCTTAACATTTTAGAGAAAATTTATCTCTTGCACTAACGCTCTATTTTGTAGGGTTTTTGTAGAATTTGGTAATTTTAGAAAAATTTTGACAAATGCTTAAAAATTAAAAATCTCATTTTGGCTAATTATAAAATCACTGTAAAAGGAAGTTGTGTGGGTGTATCACACCAGATTTCTTCAACACTAATATGTACCATTTAACAATTGGAACCATTTCCTCCATGGAATAAACATCCATATTAAACAACAAATCCTTACAAAAAACAAATTAGGTAAACAGAGTATTAAAACACAATATTAAACTTCTTTCTATTTGAAATTATGTACCATTTCAAAACGACATTTACAATAATACATCAATCACAAGATAGAAGCCGCGCGGCGCTATTGGGTAAGCGCCAGACTTGCATTAAGCAAGTCCTCGGTTCGAATCCCGTGGGGGTCGGAATTTTTCCGCCTTGGTGATTGGAATCGGGCTCAGTGAGGCCATTCACAGTTGGGCACCAAATTAACTGTGCTCTACTCAGAACCACAGACCTAAGAGATAGAGTAACAAAGTAAACACATCACCAATACACACACTTCATACAATAGTTGCTGCGCAAGCACCAAAGGCGCGATCAAACTCTGTATCCCGAAACCGTGGCAAGTTGATCATTGTACCGCCAGATGCCAGCGCATAAAGCACCAGCCTCGACACCGCAGGGTAAATGAGGTTACAGATAATACATACATACATTAATCACAATGGTGTGTGGCTTAACAACCACTTAAATTTTTAAACCGTCTCTGTACTTAGTTACAGTGTGTACTTAGTACCTGCAGCCAATATATATACAACCAGAAGTTCTGAAACAATTTTGTGTTACACTAATGACTAAAGCATAAGAGAGCGACCTTTCTCTACAACCATGTCAGGAATGGTCAATTTACTTCTCTGACCACAATGTAGCAATGGAGCATATGTCGAAACCTCAAACTTTTCCACAATGAAGCTTTCCTTAGCGATTTGATGACAACACCATGATTTGAGATATGTGATATTAATAATATAGCAACCTTAAATTGCTAATAACATTACACCTATGATCAAATTAAGAAATCCGCTCCCCAATGGTAACGTCAAAGAATTCCTAGTAATGAGGTCAATTTAAGCATATACGAGGGCAATTGTGTTAATTGTTAGTTATATAAAATTTCAAAGAAAATAACTTTATTGTTTTCAAAATATATTGCCTTAGTCATAGTACAGTTGTTCATTTTTTCAAATTATTTTCGAAGCTCCGCCTCGCTCCATTTGTGGAAACTCGTCAAATAGACTAACATTTTATATATAGCGTGCGTTTGCTGCTTGTCGCATTCTAAGCGCCATTTTGTATACTTCCAAGATACTGGTCTCAATTTTTAATCCTTTCGTTTGTCTGTTTCTGTCTCTTCTATTAACTTCTAATCCCCCTTTATTACGTCGTTTTATCGGTTCATTTAACAATAAATATCATATTGTGTTTATCTTCAACGAGAACTGCCTAATCGTCAGCGAAGGCAATGGTATAAAATGGGTTCGTTTTCTAATCAAAGTCCCACCCCACTGTATTTGCTTGTATACTGCTCCAGAGCTGCATCTAGATAAATTTTAAATAAAGTACAGGAGAAGAACCGTTCTGCAGAGACTGAATTACCACATTTTACAGCAGTATAGTTTTCTTTGCATAAATCTGTTGTGGCCTTTATGCATATTTTGTTAATACTTTCTTCTCCACAGTTTCTTGAGAGGACTTGAGTGGTACACCTTATGTAGATCTACAAATGTCGCACGGAATTATCTTCCGAAGAGCAATTTTTCTCCGTCATGTATTACAGTGCAAAGATGTGATCCACACATGATCTCTGTTTTTCGATTTGTATGTGTCCAGCTAAAGACTTATTTTCAACGCCGCACATAATTTCTAATGTATTCGTTCTGCCTTGTTACTCTTCGTATTCTTAGCGCTAGTTTAATTTCCCTTTGTGTAACATTTTCAGTTTCGCCTCATTCTTCTGCATCTTTTTGTTCCAAGTGTGTGTTTATTTACAATCTTCGTATAGCAAAAGGAAATCTGCCGATTATGCTCAGTTATATCTAAATTGATGTTACCAAACTGACCTGTAAATAAATTAATGTGCTCCTTGCAATTGTTTCCTATTGCCTCTCCCAGAATTTACGATCGTGTAAACGTGCACAAATTATACAGGTTCCGACGATGCGGGGTGAAACATATTTCTAAAACTATGAGAGTTATTTAAAATACCTAAGAATAGCTGCTCATATAATTTAAATATCTAGTGTGGAATAATTTCCACAAATATTTATGACATGAATATCTCTACTTGGTTTAGTAGAATCCAATTGTATGCAAACATCTTGGAACGAATGCGCGGGTATTTTAATATTTATATTTTCATGGTTATCCATCATCTATAGACAGTCAATCTATTTGGACTACAGTTTGTTCCTATTTTAATATCGTCTTAGTTATTTTAAAATCAGAAAACCGCAATTGATCGTGGACACTTATACAGTGACAGGGAAAGAATTGATATTCTTTCAACCGTGTCAGACATAGGGTCAACATCTAAAAAAAAACTAAGTGGTTCGGTTCGGCGGTGATCAGGTTATTCCCCAGATAATTTTTTTAAAAATCACGAGAAAGCACTTAGGAAGATCGCTCTACCCCATCAATAAGTTAATGTAACGTCGTTTAGTTAGGTGTCTTTTTAGAACATTCTCAGTATGTGATAGCAGACTTGCGAGTTTCGTAAAATTCAGGCTAGATGAGTATATTGTCATAAGGATTGGCGGTTTACGTACAATAATTTTTAGGTAACAGTGTAGGTAACTTATTTTTTATACGACCACTGCTAAAAGTAGGCATTTTAGCTTGTTGAACTAAAAATGACGTTTTATACATCAGCGTGCTAAAAGTGAAATCAGCTGTTTACTTTTAGCAGATGTGCTATTCTAGTTACCCTTTAGTTAAAGGTAACGTGTTTTTTTAAATAATTAAATCATTAAGTAACGAATAAAGTAAAATGTGTACTATTATAATTACCGTTGATAACTAACTTTCACAACTACCGGCTGCAGAAACAGTCACCTGCGCCGTCATGGCAATCTCTTTACTATGACATATATTACAACTGTCATAAATGCAAACTTTTGTTAAATCGACATTTATGGATTAATAACTGTAAATTTAAGGTCACAGAAAAAAATATTGTGTGCAAATTCGTGCTAAAAGTGTTATTGCACTCTACATAATCTACATGTTATGAAACTCGGGCTTGGGCTTCGTTTCATAATTTTTATGTATTGTACATAAATATTCACTTTTAACACTTGTTGCACAAATAGCTATTAATTTAAGTATTAAAATAAATGATCGTATAATCTTTGAAAAATATACTACATGGATGCTGTTTTTTAACATGAAAGATGTGCAGGCAACAGTAGATTGTCAAACAATTTTTTTTCTATAGCACATGTTAAAGTGTGCTTTTATCAACTCGAAACAAAAGGTCAAGTTTTACTTTAACAGCAAGGGTAGATAAAGTAGCACTTTAACATCAAGGATAGATAATAGTATATTATGTATCAAGTTTTATAAACATCATTTTAGTCACGAGTTTTATCAATCACGAGCAAAGCGCAGCAGATCGAATGTTTAATAAAATGAGTAACTAATAAGTTTATAAAACGAGTTGCATACTATACTTTTTCTACGACCACAAATTTAGAGAATATAACATCATATTATTTCATTAAAATTTTGACATTTATTATATTAGGTTAAATTATGCTTGATAAACGTCAAAGTGACCGTTGAAAACTAACTTGATTTTAGTTTTGGCTGTGGCTAATAAAGCAAATACTATTTGAACCTAACTTCACCCCATGACTAAAACATCGTTGCCAACTTCAGCTCATGACTAAGAGGCTCTTTAGTCATAAGTTATGAAGGCATGATTAAAAGGTCACTTAGCGACGTGTATGTTGGTATGTTAAATGGCATTTTAGTTACAGGAGTAGAAAAAGTAATTTAATTTTCTAACTTCTGTTTAAATTAAATATGACAGCATCGTATTATCGTAGCAACCCAATCAAGCTACTGACATTTTGAAATGTGATTGACTGTCCTTATTTTCTTTTGAAATTGTTAGTTCTTGCTATAGAAAAAATATGGTATTATACACGACGATAAAGTTACTTCTATCCACTCTTGAATCATTAATATCGAAAGCGTCATTCTACAGTGTAGCTCCAAGTTATGGGTTGCGGATAAATTGTTTTGTACTTATACCTTATTGACATGTAAGAACACGGCCCACTTAGTATCGTTCAGAGGGCCATAAAGCACTTTATAGCTCTCCGGCTGTAAAGTGACACATTATGCCCTCAAAAATAGATATTTATGCACTAAGGGATATATGAATATGTTTTCCCTGAGGTTGACATGGTTACAGACCGAGGTCTGTAGGTTAACCAAAGGTAAAGAACATGAATATCTCCAGTGGTGCACACAATATTCAATTTCCTAGCATATTAGTAATAATAGTATAAAATTTCAAAATCTTCTAAGTAAATTTAAAATGAGAATATGTAAGTAACGCCAAGGATGGCCTGAATGTATGGTTCCTAAGACATTGTATGAAGTTGCATGGTTACCATGAGATTGAGGGAGAAATAATTTGAAAAACCCTTAGAGAGTTATGAATAGCTCTTGATATTTTGTATCTATGAGAAAAATGAATAATATCATGTTGCCAGTAAATAATGGAATATAAAGTGGCAAGCTTTACCCGGTCTTGCATAAATGTAATATTTGACACTAATATCGTAAGCACAGAATCTCAAAATGCATTTTTCTAGAAAACTATGTATCGTAGCGACTTGAATAAAAGAAGCTCTTTATGTATTTACAGCTGATGTTTTGATATTCATAAATGCTTTATGAAGTTTTACTTCCAACAAAAGATATAAGTCAAAATTCCTTTGATCACTGTAAAGCAAACATTCGGTTCAGCATTCTTCATATATAGCCAGTTTATTTTTAACATTTTACATCTTATAAACAATACATATTATTATAGGATAAATGGGATAAAAATTCCAGCATATTGGATTTCAAAAAGCATAAAACACAATTGCCACCTGTCGTTTATCGCTAGGATTTGGGAAACATTACTTAAAAAATATTTTAAAGCGCACATATTTTACAAAATTAGTAGACCAAAAGAAAAACATATTTAAAATTATTAAACACTTAATGTTTACAAAAATTTAAATGTAATAAATTAGTGTGCTTTATATTATAAATTATAAGAGACAGTAGACTAAAGAGGATGCAATAGCCGTATTCTACCAAACCCAAACCGACTCAGCGTCGCGCGTTGAATTGGATTAGGCTAGGTAAAAATGTATAATGTATATTTTGGTTCCTTGAATGCCCGATTATGTTAGACCAATCAAGTTTAAAGCTTAAATTAATATTGAAATTTAACTTTCGTCACAGCTATTGTACTATGTTCAGTTCGCAGAGGGCATTGTTAGATAAAATAATAAAAATGAGCATTTCGTACACCAGCTCGGCCGCACCAATTTCAGCAAAAATGTTTTTAGACAACCCAACCTCTGCTTCAAAGAAGACCAGTTCCTGTTTCTACAAATTGCAAGTGACAGCTTTGATGAAACATATGTGGATATCTCGACAACTCCGTAGGACACGGATAAATTTCGCTTTACAGTTACATTTTAGCATTATTTAGAATTCGTTTTAGTTTCTACATTAGCAAATTTTACAACAGCTTAAAGTTCATATTTGAAAGCAATTGGTGTTGCGACATAAAATGAGCATTTCCAACTTATCTCTGAAAGTTGTAGATGTGTTAAAGCGATTTATTATACATACAGGGTTTATCAACAATGCAGATAATTCTGGTTAAAAAATGTAAAAACAAATAAAAGTTGATTTAGTCCCGTTATCCTTGCATATACCATGTTACCACATAAATAATATGGATCAAACATATTTTTGGTTATATTGTAACGCTAGCGTCTGCTGCAAATTATAATTATACATCAAAAATGTATTTAATTTGTGCATCGCTCAATCGGGCGTTACATGTAACCAACGCTTGAGCTGGTGATAACAAGGCAAGCACCCGCTACGTGGGAAGGAAGCGCAAAACGGTGCGCCGCGCAGTTCCTGTTCAACCCCTCTAGAAAAGCGCAGATAACGAAGCCGCCCGAAGAGTATAAAAGCAGGTCTCATTACCATTGCAAATCACTTAAGTCGTTTGAGTCCACCGTTCCCGACCAATCTGACTTGAGTCTCTGGACTTACCTTCCTACAACCACCTCCTGCCTTAGCAATGTGACAGCGTTCTCTGTCACCTAAGGCATTTCCTGGAACCGACCTGTGCCTTAGCATGTGACAGCGTTCTCTGTCTCCTAGAGTACTTCCTGTCAATTTAAAACACCATGTTCCCCGACACTATCGTAGGCGGCGAGAAGATTATAACCTATTAATAAACATACCTGTAGAATTCACATTGTACGTCCAATAGCGTCTTCCAAATATCTTCGCTGCCAATTCCATCGACCGTTAGCAGGCGAATTTCTCCAGGTAAAATCACACGTTGACGTTACTCCGGGAGTAACGAATTTCCATCTTAAGGCACAACCATGATCCGCACCAGCTAATACACTGCCCTAGAACCACAGGTATTTTGTAATTTCTGTATTTTATTAGTGTGTTTGCAGGAGGCAAATGGCAAACAAAGTGCCGTACTCGTATGCCACGCCCACTGCGTTGATCGCAAGTTATACAGGGCAGCGAACATACTTCGCCCCAGGTCCAATCCAGCCGCCATCGACAGTTACATGCTAATTGGGTTGCCGACCAACTAGGAACGAAGCAAAACGTCCCCAGAAGAAATCTTTAATTTATTAAAATACATACCAGTTGCTTAAGAATTAAATATTATTTTGCACAACTAGCTAAAAATATGATACCATTGATATATACATTGTGTTTTCCTGATCATATACATTTGAGATTGACTGAAGTTTTCTTCGATTGAGCTACACGAGGTAGAAGTTAATAACATAAGTTGAACCTTTCCGAAATTAATTGTGGAAGTCATAAATTTCCAGAATTAATTACCAGAACTAAAATTAAATTCGGAAGGCATGAAACGTCACAATATATTTGGAAGAAATTCATTGTTGATTTAAGAACTTCAAATATTGTATAGCTGCATTCTCTGATAACTATTTATTAACTGCTCAATATTTGGTAAAACTAGTACCACTCAACAGCTCTGCAACAGCACAACCTATCCTTTGAATATCCTATATTGCATACCATTCTTAATTTTTATCGTTGTCAATTTAATAGATTCAGAATATCTATCATAAAATGTGATTTAAAAAAAAATTAATCAAAGAGGGTGAAGGAAGACCAAGACAGACATAAGCTGTATATGCAGTATTGGTTCAGAAAGTAGGTCATTTTATACAACTGTCACTTTATGTCAGCTTAATTTGATAAGTACCAAGCCGCTTATGAGACAAATCCTTTGATTTTGCATATTGCCTCATGGTGTGCACTGATCATCAAATACGACGCATGCTATAAATGGTAAAAAAGGATCAACTATGATTGAGATCACACTGAGAGAGTAGATCCAAATGCAAACAGAGGCATGCGTGCTTTTTACCTAAGGTGACTGTGATGAACTTTTCTTTAATCACGTGTTAGAATGCTCTTGGAGATACCTATCTACTTTTGAAATTTTATAGGCAGATTAAATTACTATATGTTGAGTAAAATAACCCGAAAATCTAATGATATTAAAAGTTGTATTGCTTGCACTGTTATTATTGTAGGCCCTCTATATATAACGTGCCTACCTATTAAGAAGGTGTATGTGTATACTATATCGTTCCGAAGCACCCTGTATACAGGGTGTTGCAAAAAGAATGGGACATCGATTAGTAATAGATTCCTTACGTTATAATAAATCGATTAAACCTAATATACCTTAGTACAAAGTCCCTTCAGTAAGAAGTTATAGGTCCTAGAAGTTCAATTTTTTATTTTTTAGTTTTTTGTTAATTTTTACAAATGTAGAGATATCGATTTGAATTTTAGTATACATGCTTACTATTATGTACTGCACTAATTAAAATTTTTTCATGAGTTGGACTTGGCTGTAAGAAGCAGTTTACCCATCTTTCAGAAACATTTTTTAGCTCTAATTTCGTTATCTGTAACTTTTTCTGAAATTTTAGGTTACTATCTGAAAGAGAATTAAAAAGCACAAAAGTAATGTACTCTTAGTTCTTAAGCCTAAAAGCAACCGTTTACCTTAAAATGTCCATCAAAAGTTTTTGGTTGTCAATAAGACGTGCAATTATCAAGTAGCCATGATCACAAAAACAATGGTCATCTAGTAAAAAACAATGATAAATCAATTAATGACATTAGTAATATAAGAATTTCGTTCTTTTATGTTTAAAAAAATGCTTCTACATAACGAATTCTCCAATGCTGAAAGGTTCGTTATGTCGCAGCATTTTCGTAAGCACAAAGACAAAAAACTGATGTCCCCATCGTCATTAATTGATTTCTTATTGTTGTTTACTAGATTACAATAATTACCCTTTGTTTTTGTGATCATGGCTACTTGATAATTGTACGTCTTAATGACAACCAAAAACCTTTGGTGGGCATTTTAAGGCAAACGGTTGCTTTTACGCTCATGAACTAATAGTACATTATTTTTGTGTATTTTAATTCTCTTTGAGATAATAATCTAAAAGTTACAGATAACGAAGTTAGAGCTAGAAAAAGTTTTGAAAGGTAGGTAAAGTGGGCCTTACAGTAAAGTTTAGTTTATGAACTTTTTCGTATTAGTGCAGTACATAATAGTAAGTATATATACCAAAACTCAAATCGATATCTCTATATTTGTGAAAATTAACAAAAAAACTAAAAAATAAAAATTGAACTTCAAGGCCCTATAACTTCTTACTGAAGGAACTTTGTACTAAGGTGTATTGGGTTTAATCGATTTATCATGGCGTAAGTAATCTATGACTAATCGGTGTCCCATTCGTTTTGGGACACCCTGTATATCCGAATGACTACATAATAGTAATGTTTTTATGGCACATTTTAGTTAAAATATACTAAACTGATTAAAAGCTGATTGGATACGTACGTCAAATATCTGCTTACCTAAAGCGAACTTATTATTTTACATTAAATGTACAGTCGTGTTTAAATAAATCTGGGACGTTGTTTTTTTTCATATGTAGGTTGAGTTAAGAATTGAAAAATATATGGCATGGATGCCCCACTTTCAGAAAGAGTTACATTAAACTTTGACAGGTAGATGAAAATTCTAACTCGTTCTGATAGCAGGAAATCCATGGAGATATTCTTCAATTCTTAACTTAAGCTACATATAAAGAAAACGTTGTCCCAGATTTATTTGAACTCGACTGTATATTTTTCTTTTGAAGATACATTATCGACCATTTAAAGTAAGAATAACTTTACCTTTGGAGGACCTTGTTTATTTATTTTGTCTTTGTAAAGTTTATGACGATAAATAAAGCTAATGAGAAAGTTTTATTATGTATACAATCTCGTCATGTTTCTTGATTTAGCTTGTATGCTTCGGGCAAAATAATGAACATATTAAAATTAGGGTAGAACTCATTAAATTCGATATTTCATACATTAGTCGCAGTAGACTCTCAAGAAGAGCTACGTAATAATTATCTAAACATTACCGTGGTAATTTTTTTCAGCTTGTTAAAATAATTACTGCAAAGAGTAAATTTTGATGTATCGTTTTCCGTTAACGTATTTGTAATAACCTTCTCATCATTAGCTGGAACTGTTTTAACTAAAATGAAAATGTATTAATCATAATATTTTTTTTATACGTATTATCCATGTTTTTTAATCGTTAGATTTCAGTAAGTATGCTTAATATTATTAATAATTTGTTTCATATTCTTCGAAACCTGAAGTTCTAAGTTTGAAACTTCAATAAGCTTAATGTCTTCCAATGTCTTCATATCGAAGATTTACTACATGTATTATATTACTAAATACCCTTTTTCATGAAGTTCGGATTGGTAGTCCACAATAAAATGTGGTAATATTATAACTAATACCTAGTTAATTACTTTATCTTCATCAGTGTTGTTATAGACTCCTAACCAAATTAATTTTACTATTGTTAAGAGCTGGGTGCGGTAATGAATATTCCCGCACTCTTTTTGTATAAAGAAATACAGTGAACCAGAATTTATTGATGAAGATAAAATATTGAACAACACACGTTTGCTTATGGCGCTTAACGAGACTCGTTTGATTGCCGCAAAACTCGGCTCACCGCCTCGTTTTTGGCAATCAAACTCGTGTCGTTAAGATGCTCATAATCAAACTTGTATCGTTAATATCTATAATAACTAACCCTTTATTTTAAATTATTTTATTTGGCTTAATCTTCATGGGAATTTATATAATCTGTGACACCACTTCCGTCTGTTGTTTAACTCACTATTATCATTGTCCTTAGAGTTTAACTTTTATACAAAGCAATTCTGATGCAAACTATGAATATTTTTTGGGGAACCTCAGAAATCAACTTTAACTGTACTTGACCT
The DNA here is from genome assembly GCA_940337035.1 of Agriotes lineatus. Lineage (NCBI taxonomy): Eukaryota > Metazoa > Arthropoda > Insecta > Coleoptera > Elateridae > Agriotes > Agriotes lineatus. The sequence goes on from OW679194.1 coordinate 215,095,322, forward strand.
CAATAACATGTGAACTTACAAATACAATCATGCTACCCGATATTCTTTTCCTACTGCATTACTGTAGTTTGGATAGTACGAAAAGTAATTCTAGGTAAATTTAAGGAGTGAAGATCGACAGCTGCTACGTGTCTCCAAATTTTATACTTTACAAGAGCTTCAGAAAAAACTAGATCATCTCGAATAAGGATGAAATGACATCGTAAAACCTTGGATTGAAATGCTTCGGCAATGTTATTTCTCAATTTCAGTTTCTAGCTTAGCTACATTACTATTCACCCAGCGTTGGATATTTATAGCATAGACGTTCTATTGTCACCATACTGTCATTTTGAACATCATGATATTGAGCCTGCCGCCTGATATAAATATTTAAAAAATACAACCGCGTCTACACGCACGTAAGAAAGTTAAACCAACATTTCCAGCACATGCCTTATTCAGCAACTTTCTGCGGGGTGTTTCAGAGGGTTTTGTACCTTTTCATCCTACTTAGCTCAGCTATCATTAATTTTTACCGATTACTGTATTTATAACTTTAAACTACATATCTTCGAAATTCATGTGTGAAAAATTACATCATCTAGGTGTTGCCTCTGTCGGGACTAGCACTCTTGTAAGAGATGCCTTACATTTTCCATTGCGCTGGTGCATATGTATGGTGTAATGGCTTCAGTTTTTTGTCAACCTTCTTGTGTTAGAGTGCATTTGCTGGACGTTGTCATGGACACGACTTTTAAGATAATAAAAAAAAATCGGTTGGAGTTAAGTCCGGGTTTCTGGAGGCCAATGTCATTGTAGCCTCGTCTTAATATAAATTTTTCAAGAAAATATTTTCTGACTGCTGCTAATACGGTATTTGATGCATGGCAGTGGCCCCATCTTATTGGGGCTAGAATTGGTCATCAAAACCATGAATTTCTTGGAGAACTAGGTCAAAAATCACGAACCATTGCGACATACCTGTAGTAAGTTACAGTAACTCCTTGTGATTTTCAAAAAAGTATCAGCCTATTATATCTTTCGAGAATATTGCTGCCTAAACAGTGAATTCTAGGCTATGCGATGGAGTTTGATGTTGGCTCCTGGTGATTCTCTTAGGACCAGTAACAATAGACATGGGACTGCAATGTAAGAATTATTTTGTTGATAAATGCTGCGAATACAAAGCCCATGTTGAACTGTGACACATTAAAATTGTGACAGTAAATTTTTCAATTTCACTTTACTCATTAAACCAAGCAAGTATATCTCAGCAGGTTCCAAAAGTATTTCAAAGTGCAAAAGTCTCTGAGATAATCTGTATAATAGAAAATATAGAAAAGCAATCGATAATCTCAAAGAAATGCAAGTGTTCCTTTTCACCGAGAGAAATTTTGTGCTTAAAACTGGGTGTGCACCTGTATCCGTATGTTCCACTCATAGCGGCTAAAGTTACTGATGGATGTTCCTAAAAAATTACAGAGATGTTGCATAAAGCTTTGAACCGATCGATGGAGACAGACTTTGATTTTACTGAGTTGCAGTATTCGTTGTCAGGAGGACAAATATCCCAAAAAATGTCAGAAAACAAAAATTTTTTTAATAAAAAATTGCTCTAAGGGTTTTGATCATTTTCACAGACATTTACCTCTTGCTCATAAGTAATACACCATCTACTTAAAAATCTCATTGAAGGTGATATCTGACGTAGGTGGGGGGGGGGGGGGCTGAAGTACTCATCTCATACCGACGACTTTCCATAAAAATTTACGGAGGTGGTCTAAGAAACTAAACAACGATGTAGCAGACTTTGGTTTCACTGCGATGCATCACTCGGTGTAAGTAGGTTTCAATGCCCCAAAAAATTTACGTAGATGTGTCACGAAACTTTAAAACGATGGTACCGTCCAGAGTGGGGTGCTCCAAATACCTCAAAAAATGTCGAAAAAACGAGAGAACTTTTTTGTCAGAGATTGCTTTAAAGATAGTGATCATTTTCACAGATAACAGTTCATTCTTCCTCATAAGCGATATTTTATAATCACTATCTACCCAAAAACTCTAGGGGAGAAAATATCTTATTTCAGTGTTGAGCTTATCGTCCAGTCACTATGTCCAAAAATAAGGCCTTTGCTGGAAAGTGAACCGAAAATTGAAATTCCTTTTTTGGGGTGTTTGGGGGGTCCAGCAAAGGTGGTAGGATTCACTTGAAAATTCGTAACAAATCACTTGTGCAATTTATCATACACATCTAGCTCAAATAAATTTTACTACCGAGGGCTACGCGTAGAGATTCTTGACAGGGGATAGATGATCTATTCAGTCGGCTTCAATGCGTCATAGATGGGTCTCTGATAAGCTAAGTCTTATACCTGGCTAGGCTGTAAATGACAATTTTATAATAAGATGCACGTCTCCTAGCACTTGTATTATATAGGTGGACGATAACAATGAGGATTGTTTTAATTGATAAAGATTGCAAGAAAATTATCCAGGGTTTTAGAGAAACTTAATTTACTATTTTAACAAAAATTATAGCACAATCGCATTTATTAGTATATATTTAAAAACAAATAAATGCTTGCTAAATAAGATACAGGATACGTCGGGAGGAGAAGGAAATATTTTGAGGATATCTTCGAAAACATTAGAGGGGGGTTAAAATTAGATTTGTGTTGATCAACAGATTTTTTTTGTAAAATAATAAGACATATTAGTTTTTCACCCCGTTAAAAACATACCTACAAATTAAAGAAATGCTCATTCATAAACCCTCCTATTTATAGAAAAAAAATCTGCCAATTTTCATTTTAATATCTTCTACCAGTTTTCAGTAAATTGACAAAATTTAATTTTAACCCCTCTAATATCTCTATAAGGGTTGAGAATCGGACATCAACATATTGGCTTATTTTTCTTATTTTGACCTTCTGAACACATCTCAAAAGATTTCCCTTTTCTCACCTGTAGATACAATAAAAAATAAAAATATTAAAAAGTATCAAGTTGATTTCTAGAATAATATAGTGTACGCCAAAAAGTCGGCATAATATGGGAAACATTTTTATTTTTGATTTTTCAAAAATCCGAAAAGTACCTTTTTCGGAAACTGAGATAGATTTCAATGAGATTTTTTTAAAGCGTGTTATTTTTAACGAACTGAACAACCTCAAGGCCAGCAAACCAAATTTTTTTTTAAAATTTTAGTTAAAATTTATTTTAATTTTTTTTAAATATTTTTCAAAATTTCACAAGTGAAGACTTAATATTAAAATTCAAACTTTTTTATGCGAAGACTTTAAAGATTTATAGTTAGAAAAAATAATATAAACTATTAATTACTTCTTTAGATTTTTTATTATTTACCGAAAAGTAGTGTGTTTGCATAATTTTTACGTTTTTTATGCAAGGTGCTTTTTAGGAGAAATATTATTCAATTCTAATTAATATCTATTTAAATAGCTTCAAGAAACTCTAATCCAGCCCTGTTAATGCATTACAGTTACAAAAAACCTGTCAATGTTCTTTTATAGTTGTCTAAATTAGGAGATTTTTCTTTATCCAATTACATGTTCTAAAAGTTGTCGACCGATTTCTTATGTGCTTTTTCCGCCATCTTGATAAATGAGTGCGTTTGATTTTTTTGCGATAAATCGGTTCCCGCTAACACTACATGAAAATAATTTAGACGTGGTTTTTAGAATTTGGATGCTCTACAATTTATGTTCTATTACTTTTTCGCGTACGAGCAATATTTGTCGACATATCGAACGCGAAAGGAGAACGTGAAAGGGTCGAATAAAAATTACTCCCCAACTTGACAACTTTGTCCCGCTCTACAAGTCGTAATTTTAGTCGCATATAAATTTATAATAGGTCAAATTGAAGCTATTTTCAACCTCTACAAGTTTGATAATGGTAACTTTTTCGCTAAATAGAAAGAGAAATGTGAACGGGAACCGATTTTTCGCAAAAACTCAAACTTGAAGTGAAAACGACCCTAGGGTGATTTTCAATCTCCATGAAAGCTACCTAATTAAAATTCACTAGTATGCCATGACAAGCTGGTGGCACTGTAAATCTGAGTCAAATTCGAGGTTAGCAGGTTAGGTTTTGCGTCAGTCTGTGTCAACACTGACGCAAAACCTAACCTGATAACCTCGAATTTGACAAACTTACAGTACCATCAACATATTATTATAATGAAGTGTCAAATTAATTTGTCAGAAAAATGGCTTCTCGCTTCGGTAAAAATTATTAATTTATTTAAGAACTTATCGTCCCGAATTCCCCGCGGCCAGTGATAAATCCTTATAATTTTGACAAATAATATCCCTCAAGTGTCTTACCTTTAAGAAATAACCCGAGGCGCAGCACTTTCGGGTTGTTATTTGTCAAAATTATTGCGTGTGATTATCACTGCCCTTGGTGAACTATAGCTGCTTATTAGACACAACTGTCACATGACTGATATCATCCAATGAGAACCATGTGTTTTTTTTTCCAATCGCGAACTGATTACCCGATAAGCCCCGTAGGGAAACTTATCAACCGATAAGCTCCCTAGTGCTAATTATCAAACCCATAGATGGTGTCATAATTAGAAATAGAAATGCAAGAAAGAAGCAATTTGAGTTTTTTGGCATTATTAGATCAATTTTAAATCATAATTCATATACGGGTTTTGTGTAATAATCTGCAAAATACCCCTCTTGCATACCAAATTAATTCTAATTTTGTCTCATGCACTTCGTGCACTCGACAGAATTATCAACAATTTGGCATGCACTATTACTATTGAGAACTTACACAGATGTATAAATGTTTGGAATGATGACAACATATTTTTATTTTACTCCGTTTCCGTGTTTGTTGTCAGCAGGCACAACTACCACAAAAAATGTTTAAAACAACGATTTCTTTTTAATAAAAAATGGCTGTATCGATTTTCATCATTTCCACAGACAACACTCCCTTCTTACTCATAAGTAATGCGCCATAGCCACTATCTACCCAAAAATTCCAGGTTGGGTTATATTTGGCGGGGAGTGGTGGGGTACTCATCTTATACAAACGACATTCTATGAAAATTTGCGGAGGGGTTCTATGAAGCTTTAGAACGATGGTACCACACTTTGGTTTCACTGTGATGCACCGTTCGGTGCGAAGAGTACAAGTACCCCCAAAAAAAAAGGATTTACCCAGAACTTCCCTCGCCCTAATTCGATCAACTTCCAAATTTAAAAAAAAATGATCCCATAGGGGTTTGAACCCGCCGTACGGTCCTAACCGCATCTCAGCAGCGCTCGTAATTGCATCGAAAAGTCCAACTGCGCCATCAAGCCTTATAGAAATAAGTGCGGCGCGCGTCTCTCTTGAACAGAACGGTCTTATTGTTGAAACGTTTTTACTCTTTTGTGATATTACCCTGTATCGGTTAAATCTTATTTTCGAGAGATATAAAGCCTGGCCTATGTGAAAGTTATTAATTCCTTCTATTTCAAAATTAACCCAAATATAAACAAAATTTTATTTTTTTAAGGTGCTCACCCTGTATATATTTATATGAAATTGTATCGGTTTCATGCGAGGTAGATATATAATATGTATGCAAAATATCGTCCTCCTCCGACAAATAATATTTGAGCTATACTGCCAACAGGCAGACAGACGGAATTAAGAAAATCTCTTTTTCGTCATCTAGGGACCTTGAAACGTGTAGATCTGAAGAAATCTCGGAAGGTGATTTTTTCGTGATTATGATACTTTCTTCGTCTTTCAGACGAGGGAAGTGAAAATCGATGAAATGACAAAAAAAATCTCAAAAATTACTTTAACGATTTTTATCACCTTTCTAAATAACACTTTGCTCTTATTCATAAGTGATACCCGATAGTCAGTATCTCTTAAAAAATTAAAAAAGTGAGATGTTATGTATGGGGGAGGGAGTCAGATTTCATGCAGACAAATTTCTATCAAAATGTACGGAAATGTTTTATAAAGCTTTAGAACGATGGTACTAAACTTGTATTGCACTACGATGCATTGTTAGGTGTGAGGAGACCCAAATTCTCAGGAACGATATATGGAGGACGGGAGGTAGGGAGACGTATTTCATACAGACAAATTTTCATGAAAATTTACAGAGATGTTATATGGAGCTCTAGAACGTCGATGCCTGGCTTTGTTTTCACTAGGATGCACCATCCGGTGTGTGGAGGTTTAAACACCTCAAAAGAAGTAGAAAAACGAGAAAGGTCTATTCTCAAAAATGATTTTAAAGATTTTGATCATTTTCACAGAAGGCAGTTCCCTCTCAATTATAAGTGATACCTCATAGTAAATATGTACCCAAAAATTCCAGCGAGAAAGGTATTTGGGGATACAGATTTTATTTCCGTGCTTAGCCTATGGGGTATACAAACTAGAGTTGCGCGAGTTCTATTGATCGCAATACTAGTTATTGTATTGTTGATAAGTCTCAGTTCAAACTGTTCAGCAATAAAGTTCATTCTATTTCAATATAAAACTATTTCTTCGACGATCGTGTTAAAATGACAACTTTTTGCACAGTTTCTAGTGTCAAAAGTGATGTTGATTGCACTGTTAATTTTAGCGATCAAATTAAGTCTTTTTCACACGTTGACGTTAGTGACGTGCTTTAATATTATACTAGTGGACTCGTTGCAAAATATTTTGCAAGTTCCAAAACTTCTTTGTAACGTGTGGCAGGGTCCATTGCGTAAAATTTTGATTTTTAAGTTTTTAAAACTACTCACACTTGACTTTATTGCTGCATATACTTGACCATGGCTAAATATTTGTAGTAGTTTCCTTGTGGCGATATTTAGAAAAACAGATTTGTCCCATCTAACTCCTTCCGGAACCTTGAAATTTACTTGATCTGCTTTGTAAAACGAACTAATATGTCAAATTCCAGCTTTCCACCTGTAGTAGTTTCCTCGTTGTAGATCTTTAGAAAAACAGGTCTCACACAGTTAGCTCCTTTGGAGGAATTAATTTTGAAAAACCCTGAAAATGATTTGACCCCATTTGTAAAACGGACTAATATGGCAAATTGCAACTTTTTACTTTCCACAGATTCTGTTATGTAACGATCTGTGAAGTAAAAGTCAATCCCGTCGAATGGAGGGTAAAAAAACTAAACTTCTTTGTAGACGATATTGATTAGTATAGTATAGTTTTCCCTTCTGGTTTGAGCACCAATAAGTTGTTTGGAGAACTGATCCCTAAACAGTCTAGGTAAAGTTGACGGAGAGAAAAAGTCTTCCCTCAAGTCGACCTTAGCCTGAATTAGCGACTGTCCCTGCACCTTGTTGATCGTCATGGCGAAGCAGGTTTTGAAGGAAAATTTCAGTCTCTAAAATTGAAAAGAATAGTCTGAAAGAATAAGGGGTATTCGAGGAGTGAAGACTGTCTCCCCTTCTACAAAACCTATAAAAATTGTAGCCGCAGTGACGTTTCGATGCGGAGCTTTCACCAGCAGTTGAGTTTGGGAGTCTTTACGTTTATCAGTAGTATAATGGGTGCTCTAACTTTCAAAGGCAGGCGATTTGGAAAAAGTCCGGGAGGGTCGAGGGTATGGAGAAACATAACGTGGTAGTGCACCGTGTCATCTGCCTCCACCACAGTGTTAATCGACTGATAGATCTTATCCTCTGAATGAAAGGCTTCGAGGTGTGTGTTGTTTTGCTGTTATGTTCTTGATGTCGGAATATATTATGTGAGGTTGGCCACATCTGTCACTGCTTGAAATAGGTTTTCGTTGCCGAGTTTCAAGAGAAGTTTGGAAAACTATTCATTCGGCCTTGGAATGTCCTCTCAGGTGAACCGTTATGTAAATTCAAGACAATATGTCCTATTGTACTGCTACTGCATTTTGAAGAATCACTGTTATAACACTTTTTTGTCTTAAGAGCACTGTTTCCAATGCATGGGCGTGCATTGCCACTCCTGGATCCCACACTATAATCGCAAATTCTAGCTTCGATCGAATGAGGGTAATGAATAGTGTTTCGACAGCCAAAATGTTATTAAATTTTTGACAAGTTCGCGTTATGAATCCAAGAGTTCTCAGGCAACTATTTACTGTAGATGTGACGTGTTCATCAAAATTTAGAGTGTTGGTGAAGTGAATTCCCAAATCTCTTATTTTTTCAAATCTCTTATTTTTTTTAATGGCAACACACATACCCAATATTTAGCTAAAAGGCATATAGGTAAGAGTTGCTTTGCTTTTGCAACATTAAAGCAATTAACCGACATTATTGTATGTTTTAGTGTATGGTAAATTCTGTAGAAATGCAAATCTAGCATTGCTACGATGCAAAACCTGTCGCCGTGACGTTCACGCCCAGTATGCCGCAAATTTAATAGTCTCGAACCCCGGATTGCGGTTTGGGTCACCTAATTATTATAACCATCTTTGAATTTAAAAACGAGGCGGTTTCGCTTTAAACTTTTCAGAGTACGCAATTCGGGGGTAGTTGATGCATGGCTGAAACTAGATTCAAGCTATTGATCTTGGAAGTAGATCGATAAATTACTTTAAATTTGTTTAAGGAGATAATTATGTCAATATTGTTAAAAAACATTATAGGAAAAGCATGACTTTTTGTTGTATGAATAAAAAATAATTTTGCCGCAATATATAATTTGAACAGAATTGCCTGGAGGCTGGATCAGGTTTCCGTTACTTGCACTGGTTCTTGTCTCTAGGGTTCTGAGCATAAGGGTGAGACTGCACCCTTGTTTTAAGACAATGTAGTCATGCCACTCAGAGAGACGATGATATTTGGTAGCTACCTTGAAGCGCAGCCTCACGCTTCAAAAGTTTAGGCCTGGAGGGGTAGCATCACGATGTAAATGAATCAAACCTTAATACTCAATTGTTTTGTTACATAAATAAAGTTCCGTTTATACAAATAAAATTGTTTAGGGACTACGGTTTCAAGGTGCAAACTATGTTTACTGTGACGATATAACATTTCATAACGGACATCAGCGTTTAAGCCAGTTTATTTCCGCTATATCTGCAAGTACGGTACACTGAACTCTGATTACTAGGTCGTTTATTTACGCAAGTTGTTTACTTGCAGTTGCGGCATTTAAACTTTGTGCATATGGAATCAGAATTGCATTTTAAACCTATGAACTGGATTTCGTAAATTTGGGACTGAAATTTAGTCTGTTTAATTCGGGGTTAAACATAATTTAATAATTAATTTAACGTTTCGCTAATAGTATTAGATTCTTCAGTAAAAATGTGTTACATTGTATAAGGTGGTATTAAATTTGCAAGTTGTGATATAATGAAGGTTAGGATAGTCTACTACGACATATTATAGTTATTTCATATTCATAACAGAATATCTAAGGAATATTGCAAAATAAATTCAAAATTAATTGTCAAATACTTTAATCTTTTCAGATAAATTACTGCCATGTTCAACTCACCATAGTAACGTATATGTTCCAACTTTGCTGAAAGACTGCAAAACTCAAAGTGTGTCGCACCTACCGCTTAATAGTTCAATATCTTCACGCTTTATGGTGTATCTTCGAAAGACGGCATCCATCTCGCCGCTCATCTCTTTATAGGTTCGCATTTTGCAGCCGGTCTTGAATCGCTTGCTACTGTTTTATTATTCTACCTGTGTGTAAAATTGTTCACACCACACTAGTCCCTGGTATGTTGATTCCAAACCATATCTACTTATTCCTGTTTTTCTAACTATTGCTCTTACTGTTGTCATCTCTGAAGTTCTCATAGCTCTTTTGTTGGTCTATATTGTTAAACATAATGATTTGAATATTTAGTGTTTTATATAGACCACCATTAGAAATTACACTAAAATTTAAAATGTCTAATGCAGTTTGTATCTTCTTCACGATTACTTAGAAGCTTGCCAATATTTTACACACAAATTGAAACACAGTTATACTTTAATAATTCTTATTCTTAGGGTGCCATCTCCTTATTAAGGTTGGATATCATGGCAATTTTTATTTTTAACGTCACTGTTCGCAATAGTTGAATACAACTATATAACCATGCCAATTTTCGCAAGTTTTGCAGCGACGACATCCTTTGTCTTCCAATTAATCTCTGCACTCTTGCCGGGCACGGTATTTGAGCTATTCGTCTATATAGCTTGTAGTAGAAAATTCCAATTGTTTGAGATGTTTCTTTAAAATCGAACGCTCCATGTCATACAAAGTACCAAGTAACATAATACAATACCGTCCTTATTCTTGTGCCAAGATTAATATTTCTGTAACACAATAAATTCTTCAATTTGATGAAGATGCGCTAGCCATAGAGATCCTCTTGAGTTTCATCGTTGTCTTCATTTATACATGTTCCCAGATATTTGTACTCCCTGTTGGTTGCTGTTGGTAATACCTGTTGGTTTTATATGTGTTTTGTTTACAACCGTATAGCTTGTTTTAGTAATGTCAATCTTAATTCTATAGTTGTTGCCTGCCAAATTCATCCAATCATCTAGGTTATCGATCAACATCACCGTATCATCCACATATAATAATAATAATAAAAATAAATTGCCTTTGATTTTCCCATACATTGTAAAATTTAAAAATATAGAAAATTAAAACTACGAAAACAAAAGAGTTAAATAAGTATAGTAATTTATAACTAAAATAAGAAAATGGAAAAGGTGAATTATGATTTTACCGTTACTAATTCTATCTGGAGCAGGAGCTCGAGACATTCAAAAGAAGCGGTAATGTTATGCATACTTACCGCACTCCTCTTCTGATTTGACTATCTGCTGTCATTTCACCGTCTACTTGTATTATTACTGTTTATTTTGCCAATATGCTTCTCATTTTCATACTAGCTTTTGAGCCCACTACATAGGTGGCAGTGCGACTTTCACTCTGATGATGCAAGCTGCAAGTTCTTGCGAAACGTTAGTGAATATGGATGCACAAACAGCAAAACGGCCAAATCTGCCTAAGTAGCCTCATTCTCAAGATACTCAATCAACACGAGCCACCAAAGAGCACGGCCATCGCACAGTGGCGGTGCAAGAGCACCTTGGGCCCCTAAGCAAATATAAAAATGACCCCCCTTGTAAAAAGATTTGTATACTCAATGAATTGTATATTTAGAATTATAGTATACAAAGTAAATGTTTAACAAAAAATAAAATAACATCCTGTTATAACCAATAGAAATAGAGCAGTAAATGTTTGTTAGTTTTTCAAAGCTCTCAAATCGAGTCTGATCACTGATGACTGATAACAGAGAGTGGGGACTGAGGGTGCAGTGCTATCAATCTATACCCAAATGAAGTAGAAGATATCGAGATATGTAATAACCGAATACAGAACTTACCGGGCCCCAAAGGGCCCTCTAAGGGCCCGGGCCCCTAAGCAACGCTTATTCCCGCTTATGCATATATCACCGCCGCCGCTGCCATCGCACGGGTTTTTGCTCGACTTCACAAGGTGCAAGGCACATTAAGCCAGAAAATTCTGGGTTTTCATATACAAATACTACGCGGTCTAAGCCGAAATTCTATCCTAAGGAGAATAATTCGTGTAACCGCGAAAGCCTCAAACAGTACATAAAACAGTGTTTGCTTTATTTAAATTAATTTGTAGATAAAAGAGTTACGGAAGATATTGTTATGACGTCTTTAATATAGAAAGCGTACCGCAAAATTGTTCAAAATAGGCAAAAATATGGTTCTAAATACAGAAACAGTAAAAAGAAACACTTGCTATAGCAAATTACATTATTCGCAAAGAAAGAAAACATCGCAGTCGGTAGGCTCAAACCTACGAAAAAGATTGGCAGTCAGATGCTCTCACCCGCTCTAACCGCTTGCCTAAGAAGGCGTATCTTTCGTTCTTTATTATCACTGTGTTATAAAGGACGGGTAACACGACGGTGGATTGCGGACGAAGTGCGCCCGATCGTTGCCAATGAAAAGGTGACACAGAAACGCAAAGACGCAGGGACACAGAAACGCAGGCACAGCATACGTTTATATACAGGCGTTCCACGGATCTAGGTTGACGTTGTTAGGGATTTCAAGCAAGCGATCATGTCTTACTTTATCGAGTGAACGAATTCTGAATGTATGTCCTTATTCACATTCTTTGAAGCAATACATTGTGTTTGAAGTCTTCTTAATTTCTTGCGCTTTTTAGGAAGCACTGTAGAAGACGTAACTTGTAAATTGTTGGAATCAGGTTATTCTGCTGAAGGGGTTGGAACTTGCTGAAGGGACGAAGAGTTGGAGGGTAAGGTGAGAACTGAGTAGCCAGGTCTAGCTATCCCTTTGGTGTCGTGAGTTGCTTATTCTAGTCAACTCTGCAACGCAGTGAATTACTTGGCTTAATTTCGAGGCCTGTGTCTGCAAAACTCTTTGTTATTAAACAATAACGTTGCAACTTGACCCAGTAGAGTGACACTAATGCTGATGCTTGCGTAAAAAGTAGCTTGCAAGACCGCATATTATGGACTACATACAGATGTTTCTAATTTCCTTAAACTTAATCTCAGTTTGAACTTTTTGGCGAGGGCCTCGATGGGAAGATGATGCCGCGTCCAAAGCATCATACAAACGTTCAAGGCTTAACTCGTCATCTGTAGGGCTCGCTTACTACTTGTGGTCCTTGAACTCGCATTTACTTCTCCAGATTAAGTAGCATGTTCTGCTGATTCGACATATGACTGATAGAGTGAGTAGACTACTTACAGAGCCCATTGTAATTGATAGGTGTCAATCAGGTAGCGTTGGATAGGTCGGAAAGAACTGGTTCTTCTGCCAAGGCCGCATAATACTCCATCGTGATGTCCCCACTGGTTGTGATATTTACTAGGATGGCTTTGCTAAATGTCGCTATTACTGGGGTTGTACTAAAAGATCCTGCATAGAGTATATGCTGCCTAGTTTGCATCTGCCACTCCCGCGCGATCTGGATTATTCTTGTGCTATTGAAAACTACTTCCGCTGTGCATTTTTACATATAATTGCTACACCGGTGGCTTTATTGGCTATGAACATCCACGTTGGCCTTGTATAATTCCTTCCTTATAATGGTTGTAATGTTATAGCGATGTGTTTTAGACGGTCTCTTCTTTAAGCGGTGGTGCTGGTTGTTGTTGTCGTGTTTTGCTTGGCTTAATTGCGAGACCTACTTCTGCAAAACTCCTTGTTATTAAACAATGCCGCTGAAACTTGACCCAGTGAAGTAATGCCAATGCTGATGCTAATGTTATAAAAGTTGATTTAAACGATTCCAGTGGTACCATGCTAGTTTCATAAATAGCAATGTAAAGATTATCAAAGGTTACTATTATTTTGTCGTTATCACCTAGTTTGCTAGGTTCTGTTGGGACGTCAAAAAGGACCGGTAGGTATGTTTTCCTTTAACACCTTAATAGTATATTCTTGTCTTGTTGTTTCCGGTCTCTCTTTTGCATTATGCTTATTTAAATTTAGAGTAGACCTTGTATCCAAAACAATTCTTGTACATATTCCAGTTTTGTACTAATATAACTTGTGTAATACTGCAAAGGATACATATATATGTATAGTTGAACCAATGGATACCAACGGGTTGCCCAAAAAAATATAGCTATGTACTTATAAATGTGAATAAAGTTGCTTGCTGGTTGATAAACTTTGTAACAATGAAATTTCCATTATGTGGTTTAATACACCCATTATATTGTCGATACCTTGCCAATTCCTATTTGCTAGGAGCTAGATAAATTATTATTTATTAAAGGACGTACTAGAGCAAACAACTTAACATTGTGATATTTGCAGTGAATGTATGCGTTTGTAATTTCAAAATCAGGCTTCATAGCTATGTAAACTTCCGTTAAACATCGTTGCAGGACAGGAGAGCAAACAGAAAGAAAAGTTACGAAATTATAACTTTAATCCAATCATTTTGTCGTTTACAACAGACAAGCAAATATTTATGCAGCGAATATAAGGAGTAGTTTGTAACTGACGATTACCCGAATAAAAGTACGATTTAAGCAAACAGCCAATGAAAATTGCGTGCCCGGAATGGCGTCTTTAAGGAATCAGAGCCGCATAAGGAAATACAAAGGCGCTGTAAAAAGTGTTGGATTTAAAATTCCGCTATAAAAAGCCATATTCGTGAACGTTTGCTTTATGCATCAAGCGATAATCGTCAAGCCCTGCCTTTTTGCGTAATGGTGCACGCATTTGAATTTCAAACAATCGAGCTTTGGCGCTGTTCCCATATTAATTTTATTTTCAGCATTTTCAGCTAGCTGCCTCCAAAATTCATCAAACTCAGAGTTTAGGTTTGTAGGTAATGGAACACTATTAAAAATGTATTTGCTTTTAATTTACGATTTAATTGATTTCCATAGCTGTATCTTCCAGCTAGAACTATAAGCGTATACGCACGTCAACATATTCAAGTACAAAAATCGGCTTGGAAATAAATTTGAAATCGTATTTTTATTTTATTTCATCGCTATCCTTCCGGAAACTTGGGTTTACATAATGTTGTTATACTCGGCTGCTTTCCTGAAAAGGGGTGGAAATTTCGTTAACTGCTGAATTTTTGGATTTTAATGCTCCGGAATTAAAGACGGCATTTATTTTGCAACCATAAAACCAGCAGCTGAAAGCGTTTAAGGTTAAATAAACACAATCTGTCGCAATTCTAGAGGAATTTTAGCTTTAATGTCTGTCCGCTTAAATCAGTCAGATATTTTCATTTGGTTGGTTGACATGCCACTGGCGAAAATTTAGACAACGTTTACAGTTAGGTGCTGGTTAATTATATTCTTTGGTTTAATCCGACTAACAAATCATAAAATTTGCCACACCCACTCCAATGGGCGACAGCAGCAGTAATTGACACACGTCCAGTTTTACAGTAATACATTTTCCGGCATGCAAGAAATTCTTTTAATTGTGTTTAGTATACAACTGCACAAAAAAGTAATGTTCTTCTAAGGTATAATTTTTAAATTTTGTTGCAGAATGGATATTAGCAAATTAACTCCTACAGCATTGATGGTGTATTACTTTGAAATCTGTGTAGTCTAAGGATTACGAAAAGTAAATTGTGGTGAAGCTACTGATGTATTTCCTGTGTTTCTCATATCGTATGCTTGTTTAGGTAGAATTTTTAGGGGCATCATTCAATGAATCTTATATTAGTACACTACAACAGTCTTATATGTACTATAATTTAACAAATCAGTTGCAAACCCTTAAAGCGAGTTTGACAGTAGTTTGATTACTTTCGCTTGAATTTACTTAACAAAGTTCTAAAACTAAACTAATTTAATTTCCTGCATGCATCCGACTTGCCAGCTCTTTACTTTTGTATCGGTTTTATACTGCATCGTCTCATCAGCAAAATTACTAACTTGGTGTAAAAAGAAGCCTTGCGGAACTACTCTTATGAACGATATTAAAACTTTAATTATCACGTTCCGTTTCAAGCAGCTCCTTCCTGCAAGAAAAATATTGCAATGTTATTACAAAGCGGAACTAAATGTGACGACTGGAACGTGGTGGATATTGTTTCGAGTTCTTCAGATTGTCAGTGCCGGCATAACTTTTGACTTGCTCTGAGCGTCATTAGTGAACTCATACAAATTGACCTTTTGCAAGGGGCTCCCTTTTATTTACCAAGTTTCTATTTGTTTCTCTGTCTGTGTTGATTTGAAACGTCGGCCCTCGCCAAATCTTAATTGCAAGAGACCTAACGATTTTCATTCGGACAAAATACTTTCCAAATTCTTTGTATTTTCACAGAAAACCAAGATGGTTTTTGTTGTTTCAGGTGAACAGGATGAATAGCCTGTCCTATTCAACTTCTGGATTTCTTTGTTATACTCAACTTCAATTAGTAGAAATGTAACATATAACCCTCTCTATAGATTAAAAAGCTTCTAAGCATGCACAAATCTTAGTGAAACTGTATAAAGTAAACTGTAAGAGTACTTAAAACTATTGTACCACATATAGTCGCGGCCAAAAAACCCGGGACGTGTCCCGTTTTTTTTTTTTTGGCCGCGACTGTATTTATACTTTTAGATATTTTAACTAGACAGTTTTTGGGTCGAATCCTACGTATACTATCTCGAGGAAAAAATAGTTTTCTGAGTAGATACTTTTGATTATTGATTCAATTATAATATTTTATAGCTACTCATACGGTATTCCTGTCCAATGTGTTTGCATTACTGGTTCTGTTTAGAAACAAATTTTCTTACTTATTGTTCAAAAAATTGTACTTAAAAAACAGAAATCCATATTTGTATATCAAACACTGGATGTTAGGGAAGTCAATACCATAAATTGTAGGGATGAAATAATGACAAAAAATACTTGAAAAGTCCCGAGACATTTTTCGTTTAGATGCAGATATTTTTCGGGAATGGGTGTTGAAAACGGTGCCGAAAATTTTTGGAACTGCTGACATAATGAGCATCCCTTAACATTTTTTAAGTTTTGATTATCCTCTGTTACTAAGCAATTATGCACTGTATGACCTAAACCAGCGTACATACATCAAACAAGTAGAAACACTCATGCCAAATGTTGAATCCCGTCTAGAGTGCCTGGGACTGTAACTCGGGGTGTATTTCTAAGCTTAACTATCAGATGGCAGCACAAAGTTCTCCCAATCCACGGCCAACTAAATTACTATGGCCATGGATATATTAGTACAGGATACGTTCACTACATGTAAACGTACGTCGGATCTTAAAATAACATATCACGGAGCACGGTACCTTCCCCCATTTCATTCTAACCTGTATCACTTTATTGCTCTCTCTCTTTAGACGTATTTCATACAATGTTTCGTACGCTTAATTTTGAAGTTTTGAAATGAAAACGTCAGAAGTGTCATTCAATTTCACAGTTTATTCTTCGAAAATTGAACTTTAGCAATGAGAACGTGCATAATTTGTTCTATTTCTTGTAATACTTCAAGCGAAGACCTATCTTTTCACCGGTGTGTTAAGTAGATAGTTTGTTTAATTAAAACCTTCTCTAAAAAATTATTTCAGTTTTTTTATTGATATTCATATCCCTCATAGCATTAGGAAAGGAATGAATATCAAAAAAGTTCCCTATCCAAGCTTCAAAAAGGATTGATTCCCTACAGTTTTTCAAGGCACCTAACTTCTGAATGAATTATGAACCGCCTTTCTAAGCACATTGTTCAGAAAATACATGTAGCTTGGGTTGTGGTATCCCATGTGCAACACGTATTTTTCTTCGTTGAGTTCTAACAGCCACTTCGAACACCATTCTTGCAGTCGCAAAAGGTCACTTTCTACCATTCTTCAAAATGGTGCATCTTGTAAAGGACAAACTCAGTTTCAGAGCAAAGTAGTGTTCACAAACTTCTTTTATCAAGATCATTAATTTCCTTTCAACCAGCCTCTGACAAGTTAAAACGATTAGAATGGTGACCTAAAAAAGTTATCATGAAAAATGATGCTACTTGAACATTTAACTTGTTAGCGGACCTACCAGTTAACTGTTGTTTACATGGTTTTGATTGCTATTATTATCAACCGTAAAACTCAAAGGCGTTAGTGAGTGAATATCTTGCACACCCCCTCATCGAGTGAGGTTATCAAGTGTTGACTGTTGAGGTTATGTTTTTCTAATTTGTGTTTATTTATACGATTACTTCTTTTCTACATTTTGTAGCATCTTGAGACCAAAAATACTATTTCTGGCACCATGTAACACGAGTTAAATGTATTTTATCAGAATTTCTCTCAATGACGAGTCCAAGTACCTCTCTAAAGGATAGCGCTATACGTAATTCACGCATTGAGAGTGATAGAAATAGGTGGTACGTCTTGTTCAACTATAGCAACGGCACGCCGTATCTTGTACTTATATATCTATGACTATGGCCTGCACATAGGGAACACCTCCTGTAGCCACCTATTGTGAGAATTTAAAAGCATTTGGTGTGTTTCTTAGCTCAAATGTCAAAATCTGACGTTTAACTTCAAAAGGTTAGTTGCACCATGAAATCTCAGTTTATTGTTTTTGTTGAAATTTAACACAATTTCGAATAAATCAATACATAAAGTAAGTTTATTTGTAGAAGTTTTAATCCACGGTCTTGCAGATAAATTAATCTTAGCAAGGGTCCTGGCACGGTAGTTGACAATAATAAGGAGATGCAATTATCACAGGTGACCTTTTGTTGTATTTTTAATATACAAAGGGAAAACTGCAGAATCTGGGGCCACTTCCCCTGCTATTGGTAATATTAATTATTATTAACCGGGAAGCAGTAAAAGGAGGGGAATTGGCCCCGGATTCTGCAGTTTAGCCGATACAAATGCTATGGATGCTGAATAAATGTTGGTTTCAGGCATATCATTGATTTTTAAACTTTGCATTTTCAACCGTAGTTTTACTGGTAATAACAATCCTTCGCTATTGATGGATGCTGTTTGGAAAGATGACAGTTGGGCAAAACTACTAATAAAACTAAAATGTTCTGCACTATTTGAACTGGCAGACGATTTAACTATTCTACCGCGCAAAATTTGCCTTAGTGCTTATTCTACTGTTCGGGCATCTGTAGCTTTATTGAGAGAAAGTTGCTTAAACTGCATCACAACTGAATGCTTGTGTTGATACATAATAGAAACCAGCTTGCTCAAGAAGAAATTCTATACATAAATAAGTACTTTCTGAAGTGAATTCTAGGGTGTGTGCGGTTTCCTTTGTCAATCCTGGTAATCCCGTACTACATGAACGTAAGATGCAATGATGCTATCCAAGGAACGAATGTATTGACCTTTGTTTGAAACGTGTATTTGGAAAAAATAGTCCCCATGTATGTTACTGTAGTATTAACGTTAAGAAAATTATTGTCACCGGATTCTTTCAAAAATTTAAATGAACTAGTCACTGTAGGAGCAAATATTGGGATAGCTCTCAGAACATTCATCTTTTCAAAATTTGTGGGATATAAATGCATTCTTGTTAAATATCGAACAGATTTATCTGGTAATTCCTTCTGTAAATTATATAATAATCTCAAATACACTGAAGTAATTTTTCATTCGAGGAATTATTTATCACGTTCTAAAAACAAATTTTGTTGTTTTTTAATTGGGTATTTATACTGTAAAACAGGTTACAATAAAATAAATAAATAAAATTATACTCAATACTTTTAACAAGCAGAGTACTAATAAGTGCTATAACTATTTTGATTGTTAGAATAACATTTAAGTTGTCAATCCATTTTCAAAGGTGACTTAATGTATTCATATTTCAATTTTCGACATTTGAAAAATAAGCATTTCTATCGAAACAACATATGCTATTGTATTCCGTATGTCAAATATTTAAATTTGCCGCCATTAATAAAATACGTTTCAGTATTAATTACTAGATGTCTCTAGGCGGTGTTCCGTATTACAGTGACTATATAATCACAGTGTGGCCATACGATGGTCATGTTTTCTATTGGTTGAAGGCAAAAGGATTCCAAGTTATTGTCATTTTTAACAGTGTATAAAATGTTTAGTTTCAAAAAGTTACTAATGTCAAAATAAGACATTGGCATTTTATAACTTGTCAAAAGTTTGAGTCGACGCATCACGTGATGCAGTCCGCCATTAGTTTTCCCGTGGCCGTGAGTTTTCCAAACTATAGTTTGCCAATTAGTTAGTTACGATATTTAGTATTAACATCAAACAAACTAGAACATTTAACAGAGAAATAAATATTTTCCTGTAAGTTTTATATTGCGGTGTACAATTATTGCATATTATCTTGAATCACATATGATTCTACAAATCAATTTGAAATTACTGGTACACGATGAAAAGATTTCCAAGGAATCCTAATTGTCTTATTTTAAATTATATCTCTTTTTGTTGTTCATCGTGCTTCAAAATATTCAGTACTTTGCCAAATTACACCTATAAAACATGTATCGAGAAAACTCCAGTATAGCCCAGTGGTACATTTTGACATTTACGGAATATGAACATAAAGGGACTGTTATGCCAGCGGTGAAACTGGATTTTAAGCTATAAATAAGAGATATACTCATTGGGAAGTTCAAATTCACAATTATATATGACGATTGGACTAACTGCTTTTTTTACGGTGATGCACAGGTATTTTTGTACTAAGTACACACAAACAGTGTTGAATTCAGACTGTTTACTCCGGGGGGAAAAATGAAACTTCTGGGGGGTATTTTTACCTATTTCTACGCAATTCACCCATTCTTTTATAGATTAAAAAATATGCATATGATATGGTAATGTTTCCGGGAGGGAATTCTGTACTGTCCGGATGGGAATTTCCCTCTCGGTCACCCCCTGGATTCAACACTGCACACAAATCTTAAACTGCGGCTAACTTAATATCGCACCTTGACGGTAGTCAAGATTGGGTCTGGCATGAGACTACCGTGTTTTGCCTCCATTGTCTGAATATTTGTAGAACCTCCGACAAACTGAGAATCACATTATCACGCGCATGCGCCTAAGCACCAGTGGGCTATATTGGGGTTTAGCCCATGTACCTATCTAATATAATTTAGATGTTAATAAAGCATATTAAATTACCGAGAAGATTTCTACAAAAGATGCTATATCATTTGTGTTTTGGATTTGAACTTTTCAATTTCCATTAATTGTAATAAATTGAAGACACCGTATGACTCATATTTTTTGAACATTTAAACGCCTTTGTGGTATTTTATTGTATTTGAGAGATCAGTCATTTTGAATAACAATCTTTCACTTCAGCAAATGAATTGTCAAATTTTATTTTGACTTTAGTAATTTTTTGTTACCAAATGTCGCTTACACCGTTAAAAAATTCTATTTTTTTATTACATCACCATGGTTTTTCGCAAACTCTGATTTTGACATTGGATTCAAAAGTACCAGCCAACAATTGTATGGCCACACTGTGATTATATAGCCACTGTATTCCGTATCAGAGCCAGTAGATATAGAGAGTACCGCCATTCTTTGATCCGTGAAAATGCCGCTATCGCCGCCATTTTTGTTCCCACCAGCAATGACTGATTGAGGTATGTCTAAAATTTTACTTGAAATTGGCAAGACTGTAAGTGTATGTCAAATTCGAGGTTAGCAGGTTATATTTTGCGCCAGTTTGTGTCAAAACTGACGCAAAAACTAACCTGCTAACCTCGAATTTGACATAGACTTACAGTCTTGCCAATTTTAAGTAAAGTTTTGGATTGCCAACAAACGTCACGTTGACGGAATTGTGTGACAAACCTCAAAGTGACGCATATGTCAGAGGAATAAACATGGCGGACATGGCGGTACTCTCTATATCTACTGGCTCTGTTCCGTATTACAGTGGCTTTATACAAGACAGTGTGGCCATAGGGATGTCTTCGCCGCTATTGGTCGACGCGAATATCCGCCATTAACAGGCAAAATATTTAGTTACTTCTAAGTTGTTCTCAAAGAGGTTGGTAGAACCTGTTCATTTGGTTATGGAAGGAAATAAAACTTTTCAAATCTGACAATTGTAAATTGTCAGTGTCAAATAATTCATTAGCGTCGCTAGCGGGTGAAATTTTATCATCTATTGTCCTGAAAAACTAATATTCTGCACAGTATTTAAATGTGACAAACTAGAATTGTGCTATTGTTGTAGGTAATAGCACAAGATGCGTTCGACTTGGAATGTATAATAAAGAGATTACATCGGTGCTACGATGAATGGGGCTTTAGCATAAGTTTAGAGAAAACGGAGTATCTATTTAGTAATCAACTCGGAAGCACAATATGAAGTCTTAATAAATGAAGATGTCGAAGTAAGACAAGTAGAAAGGTTTAAATACCTCGGTGCTACAATACAATCGATGAAAAAGGTTTGTTAACAGAAGAGATCAAAACTCGAATGGTACAAAGTAAGAAGATAATGGGATGCTTGAAATCAATTTGATAGGACAATACTATCTCTAACAAAAACAACAAAGAATAGGTGAAGTAATGGTAGAGTCGATGCTATGTTATGGCAGTGAGGTATGGACTGTAACAGCGAAAATGAAACGAAGACTAGACACAGTTCAAATGGACGAAAAACCAGAATGAGTTGTGGACAGAACTGAACGGAAAGCGTGAAACTGGTTTGGTCATCTGATGAGAATGGAGGAGACGACGTGGCCTATGAAGATCTTTAAATGGTCGCCGCCGGGTAAGAAAAAAAGAGGTAAACCACACAAACCGTGGAATGAGGGTATTCGGAGAGCCATGGAGGAGAGAAACCTGGAAGAAGACCAAGCACAGGACAGGGAGGTTTGGAGACAGGGAACAGGAAGACGGCATTTAGCTGTATTGTAAACTACCATAACTGAAACGGTTGTAAACTTCATGCAACACATTAAAGCACAACGAACGAACGCCAATGGAAAATGTCAATGTCCAAACATAACACTGTACGTGTAGCTAACATCAGGAGCCGTTCAAGGTCATCAATATCGGTATTTTGACATCAAAGGAACCGACAGTGAGTGTCTCTACTTGTTTGATGTATGTATGCTGCCTAAACGCTTAATGAATGAAATAAACATCAACAAATTAAATAAACGAAAACGAAATTATTACATTAAAAATGAAAATTATTTAGAGTAAATGCTCAAAGTGTTAGCCATTTGCTCTAATGCAAGCTTCGACCCTGCGTAACATAGACCCTCGTACTCGTTCAAATACTCCCAGCTTGTGACAACAGCACACTAAATTCCAAAAACGGATTGTATGAATATGCATTTTTTAACATCGAGTTGTGAAGAATCTGTACATCTAATTCAAAAATTTTTTAAGGAAATTTTGACTCCATTCTTACGGTTCTTTCATTCCTTCAATTTATGGTATTAACTTCCCTAGCACCCTGTATGTGTAAGTATAATGTATTAATTCAATAAACCGCAGATCTGTCTGTCTATCTGTGTATCCGAAACGCTCTGAAGTTAGTTGCAGCCATCTGCGCCGTCTAGCGTGAGAGTAGCAAATTAAATACAGTTTTCTGTAGCTGTAACAGCTTGCTATAAATAAATTCTTTACAAAGTTACAAACTATTGTAAAATGTATAATTTAATAACAGACCATGTTGCTCTACAACTAAAACGTAAATAAAAAACTTAAAAGCAAGGCTTTAGCCCGCCTCCCCCTCTGATCACGACGAAGCTTCTCCCAACTTTTATATAAACAAGACATTCATAAACCTAACTTGGCTATATTTATAGTTAAAAAGCAGGTATAATTCAAATTTAAATAGTTACACTCTAACACATTTCCATTTCATATCGGCGCATGGTGCCCGCACTGCTTACACGTTAAGTCTATTTATAAAGCAAAAGTACAAAATACAAAAGATTGATTTAAAATTGCACGGAGAGTTCTATCACTATTTAGTAAGATCGTAAGTCAGTAGTTTGCATCCAATGGAGCGCATCTGGGGTTAGTTTGCGAATGTTCTGTAGAGTGACAGTAAATGCTGAAGGTGGGCATTCGGTCAGTAGGTAGTCGAGGGGTTTGATTTCCATCACATCTTTCGCAAGGGGGAATCATCGTGCGCCATGTATACATATTTGCATTTATTATTCCTTGTCTAGTATTAATACTGTTTAAAGTTTCCAGTTGCTTGTAGGAAAATTAAAGTATTCCATGGCCATACTACATGAAAATAATTTTGATCATAGTATAGTTAGTATTATGGAGGTGCTGCTCTTCAGAGCGGCCGTCGTCTGACCCTGTAATATATGACAATTAGGTAAATATTTAAGTGTTCAACAGTGGTTAATTCTGACTTCAAAAAGGTAGACTTTTAACTGGTGTACTATAGTTTCAGGAATAACAGCTGTATATGCATCGAATAGCAAGGGTACTAGTACTGATCCCTGTGCAAGGCGGTTTTCGAGTGACGGAGATTTAATTTTGCTTCCATTCAGATAAATTGAGAATAGTCGACGAGATCATTTGACTAAGTAATCATAGTAGGTTTTTAATGGGATCAAATGATATATTGTCAAAAGAAGCCCTTTTCTCTATGCTGTATTATACGAAGCTGGTGAATATATAAAAGCGACTGCATTTTTGCTATTGGTTTAAAACCCAATTCCTATTTTGTCGTGAGATCCATGATTTTATGCTCTCAACTACTTCTAGTTTTTGGGCTATCTGGTTGTGTACAACACTGTACAAGCCCTTCCAGGAATGTGTGACAAGTACTGAGTAACGAAAATGGGGAGAGAGCTTTCGGGTAATTCTGGTAGTTTTCACGGTATTTAAATAGAAATAGCTTGAGCTTTCCTGAAAGCGTTAGTTGTAGTAGTGATTTCCATTATTCGTATTATTATAGAAATGCTTTAGTTATGTTCGAATTTTAGGTGCAGTGTGTTTCATAAATTCTGGGTATACATCATCAAGACCGACGGATGTGCCACAGTGGACTGCCTTTATACCAATATTTCTTTCAACGGTATCTTGCTAAGTGCTTTTCATAATTTGTTTAAGCTGTTTTCTAACTCCAATTATGTTTCTTTGTACAAGTCTTGGTTTAGAAGTTCATTTTATTTGTTTAGTACTGGTATTGAAGCATTAGACGTATACATTGTAGTTTCTTTGAGTTCTGGGGGATTGATTAGTTTTGCAAATTTTTTTTTCAGTTCTATTCTCATCAAGTGCACTAAGCAAGTAGGAGTCTGTTATTTCTATTCTTGGTATATTTTTTAAAACTAGGGATTTCAACCTATCACATATATTTTTGGAAACCCTCTTGTCATATGTCTTTTTGCAGTTGTCACAGCGACCTTGATATAACGATTATAATTAGTTGCTTTAGGGTTAGTCCATTTGATATACTGGTTTACTTTTTGAAGCTCCATCTTAGTTTAGGGGTGAACTCAATAATATGAATTTTAATTCCAATTCGATCGTCCTTGTTTAGTATCATAAACCAGGTTGAGATTATTATTGATTTCACGCGGTACTTGAGATTCCTTAAGTTCGTGAATGTTAACAGCATAACCCTTAGGGCTTATGGGGTTTAGCTTTAAGTGCATACGAACTAGTTCAGCTATCGATGGTTCTTTGTACTTTTAAGATGACGTAAACTTAAACTTCCGACGTTCATTTCAAGCAAGCTAAAGCGGTTGCTGTCTTCACAAAGGTTAAATAGTTTCATGAGACCTTTGATATAACTTTCGGTTGGTCACAATTTGTTGAGAACAACAATATAAACTTGCTTGCCGTCGAAAGCAACATTTCGACAGGTTGTGCCAAAGTAGTAATGCTACACTATTTCCTTAATTAACAACGTAGCATTTATTTATTTATTTAATAAAATTTGTTTAACACAAAACATAGAAATTAAGATTTATACAGTATGTCCCGGGATTGGGTTACAAACAGGGAAAAAAGTTTATTTTTGATTACTCAAAAAAATCACTCTTTATAAAAAATCCTGCTTGTTCTCAAACTAAAAATGCACTTGCCAAAATTTAAATATCCCTTTTCGTATACGGGGGAGATTCGAAAATATCAAAATGGCTCAACAATAAAGTACTGTAATTTTTTTAAATATCCAATAATGTTAATTGGAAATATTTGTTATAACATTTCTACTAAAATTATAATTGCTTTGAATTGCTGCACTGGTTTGGATCGCGTATTATTAATTTTTTTAAGATACCTGTGTTTTTGTTGACACAAATATGAGATTTTTAGCATGAACTTCGGGTCACATATATTTCAGGTTAAGTGAACGAAACTCAAATTCGAAAATACACTCTTATCGTATTCATCAATAAATTAACTTTGAAGTATCACGTTTGCTAATTCGCAGGGTAGTAGAAGAATAAGAGACACCACTAAATTGTTTTTAGGGCAGGTGGCTGTGACTTTATATTTGATACCTACTTTTAATTGTAAGCAACTTTTTCAAATAACATGATTGTATATTTTGAAAAATAAGGGTGCTTTATTTTTTTGCAATTTTCATATTTTTGAACCTCCCTCGCATACGAGGAGATATTTAAATGTTGGAAAGTGCATTTTTAGTTTGAGAATAGGCAGGGTTTTTTACAAAGAGTAATTTTTTTTGAGAAGTTAAAAATAAACTTTTTTACCCTCTCTGTAACCCAATCCGGGGACATCTGTATGTTACAGTAACACTATTAACCCACTTTTCAATTCAGACGATTTTCGTTTGAGGCTGACACTTACTTATTTGATTCGTGCAAATAACTTACGATTAAAATTGCTAAAAAAATGTTTTTCAGTTATTACAAAAAAGAACAAAATATAGTGATAAACATGTAGTCGATCATTTAGTAAACTATATAAATTTTCAGACGTTTAGAAAGCAATTTTGAGTAATATTTTCAATATTTTCATTATGGTTGTAATTCTATTAAAATAGTCTCTGATAATATTTGTACACGATGTAAATATTCTTATAATTTCACGTTCTAACCACGAATTCAAAACGATTTCTGGATACAACATTTTTTCAAAACTTTCAAACCAATAACACCTTCTTCCAAAAGAACACTGCAAATTGACGTGTAAAAGCTCAAAGAGTAAAACGCGAAACAAAATTGGTTTTATTCACGACCATATATCTAATAAGGTCATTGCTGACCTTTAAAAATTTGGTAATTGAGCCATTTCCAACTTTTACTTTCAACCCCGAGCGGGAGGTGGGTTACCATGACAGTGGGTAGGAAGTAGTCATTTCCCGACCGCTTT
>OW679194.1:215122209-215157304 GCA_940337035.1 Agriotes lineatus
AGCTGTATCTTCCAGCTAGAACTGATCGTATAAGCACGTCAACATATTCAAGTACAAAAATCGGTTTGGAAATATATTTGAAATCGTATTTTTATTTTATTTCATCGCTATCCTTCCGGAAACTTGGGTTTACATAATGTTGTTATACTCGGCTGCTTTCCTGAAAAGGGGTGGAAATTTCGTTAACTGCTGAATTTTTGGATTTTAATGCTCCGGAATTAAAGACGGCATTTATTTTGCAACCATAAAACCAGCAGCTGAAAGCGTTTAAGGTTAAATAAACACAATCTGTCGCAATTCTAGAGGAATTTTAGCTTTCATGTCTGTCTGCTTAAATCAGTCAGATATTTTCATTTGGTTGGTTGACATGCCACTGGCGGAAATTTAGACAACGTTTACAGTTAGGTGCTGGTTAATTATACTCTTTGGTTTAATCCGACTAACAAATGATAAAATTTGTCACACCCACTCCAATGGGCGACAGCAGCAGTAATTGAGACACGTCCAGTTTTACAGTAATAGAAATAGAAATTCTTTTAATTGTGTTTAGTATACAACTGCACAAAAAAGTAATGTTCTTCTAAGGTATAATTTTTAAATTTTGTTGCAGAATGGATATTAGCAAATTAACTCCTACAGCATTGATGGTGTATTACTTTGAAATCTGAGTAGTCTAAGGATTACGAAAAGTAAATTGTGGTGAAGCTACTGATGTGTTTCCTGTGTTTCTCATATCGTATGCTTGTTTAGGTAGAATTTTTAGGGGCATCATTCAATGAATCTTATATTAGTACACTATAACGGTCTTATATGTACTTTAATTTAACAAATCAGTTGCAAACCCTTAAAGCGAGTTTGACAGTAGTTTGATTACTTTCGCTTGAATTTACTTAACAAAGTTCTAAAACTAAACTAATTTAATTTCCTGCATGCATCCGACTTGCCAGCTCTTTACTTTTGTATCGGTTTTATACTGCATCGTCTCATCAGCAAAATTACTAACTTGGTGTAAAAAGAAGCCTTGCGGAACTACCCTTATGAACGATATTAAAACTTTAATTATCACGTTCCGTTTCAAGCAGCTCCTTCCTGCAAGAAAAATATTGCAATGTTATTACAAAGCGGAACTAAATGTGACGACTGGAACGTGGTGGATATTGTTTCGAGTTCTTCAGATTGTCAGTGCCGGCATAACTTTTGACTTGCTCTGAGCGTCATTAGTGAACTCATACAAATTGACCTTTTGCAAGGGGCTCCCTTTTATTTACCAAGTTTCTATTTGTTTCTCTGTCTGTGTTGATTTGAAACGTCGGCCCTCGCCAAATCTTAATTGCAAGAGACCTAACGATTTTCATTCGGACAAAATACTTTCCAAATTCTTTGTATTTTCACAGAAAACCAAGATGGTTTTTGTTGTTTCAGGTGAACAGGATGAATAGCCTGTCCTATTCAACTTCTGGATTTCTTTGTTATACTCAACTTCAATTAGTAGAAATGTAACATATAACCCTCTCTATAGATTAAAAAGCTTCTAAGCATGCAAAAATCTTACTGAAACTGTATAAAGTAAACTGTAAGAGTACTTAAAACTATTGTACCACATACAGTCGCGGCCAAAAAAGACGTTTTTTTTGGGCCGCGACTGTATTTACACTTTTAGATATTTTGACTAGACAGTTTTTGGGTCGAATACTACGTATACTATCTCGAGGAAAAAATAGTGTTCTGAGTAGATACTTTTGATTATTGATTCAATTATAATATTTTATAGCTACTCATACGGTATTCCTGTCCAATGTGTTTGCATTACTGGTTCTGTTTAGAAACAAATTTTCTTACTTATTGTTCAAAAAATTGTACTTAAAAAACAGAAATCCATATTTGTATATCAAACACTGGATGTTAGGGAAGTCAATACCATAAATTGTAGGGATGAAATAATGACAAAAATAGTTGAAAAGTCCCTAGACATTTTTCGTTTAGATGCAGATATTTTTCGGGAATGGGTGTTGAAAACGGTGCCGAAAATTTTTGGAACTGCTGACATAATGAGCATCACTTAACATTTTTTAAGTTTTGATTATCCTCTGTTACTAAGCAATTATGCACTGTATGACCTAAACCAGCGTACATACATCAAACAAGTAAAAACACTCATGCCAAATGTTGAATCCCGTCTAGAGTGCGTGGGACAGTAACTTGGGGAGTATTTCTAAGCTTAACTATCAGATGGCAGCACAAAGTTCTTCCAATCATAGATATATCTATGCTTTCAATCAGATCCAGTTACTGGCTCTGCTACCAATCACGATGTAATCAAGTAGTGGCGCCATATCTTAGTACTATCGGAAAGTACCCCCCAGTAGCCGTTCAAGGTCATAAAAATCGGTATTTTGACATCAAAGGAACCGACAATGAGTGTCTCTACTTGTTTGATGTATGTACGCTGCCTAAACGCTTAACGAATGAAATAAACATCAACAAATTAAATAAACTAAAACAAAATTATTACATTAAAAATGAAAATTATTTAGAGTACCTAAATGCTCAAAGTGT
Organism: Agriotes lineatus; assembly: GCA_940337035.1. Lineage (NCBI taxonomy): Eukaryota > Metazoa > Arthropoda > Insecta > Coleoptera > Elateridae > Agriotes > Agriotes lineatus. The sequence continues at coordinate 215,124,766 of OW679194.1, forward strand.
TAGCCATTTGCTCTAATGCAAGATTCGACCCTGCGTAACATAGACCCTCGTACTCTTTCAAATACTCCCAACTTGTGACAACAGCACACTAAATTCCAAAAACGGATTGTATGAATATGCATTTTCTAACATCGAGTTGTGAAGAATCTGTACATCTAATTCAAAAATTTTTTAAGGAAATTTTGACTCTATTCTTACGGTTCTTTCATCCCTTCAATTTATGGTATTAACTTCCCTAGTACCCTGTATGTGTAAGTATTAATTCAATAAACCGCAGATCTGTCTGTCTCTCTGTGTATCCTAAACGATCTGAAGTTAGTTGCAGCCATCTGCGCCATCTAGCGTGAGAGTAGCAAATTAAATACAGTTTTCTATAGCTGTAACAGATTCCTATAAATAAATTCTTTACAAAGTTACAAATTATTGTAGAATGTATAATTTAATAACAGACCATGTTGCGCTACAACTAAAACGTAAATAAGAAACTTAAAAGCAGGTATAATTCAAATTTAAATAATTGCACTCTAACACATTTTCATTTCATATCGGCGCATGGTGCCCGCACTGCTTACACGTTAAGTCTATTTATAAAGCAAAAGTACAAAATACAAAAGATTGATTTAAAATTGCACGGAGAGTTCTATCACTATTTAGTAAGATCGTAAGTCAGTAGTTTTCATCCACTGGAGCGCATCTGGGGTTAGTTTGCGAATGTTCTGTAGAGTGACAGTAAATGCTGAGGGTGGGCATTCGGTCAGTAGGTAGTCAAAAGTTTGATTTCCATCACATCTTTCGCAAGGGGGAATCATCGCGCGCCATGTATACATATTTGCATTTATTCTTCCTTGTCTAGTATTAATACTGTTTGAAGTTTCCAGTTGCTTGTAGAAAAATTAAAGTATTCCATGGCCATCCTACATGAAAATAATTTTTGATCATAGTATAGTTAGTATTATGGAGTTGCTGCTCTTCAGAGCGGCCGTCGTCTGACCCTGTAATATGTGACCCTTAGGTAAATATTTAAGTGTTCAACAGTGGTTAATTCTGACTTCAAAAAGGTAGACTTTTAACTGGTGTACTATAGTTTCAGGAATAACATCTGTATATGCATTGAATAGCAAGGGTACTAGTACTGATCCCTGTGCAAGGCGGTTTTCGAGTGACGGAGATTTAATTTTGCTTCCATTCAGATAAATTGAGAATAGTCGACGAGATCATTTGACTAAGTAATCATAATAGGTTTTTAATGGGATCAAATGATATATTGTCAAAAGTAGCCCTTTTCTCTATGCTGTATTATACGAGCTGGTGAATATATAAAAGCGACTGCATTTTTTCTATTGGTTTAAAACCCAATTCCTATTTTGTCGTGAGCTCCATGATTTTATGCTCGCAACTACTTCTAGTTTTTGGGTTATCTGGTTGTGTACAACACTGTACAAGCCCTTCCAGGAATTTGTGACAAGTACTGAGTAACGAAAATGGGGAGAGAGCTTTCGGGTAATTCTGGTAGTTTTCACGGTATTTAAATAGAAATAGCTTGAACTTTCCTGAAAGCGTTAGGTGTAGTAGTGATTTCCATTATTCGTATTATTATAGAAATGCTTTAGTTATGTTCGAATTTTAGGTGCAGTGTGTTTCATACATTCTGGGTACACATCATCAAGATCGACGGATGTGCCACAGTAGACTACCTTTATAGTTTATACCAATATTTCTTTCAACGGTATCTTGCTAAGTGCTTTTCTTAATTTGTTTAAGCTGTTTTCTAAGTCCAATTATGTACAATTCTTGGTTTAGAAGTTCATTTTATTTGTTTAGTACTGGTATTGAAGCATTAGACGTATACATTGTAGTTTCTTTGGGTTCTCGGGGATTGATTAGTTTTGCAAATTTTTTTTTCAGTTCTATTCTCATCAAGTGCACTAAGCAAGGAGTCTGTTATTTCTATTCTTGGTATATTTTTTAAAACTAAGGATTTCAACCTATCACATATATTTTTGGAAACCCTCTTGTCATAAGTCTTTTTGCAGTGGTCACAGCGACCTTGATATAACGATTATAATTAGTTGCTTTAGGGTTAGTCCATTTGATATACTGGTTTGCTTTTTTGAAGCTCCATCTTAGTTTAGGGGTGAACTCAATAATATTAATTTTAATTCCAACTCGATCATTCTCGTTCGTCCCTTGTTTAGTATCATAAACCAGGTTGAGATTATTATTGATTTCACGCGGTACTTGAGATTCCTTAAATTCGTGAATGATAACAGCATAACCCTTAGGGCTTATGGGGTTTAGCTTTAAGTGCATACCAACTAGTTCAGCTATCGATGATTCTTTGTACTTTTAAGAAGACGTAAACTTAAACTTCCGACGTTCATTTCAAGCAAGCCAAAGCGGTTGCTGTCTTCACAAAGGTTAAATAGTTTCATGAGACCTTTGATATAACTTTCGGTTGGTCACAATTTGTTGAGAGTTACGAAAAACAATATAAACTTGCTTGCCGTCGAAAGCAACATTTCGACAGGTTGTACCAAAGCAGTAATGCTACACTATTTCCTTAATTAACAACGTAGCATCTATTTATTTATTTAATAAAATTCGTATAACCCAAAACATAGAAATTAAGATTTATACAGTATGTCCCCGGATTGGGTTACAAACAGGGAAAAAGTTTATTTTTGATTGCTCAAAAAAATCACTCTTTATAAAAAATCCTGCTTGTTCTCAAACTAAAAATGCACTTGCCAAAATTTAAATATCCCTTTTCGTATACGGGGGAGATTCGAAAATATCAAAATGGCTCAACAATAAAGTACCCTAATTTTTTAAAATATCCAATAATGTTAATTGGAAATATTTGTTATAACATTTCTACTAAAATTATAATTGCATTGAATTGCTATTGATGTTTGGATCGCGAATTATTAATTTTTTAAAGATACCTGTGTTTTTGTTGACACAAATATGAGATTTTTAGCATCAACTTCGGGTCACATATATTTCAGGTTAAGTGAACGAAACTCAAATTCGACAATACACTCTTATCGTATCCATCAATAAATTAACTTTGAAGTATCACGTTTGGTAATTCGCAGGGTAGTAGAAGACTAGGAGACACCAGTGAAAATTGTTTTTTAGTGCAGGTGGCTGTGACTTTATATTTGATACTTACTTTTAATTCTAAGCAACTTTTTCAAATAACATTATTGTATATTTTGAAAAATAAGGGTGCTTTATTTTTTTGCAATTTTCATATTTTTGAACCTCCCTCGTATACGAGGAGATATTTAAATGTTGGAAAGTGCATTTTTAGTTTGAGAATTGGCAGGGTTTTTTACAAAGAGCAATTTTTTTTTGAGAAGTCAAAAATAAACTTTTTTACCCTCTCTGTAACCCAATCCGGGGACATCTGTATGTTACAGTAACACTATTAACCCACTTTTCAATTCAGACGATTTTCGTTTGAGGCTGACACTTACTTATTTGATTCGTGCAAATAACTTAAGATTAAAATTGCTAAAAAAATGTTTTTCAATTATTACAAAAGAGAACAAAATATAGTGATAAACATGTAGTCGATCATTTAGTAAACTATATAAATTTTCAGACGTTTAGAAAGCAATTTTGAGTAATATTTTCAATATTTTCATTATGGTTGTAATTCTATTAAAATAGTCTCTGATAATATTTGTACACGATGTAAATATTCTTATAATTTCACGTTCTAACCACGAATTCAAAACGATTTCTGGATACAACATTTTTTTCAAAACTTTCAAACCAATAACACCTTCTTCCATAACTGCACAGCGACGCCTGTAATTGGCCTAACGGCTGTTGGCTGAGTGCAAATTAAATAAATAAATAAATAAATAAATGACCAAAATTACTACAAAAAGGATGAAGAACACATTAGACGTGTACCAACCCAGGAAGAAAACTGGATTTTATTTGAAGTATGACACAAACGACCATCTGCAGGAAATAAAACTAGTTGTAGAGAAGTATGTAGAAGATAATAAACCCTCATTCCTTACATTTATTGATTTTCGTAAAGCATTTTATACAATCGTCTTATATATAATATACAGGTTCCTTAAAATTGTACGGAACATGGCAATTCCATAAGCTGAAAAAGGTTTAAACACTGTTTACCATAAGAGTAACCGAAATAGAAGGTACAATAATTACTTTGGTAGCTAGGCAACAAGTAGGTACAATAGCTACTTGTTGCCTAAATACCAAAGTAATTATTGCATTTTCTGTTTCGGTTCCTATTATGCAAATAGTATTTGAACCTTTTCCAACTCATGGAATTGCCATGTTCCGTACAATTTTAGGCAACCTGTATATTAAAATGCAACTAGAAGTGTTACGCTTCGCCCAAACAAATTCAAGATATAACGTGAAAGAGGGCAGGGTGCTATCATATTCCCAAAGTTACTCATCGCTATATTGAACTACCACTTGATACGCCCACATGGGACCATAAAGGAATAACTATAGACGGCGAAAAGCTTAATCATTTGAAGTTTGCGAATGACATTGCTTTGACAGCGGATAGCATCGAAGAAGCACAACAAATACTCATGAAAATCAAAGAAGCTACAGAAAACGTCGGCTGCCAATTTGATAATACTAAGACAATTATCAATATCGTTTTGAGCGAAAATATAAAATAGATGACATCGAAATTGAGTAAGTCCACAAATAAAAATAACCATTGGTAGAGACAATCAAACCTGCGAACTACAATGACGGTAGGTTTCGGCTGAGCAACATTTGTATAACAGAGCTACCTCTTTAGAAGCTACATATATATTTTTTTTAAAGCAAAAACTACATTACCAGTGCATTCTGTCAGTATGTCCTACTTACCTGTGCTGCAGAAACACTAACATTGACAACATGCTAAGATCGAGTTCTAAAGACAGGTTGGCAGACGATTATTATATTTGCCATAAATCTGGTTTATGTAATATATTAAAACGTGTAACCCAATTAAAATGGAGATGTTCGGCCCATGTAGCCCATCAAATATGACAGGTGGACAAAGAAGATATTGGAATGAAAATCACGCGTAGATAAAAGCAGCAGCAGCATCAACGCGATGGCCTAATGATATAAAAAGAACATCAAGTAATTCGATGGAAGCAGCTCAAAATCGAGATATATGTAATCATCTGGTGGATGCTTATAATGCACTTAATGAAATAGTTATTTTTCGACGACTGACATGGAAAGTAGATTTTTCTCACTGTCATTTGACAACAGAAAGTTGACATTTGCCGCTGAGCGTGCGTTTTCATCATTTTGTCGTTCGCCGACCGTTTTGGGTTTCCGCGTGAACAAAATAGGTAGCCACGTCCGAATGTTTCCTTGACAATGCCCGTCATTTGTCGAAATAATCGCGTCACATGTCTAATCATGGCCAGCTTCATTCTACCCGCTGACGCGTGTAAAGCGTTAGCGGACACAGATGAAGCTGGCTATGGTCTAATAGACTGCGCGAGTAATGTTAACTTGATTGTTAATTAATTTTTGCGATAAAATGAAATTTGATATTTTCCTTTAATAATATGCTCAGTCGTCGAAAAAATAGTATGTATGTTTCGAGCTAAAAGTGCGCTTGCCGCTTTTGCATGATTGCTGGTTTCGACTTCGTCTCAACCAGCAATATTCATGCGCAAGCGGCAAGAATGCACTTTCAGCTCTTAATATACAATATACTATTTCATGACAAGCGTTGAAAGTAGCAAATATCGTGCGAGTGTTGATTAGACAAACGAGGGCGTAGCGAAGCGAAGCCCGAGTGGATCTAAAACACGAGCACAGATATTTGCACTTTCGGGCGAGTTATGAACACTATTTTTTAGACGACCACTCAAAGTAAATTCTATTTTTAAGAATTGTTTTTATTTCGTTTGCAAAATTGATCGTTATATTATTATTGGTACAATTATAAAAAATTAAAGCTTGTTGGAAGCAGAGCAACGAATAAAGCAAAAGCGTCTGGATTATTTGAATCACGGTCTGCTGAATTGTGTGACAAACGTCAAAGACTGTGTTTTAATTTACATTAATTTACTGAATCACCTAATTGTGAGTATGGACCGGATCCTGAATTTTTACAAGTAAACTTGGTGCAGTGTAAACGTTTGCCTGTCACAGTGACAGATGTTTTAAATAAATAAAATTCAATCTGACATTTGCCTTAAGTTCGGAAATGACTAGATTTGTTATCTTTCTTTCCAAGGTCTACCCTAAATAAGTTTTTTTGGAACACACGATGTAATTTGCATTACTGAGTGTTTTTCTGTATCTTTTAGTGTTATTAAGAATGTGAAGTATTTTACCCTTATTTTCCTTTAACTTTTAAGATTGTTTAGTGCTACAACATCCACTTGTGAGGCAAGTTCTGAGTAAAATCCATTACAGACTTTTTTTTAAATTAGTTCGCTGTATTGAATCAGATACAATATATCTTTCTAAAAAAAACCAAAGGAGTATAATTTTTCCTATTGTACACCTCTATATACAAAAAATATTTTTGTAAATTTTACTGTACCTATATTAATATCCCAACGCTCAGCTAATTTATTAACCAGGCTTATTTTGCGCTTACACAATATTTTTATTGATTTGCTATTCTCCTGTGAGTGGTAGGTTTTACGGGTTAGATATTTTTCCAGGGGAACAAGCATGTGTTTTCTGCTGATTGCAGCTTAAATTCTGTACAAACAGAATTTTCGGTTTCGTGCGATTTCTCCCGAGATTGCCCCATTTTCCATTCCGTGAGCGATTTTAGTAAGTTAATTATAATGCAGATTACATGCCCTGTGGATTAAAATGTTAGAATAGAGATAAACATTTGCTAAACAGATACGTGTCGACGAAAGCAAAAATTTCTGGTTTTGCCACCCTTGCAGCAATTTTTAATCAAATTTCCGGCATTTATCAACATACAGTGAATGGCAGGCCACTAATTACAGTAGCCTTGGCCGTATTAAATTGCACATAATTTTCAGGGTATACACAACTATTTTCTTCTCAATATTCTAAGCGCTACGATTCGTGTGTACCTTATTATATACAGAATGCGGCAGGCAACTAGGACCATTCCAAAAGCAAGGAGAATATGCATGTGGCCGTCGTGATGTTTAACAAACGAACAATCAATGTACGATAGCGGTAGGTCGTTAGGATAATTATAAATACAAGGTATATATTCGATTTTTAAATTTTTTAAATACTTGCTTTTGCTATGGCCCTAGTGGCCTGCCGCAATCTATATATCTAGATATAATATTTATGTGAATATGTTAATCTTAAGTATTTATTAGATAAAACTGACAAAGAATTGTGTAAAAGATACCTACTAGAAATGGACACAGAATATAGTACTGACGTCTATCAAATAGTATATTAGTGAGGTAAAGATTGCGCTAGAATTTAGTTTGGAATTTATTAAGCAACCCGTCAAAATATTATGCTGGATGAGAAAGAAGATTGTTCAGGCTAAGTTTAAAAATTTCAAATATGAAACATTTTCTTGATTAAGTTCGGAGATTTATTGTTAGGAATTCTGGGGTCGCAGTCTCTTCTTTCTCAGTCACAGAGTCTGCTTAGTATATTCAGCATCAGAATACACTTGCGAACAGTATAAAAATATATCCACAGAATGACACACCTACTCGCTCACAACCCACCTGTCACCACGTGCAGCCCTTCCAACCTTACTTCAAAAGCTATAAAAGCTCTCCTCACTAACCATGAATTCACAAAATCCACCGCATATTCCCCTGGATTTATCAACTAGTGTAGTTTTGTGTATGCACTGGAATTGCTTTACTTTAATAGAAAAAATTAAATAAAGAATGAAATTAAAATTTATTTTCAACGAAAAGTGCCCTTTTCTTAGTAAACTTTTAGTGGTTCAGTCAACTATTAAATTGACAAAGAAGAACCGAGGTGTGCTAGTTAACAAACACATACCTAAGACTACTTTAAAATAATTGAAACATACGTATTCTTAGATTTACAAAATACAAATATGTCCGTGTGTATTCTGGCTACCGATAATAGGATTTAAGCGCTGGCAGAGTACCGCGTCATAGTGGCGTAGTAGCACAACGCCGGGCTGCCGAGCCTGATATCTATTGTCACCTTTTAATCTGAATGTCACATTATCGGCGCTCTCTTATTCTTTTTAGCCGAAGTCGTCGCACATATAGCAGTCATATATACAACATAATGTGATGACGGCCATACCTTATAAAAGCACCAGTTTAACAGATTATGAAGACCGATTGTGTATTAAGGAGCAGGCTTTGCAAACAGTGCTTGGCGAAAACCATTCCATACCAGCCCTACTATGCCGAAATATTTATAAGGAGCCTCGACCGCCTCATTTTGTTTAAATGTTTGTGTCAGCATAGCACACCTCAATGTACAGTAAAGTTTAAACCACAGTTCTAACACGAATTATGAATGTTATTTAGAACTGTGTAGAAGAGCCTGATTTCTAAAGTTTTGTTATATTATTGTTCTTCTTCCCTTCAATTTTATATAATTCCGTTCTTTCTATTGAAACTATTTTTATACTGGCAAAAGTTTCTTTAATTAAATCGAGCACATTATCTGTTGCTTCATCTGATGGAATTTCTTGATTGTTCAGTGAAGTTTTAGCTTCACTGTATGTTAGTGATACTTACTCTTTAGCAATTATCATTTACATGAGATTCTATAAAACGATGCCTGTGGAAAAATAATTATACACTTCAACATTGCAAAGCACAGGCTGACCACATTATTTCATATGTACTGGACATTGAAATAGAAGTTAAAACATATTTGTAAATATTTTGGTATTCATTGCTAAGCAATTACGTTAACTTATATTTTCAGAAATTGAAATTCGCATAATATTGTTCAGTGCGTTTTTGCAATTCAAATTCTCAATATAGGTAGATATGGTTGTAACAAACCTAAAAATCTGTAAAGGGTTTCTTTACTCAAAACTTCCCTCTCAAGTGGACGTTGTAAACTATTTTAAAATAAAAAAGTAGGTATATAAATATCTGTACATTCGTAATAGTACTGAAGCAATAAAAGGAAACACTTAATAACGCGAATGACGTCAATTTTCAAATATAAACACATCGGTTGAATGCAGACTTTCACCACTGTTGTCAATAATGGTAGGCTCTTCCGGATTATACTGTAGTTGTAGATTTAAATTTGACGTAACGCTGCTCATGTCAGCTTCTTCAGAAGCTATTCGGAAACTTCCAGTTGAGGAAGTCAAGCAAGTAACACACGAGACCTGTCGTGAAGGAAGAACTTCACTAAAGCCGAAACACAAGCTCTGAAGGAAATCCGCAACAATCCCGACATAGTAGTTCTACGTGTTTATAAAGGAAATACCACTGTCGTGATGAACAGAAAAGACTACCTGAACAAAATTCAATCACTACTGAACTATGAACAGTACGTAATGCTGAAGAAGGACCCCATATCGAGTATAGATCGCCAAATTAGAAAAGCTATCAAGAGCTCATTAATGCCAGACTCGGAACATCAACAACTACTGTCTAGCGATACTAGACCGCCCAGACTTAATCGACTTTCGAAGATTGACAAACCAGATGTTCCAGTCAGGTCAATTGTTAGCACTTCCGGATCTCCTACTTTGTTAATATATTACAACCCTATATTGCCATAACAGAATCCTGTGCGGAGAATTCTGAGCATTTCGTGCAAATATTGGATCAATTGGAAGTAACCGACCACGACGCTATTTAGTCCAGCCATCTCAAACCTAAATGCTGGTTTCGTTACGTCGACGACACTTTCGTTATAAGGCCCCATAGAAAGCAGCTCTTGAAGTTTTCTTGGAAAACTTAAACAACCACCGAAATAAGACTCACACTGAGCGCTATCTACATGCTTTGTCTCATCATCATGGCCAACAAAAGAGACCATTGATCAATACTCTTATTGATCGGGGCCAACGCTATCTGTGACGAGGACAGTAACATAGATTCCTTGCCCAAGCTACAGACTGAAGGCGTTTACATTGAAGCTTTAATGTACTTGTGGTAAATCTTATATCGGACAAACGAAGCATTCCCTGTAGAATAAAAGAACACCAGAACCACACACAAAAATCCACCATTGCAGAACACCGATTACGACTAGGGGACCACAGAATAAATTACGACTTTGTGAACATGCTAGCCAGAATTTAAAAATACTTCTCTCGTGTTATTCGAGAATCCCTGGAAATTATAACAACAACTTCAATTGAGAAGACGGTTACCGCCTTAGTAACACATGGAAGGTAGCTCTGTAAAACCAATCCAACCATCTACAAGTTTTAGGTAAACAACCAAGCGGAAAAATGACAGGTTCCCGTAACATACAAGATTTACATGAACAGCCAACCGTAACGACTCTTCGGTGTATAACGAAAAGCACGAACACCAATATCAGTTTTCAGAAAACTTTTGAAAAGCTGGCAGCATGAACATCGAAACGTCAAGTTTAAATCGACGACTATGGCATAACCCGGAAGAGCCTACCATTATAAAAATTTTAAAAAAATTAACAGCCGTGGAATACGAACTCCTGTCTATGCAATTTCAACATTTGACAAGGCTACTGTTAAACTGCAAGCAAATCGCCGCTCGCTGCATTCGGCATCCGACGACCCCTCGCATCAGTGTTGTTGACCCTCTTTTTTGTCTCTTTTACAACATGTACCTTGCGTCTGGTTGGTCCGATTATCGTCAATGGTAAAGCTTGAGCTATGTGCAAATTATTATTTCTATCTATTTCTCAATTAAAGCAAAAATAAACAATATTTAGTTTTGTGTTTGTTTGGGTCCAACATATGTTTTTTAACCTGAGCTTTGTGTTTATTTAAGTAATAGTTCTTGAGTTAAAGCAAAAATAGGCAGAAGTTTATTTCTTTAAGGTGATTACCTTGTATATATCTTACCGAACATTTTTCGGTTTTGTGCCAGGAAGGCATATAATCAACATGCAAAATTTCGCCTTTGTCCAAAATATTTTTTGAGTAATACCGGCAACTCACAGACAGACATACAGACATATGGAATTGAGCAAACCTGTTTTCGTCATCTATGCACCCTGATTTTTTTGCGATTACAATATATCTTTCGTCTTTTAGAAAAGGGAAGTAAAAATGAATAAATACTGATTCCAATTGTACTGAAAATAGGAGATTGTAATAGAAAAGTAGAGTTTTCATTAGCACATAAAAAACCGATTATAGTCGACCGATATTGAGCAAGCCCAAGGTGAGTACAAAGTTACTTGCTACTTAATTGCAGTGACAATAATGTGGGAAAAGTACGATAACTGCCGTTTCCCAAAATGAAATAAAAATTGCAAAGTTATAAGTACGTATGAAGCTTTGGGTTTTTGAGTTGTACTGGATAATTCTCAAGTACAAAGAGCTTTTAGAAACCACACATCAAGCAAGCTTTAATCCGTTGAGTAGGTTAGCTCTGCGAAACTAAATGGCCATCTAGGTTTTGTTCTGCGGTGCTCTAAAAGTTGAAACCATAAGGAACCTACTGTGATAATGTACATCACAGCAACCATTATAGCTTTGTGCAGAATCTATTTGAAGAAAAATATTGGCTTTTGATAAATAAATAGTTTAGAGATGCGTTTCTATTGATTAGGTTTTATGAAACGAAAGACGATCATGCTGCGTATTTATTAGATGTCCATTGTCTAAAAACACAAATGTATTAACAATAACTATTTGAAAGGAGTAAGAGCAATACTGGTATTGTAATTTACAGCAATGTTAAAGCATATTTATTTACTCTAGATAAACTAGTTGTATAAGTAGTGCACTGTTTGATCTTTGTAAAATATTTCTTGGACGAGAACATTAGTGAAGTCAATAAGGGGTTAGAACAGATATTGGAAGAGTTTCTTACTTCTGAATGTCGTATATCGCAATCTTTTGCCAAGATCAGAAAATACAATGTAAAATACAATTTTGCAATTAACACATTTTAGTTAAGCAGTATGTATATTAAAATAAATATATCAAGAATAGTACCTACGAGGGTGGTTTGCCAATAATTGTAGCAAAATCTTTATTGACAAACATCAATCTGTTCACCTTAGTTGTCATATTATTTGTCGTGGATTAAATTGAGATGGATATAATTTAGTGCTAATTTTGGCCAGCCTATGCGAAATTATATTTTAATTATTTTGATTTTCAAAAACGTGTTTGTGCATAGCTCCTGAGACGTTAGTCAGACTTGAAGCATATTCAAAATGTTTACTTTCCAAGAACATTTGAATTCAAAGAGCTACGTTAAGCGTGAAAGACCACATGTGTAAAATCTCATAGTAAATTAGGAATAACGCCGTCAGCAGGGGGGCTTAACGCCACTGTTTTCTCTGAGGATGTCAAAGGATAGTCACTGGTGAATTATAATCATTCAGCATGAGCATGGCTTGGTGATGCCAACTAATTAAATTCAAAACTTCGCAATTCCATTGATGAAAAACGTCGTGGCAAGCTGGGGGAGCTGTTGTGTTTATGTTAATACTCATATTTATAATAGCGTTGTTTGCATAGCTTCTGTTTACAAAGCTGCTTTGTATGCTTTCGACATTTTAATACAACCCTTTATTCCCCAGACCTGCCTCCAGGTAATGATAGGCAAGATTTTTAAAATATTTGGAAAAATATTCGGATGATTCATGTACAAGTATAGTATATTGCTTTACAAGGGATGTAGGTAAGATTTACACTTCCGAGGACCATTTGATGCCTGAGTGAGCGCAGCGAACGAGAGCAGCAAGGTGCGAGCATTAAGTATTACTATATCGAATATCATATATAGTAACTTTATAATATGTTTGTTTGATTTTATGTTATAAAATCAGAAGGATGGAATCCCAATTGGTAAAGGCTGCTCACATAAATATTCGATGCTTACACTCACAGCTAGCTGAAGTTAGGAACTATATCTTAGATTCAAGTTATGATATTTTTGCTATTAGTGAGACCTGGCTGACGCGAGATATAAATGACTATTATCTTGCTATTGACGGGTATCAGCTGGTTCGCAGGGACCGTGAAGCGCGAGGTGGTGGTGTAGGTATACGTTCGAAAACAATTTCATTTTAAAATAATGCCGACCAATAGTATCATTGAACAAATTTGGCTTGAATTAAAGTTGCACAATATAAGGTTAACAGTTGGTGTAGTTTACAAACCCCCTAATTTAAATTATAAATTGTTTTGTAATAAACTAGGACAGTTACTTGTATTATGCACTGCCATTTCAGAAAAACCGGTTTGCTTTGGGGATGTCAATATTAATTTATTAAAATTTTTAAACTATGATTCTATTTACTTCAATACAATGATAGATGCCCTTAACATGAAACAAGTTATTACTGAACCTACCCGATTTCACACTTCTTGATGTTATATTAACTTCATCTCCAAATCTAGTAATTGACCCTGGAGTGACCAAACCACACCTCTCAGATCATGAATTAGTACATTGTACATTATTAATTGCTAATCCAAGCAATAATCGTATGTATAAGACTTGCAGATGCTTTAAAAATTTCAATTATAAGAAATTTTATAATGAATTACAGCAAATACAATTTTACCTCATTTATTATATGGCATAAGTAGACAATAAGGTTTAGTTTCTAAATTCGAATAGACTTCTATTACTAAATAAGCATGCTCCCATCAGAACAGTAAGAATAACTAAGAGTAAAGCTCCGTGGATTACTGACAAAATAAAATTACTCATGTCACTAAGGGACAAAGGCAAACGGAAATTCAAGAAAACTAGAAATTTAGCTCACTGGGATTACTACACAATGCTGCGTAACTTCACAACCCGAACTTTGATAAATGAAAAAAAAAGCTTACTTTTATTATGTATTACGAAATCAATTCCTAAAACAATGTGGAAGGAGCTGAAATCGCTAAATGTAACTAATAGAACAAAGGCAGCTTTGCCAAATGAATTTGGTAGTTTACAAGAAATCAGTGACTGTTTTATTAATGCAATACCTGTAATTAATGACAATGTACCCGAGCTCGTTCATTCTTATTCATATAATCGCTTAACTGATAATCTAAGCAATTTTAACTTTTCCTTGATTACTGCACCGCAGGTTGTTTCACTTATTAATAAACTAAAAACCAATAGTACTGGTGGGGATAGAATTAATCTACAAGTCATAAAATTTTGTTTCCCTCTAATTATATTCTATACTACCCATATTATAAATACTTGTTTATTAACACATACATTTCCAATCAGTTGGAAAACGGCTATGGTTATACCAATACCTAAAATTTCAAATCCTACTGGCTATAAAGACTTACGCCCAATTAGCATTCTTCTAACCATATCAAAAGTCTTGGAAACAGTCATTGACACTCAGTTGAGAGATTATTTGGAGAATAATAATGTAATTCCAAAATGCCAATCAGGTTTTCGCTCGGGACATAGTTGCGCTACTGCCCTTGCTAATGTTACTGATGATATTTTTACAGCTGCAGATCAAGGCAAAGTATCAGTGCTGATTCTATTAGATTACAGTAAAGCTTTTGATACAATAAATCACTCCCTGCTTTGCGCGATTTTAAGTCATGTTGATCTGTCCAACTATGCTGTTAGTCTTTTATGGAGCTACTTAAGCAACAGAAACCAAGTTGTGAGGTAGCGTACTGCTTGTTCTGGTTCCAGGGAAGTAACTCGCGGAGTACCTCAGACATCCATCTTAGGCCCACTGTTATACATTATATATACGTTCAGCTTCCATCAGTATGTAAAGACGTGTAATGTTCATATGTATGCTGATGATACTCAGTTATATTACTCATTTTTTATATATGATGTTCAAAGTGCATTATCGAGTATCAATCAGGATTTGCAGAACATTGCTGATATATCTGAAAAACATAGTCTAAAACTTAGCCGCAGTAAATCAGTTGTATTATTATTTAGCAATCGTACTGACCTAAACATCTTAGAAAACAACATTAACTTAAAAGTGAATAATGCTAGGCTTCCAATAGTTAAAGAGGCCCGAAACTTGGGTTTTATATTTGAGAGCAGCCTTAGATTTAATTTGCACATTTCTAACTGTTTAAAAAAGGCTTACATGAACTTAAGGTTAATATATCCTCACAGAAAATGTTTGTCTGTTAAGGTCAAGTCGGTTCTATATGAAGCACTAGTATTATCTCATTTCGTATACTGCTGCCAAATTTACGACCCATCACTTACATATGATGCTAAGCTGCGAATTCAGAGAGTGTAAAACTCATGTTTGAGACTTTTTTACGGAATTAGAAAATGTGATCGTGTGTCTTCTAAATTATCTGAACTAGGCTGGCTCAATATGTGTAACAGAAGGAGATTACAAAGTGCTACCTTTTATTATAAAATATTTTTTGAAAAAAGACCGTCTTACCTACACCGTAGAATTTCATTTAGGGAAGACGTACATAACGTCAGTATTAGGTTTAAGTGCACATCACTGCTGCATAAAACGGCTCTTTTCGAGCGTAGCTTTTCCTATCAAATCTCAATATTTTATAACGCCCTTCCTTTACAATATAAAGTGTTACATATAAATACATTTAAAAAATATTACAAAAACATGTTACTTTGTGAACAACCAACTATATAGTGTTTCATTTAAAAATATCATTGAACAACTAGGGATATGTTATTTTATGTTAGCAATATATAATCAATTTGGGGGACCATCGCAGAATTAATCATTTTATTTTATAATTTTTTTAATGTTTAGGATTAGGCATGAGTTTTAAATTATCAACTTTATAATTTTCAAACTTACAGTGGAAGAGCAAGTGCTAGCTTGAACTGCACCTTGAGATTTCCATGGGCAACCACTGCAGGAATATTATTTTTAATTATTTAACCATTATTTTCAATTGCAATCTGCCTGGGAAATAAAGACATTCATTATTATTATTATTATTATTATTATAGCCTATACTGTAGGTGGCCTTCGGTCCTACAAGTTTTTTTGCTAGTGTCTCAGCTTTTTCATTGATTTTTATTCCTTGATACCATGGTTTTCCCAAGTTGAACCAATTTCTTGTGGTATTCATATACCAGCTCCAATTTGAAATGGTTTGATGACAGACCTTTACGAACTGTCTGACTGTTCAGGATATGTATTCTCCTATATTTGTAGCATTATTTGGACGCAGGTTAAAGATTGCTATAACTTTGGTCGGGAGGTCTGTTGAAAATTGTCTCGGGATGTCATTACCTAGTCCCATACCATATACGGGATGATTCATAAATATGGCCATTCAATTTAAGGGCAGAAGACACAACAACTTTGCCTAAAAACTATTCGTCGAAAAGTCACAATCAGCCCACAAAAAATTAAATCGATTAACTGCTTAAACTGATTGGTGGCCACTGGAATGAATTTATATGAACATAAACTCGTACAGGTAGCTGCCATAAGACTGAATTTGGATAAAATTCAGAAGCTGAAAACAGTTGTTTGGGTATTTCAATCACATTTGCCAGTGTTTTTCACAACCTAGCACCAGATCTTAATGCGTTTTTTCCCAAAGCAATTAATTTTTAGAGTTCAATGCCCTCCTGTTGAGGTCAGTATACACCCATTTAGTTTAAAGACTCTACCGGGTATACCCAGAGCTGTTCCAGTCTCCGTTCTTGATCTACTAATCTGTTTCGCATTATTCCTAGTTACCCACTCTGAAAGATATACTTCAAATGGCTATTGAAGTTGATAAGATATGTTTACCTTGTAAAACTTGTTTTTCAAAATAAACCCCAACAAACCCAAGCGGCAAATGTTATTGTGGGCACAATAGCTGTTGAAAAGTGCTAGTATACCATTTTGGTATAAGCCCCTACATTTTACCAAACCTCCTTCTCTTGGTTATTAGGATATTTTCTGTTAGTGAAATATTTTGAATTTATAAGATACTACGGGAAATTTTAGTTCGCACGCCTATGATTTCGTTCCGTAAACTGGGATTTTCACTTTGAACGCCTTTAGTTCCGTACCCGACTCGACGCCCACGATGCCGAGTCGTAGCTATTCATCTCCTTGGATTAGGCAATTCGTTACTTTCTGCTGTCCAGTATTTTTGCTGAATGTGCAAACAGAAGGACGGCAACGAAGTTGAATGCACGAACTTAGGCGCCCATGCTTTACGTATGATACGCTGTGCAAATGCAGTGAAGTTAATTGTTGCTCTGATAAAAGCGATTTCAATTCTAGGGATAACACACTTTAACTGCTTACATATAGCGGTCGGCCTCGCCCTCATGGGCTATTCGCCGAAATCCAACAACGAGCTGTAGTCGAATTTTTTATACACGTCTCACTACGTGCCCTACGTCATTCCGGCGAACATCTCCGATGGTTAGTCGTGCATCAGGTAAAATTCCCACACCTCTGTCGTTTCGGTGAATATCTTTTGTCGCTAGTCGTGCTTCAGGTCAAATTATCGCATCTCCGTCAGCCCGAAAACTATATTCGTGGACCAGTTATGCCCCAGATCAAATTCTTGCATTTCTGCCGTGCCGAAGAACATTTTCGCGGGTCATTGTGCTGTAGGTGTCAGTGTCAACGCCTTCTCGTCCCATGAGGTGGCCTTTCAGGAATTTGAAGCTCTCCGAATTACACTCATAAAAGCAAGTGAACATAATGGTACAGAGTACAGCCAAACACATTGCACAAATAATAACAGAAAGAAATATCTGGCTGTTTATAATCCAACCTATCCAATTCTACATGCTTTGTTTACAACGGGTTGCACATGGCTATTGAACGTTATTTTGGCATCCAAAATCACATTAAAGTACTTCACCTTTTCTACCAACTGAAGTTTTTTACAATATGGTGCCATGTTATTTTCTTTATTCGTGTAACTATCAGAAGCGGTTTCTTTACCGGATTTACCAATAGTCGCTGGACTTCACACCGTCGGTCGTTTCGATTACTACGCCCTTGAATATCCCATGTATGCACGAACCCAGCCCTCTTTTGCTGATTATTTCATAAATACCTAGTTCACAGCAATTTTTTGACTGATCCGCATCTGATATCGATGTAGAGTAATACTCTCCGGTACTTTGTCGCTGATGTACCTATCACTTAATTTTCCTAGTCTCTTTAAAATTAACGACGTTAAGGCTTATAGGTCGCTAATATTTGCTCTGCGCATAGTTTGACCTCAACGATATTATTTCAGTTTCTACAAATACATCATACCATAATAGTATTTTGGTGAAAGAAATAATATGCGTTTTAATTTATTATAACCTTTCTGGGTTGCATAGAATAGCGTATAGTAGAAATAACGGCTGTTTTTTAAGTTAGAACCTTAAATAGTTATTCTGTTGTTTTTATTTCTACTCATTTTCTAGGGAGCTAACAGAACTTTTTAATAAAAATAAAAATGCATGTATTGAAACATTTCTCAAAGACCTCACCCCCACAGAAACTACAGACTACTCCCTCTGGAGGGCAACAAATAAGATAAAACAATGCAAAAAAGTTACCCCACCAATCAGAACTTTACAAGGCACCTGGGCAAGAAGCAACCCAGACAAAGCTCGAGCTTTTTCAGAACATTTAACGGCTGTGTTTCAGCCGCATTTTACAGACAATGAACCAGAAGAAGAAAATGAACTCCTCCAAGCTTTAGAAGAACCTTGTCAGCTTGAACCACCAATTGAGAGCTTTAAAACCGCGGAAATTCAAGAAGTCATAAATTCCATAAATCCTAAGAAAGCCCCGGGTTATGACTTGATCACCGCCAAAACTCTAAAAGAACTGCCTAACATTGAAATAAGGTACATTACACAACTATTTAATGCAGTACTAACTACGCACTGGATATTTCCCGGCGCAGTGGAAGGTGGCTCAGATCATCCTTATCTTAAAACCAGGAAAACATTCTGCAGAATTAAAATCTTACAGACCAATAAGTCTCTTACCTATAATTTCCAAGGTGTTTGAAAAACTCATTCTTAAGAGACTACTATAAAAGCAAAAGTACCCCAAGGCAGTGTACTCGGCCCGCTATTGTACTTGATATACACTGCAGACCTGCCAACTACACCAGGAGTCTTAACAGCAACCTTTGCGGACGACACCGCAATCCTAGCCTCGGATAGCGATCCCACCGCTGCCTCACAGAAACTGCAGACTAATCTCACCTCTATTGAAAAATGGTTAAAGAAATGGAGAATACAAGCAAACGAATCCAAATCAGTCCACATAACTTTCACCACACGTAGGGAAGATTGCCCCCCAGTGCATTTAGACAACAATCAATTACCACAACAAGAAGAAGTGGAGTACCTTGGCATGCACCTCGACAGAAGACTTATTTGGCGTAAGCACATTTTTACCAAGCCAAAGCAATTAAGCATGATTCTCTCCAAGATGTACTGGATGCTGGGACGGAAATCTAAACTTAGTCTGGATAACAAACTGCTGGTATATAAAGTAACATTAAAACCAGTCTGGTCTTATGGGATCCAGCTGTGGGGCACAGCTTCCAATTCAAATATCGACATATGGAGCGATTCCAGTCTAAAGTGCTGCGTATGATAACGGATGCTCAATGGTTCGTATCCAACACTGTTATCAGAAGGGATCTCCAAATTCCAACAGTGAAGGAAGAAATACTCTGATATAGCTTGCAATATAGAGATCGGCTCACGGTCAATCCCAATGAATTAGCAGTAAACTTAACGAATCAGCCTAACAACAATAGGCGGTTGAAAAGACATGTGCCAAACGATTTAATAACCAGATTTTGAATGTAAAATTTAAATAGTGTGGTTTAAGTTAGTTTATAAGTCTTTGATTGTAAGTTTTTAATCCCTAAGTCACAAGAAGCTTAAAAGCTTAATTGTTACTGAAGCTTGCTAATGAGCATTCTTCTACATGTCAATCCATACCACCACACCATTTACTTAATGTACTTGTACAAAATGTAAATAAAAGTGGGAAGCTAAATTAAAAAAAAATTCTTAAAACTAAATTTACCAGGTTCCGATTTTGTAAATTCCGGACACATTTATTTAACTTACCACATTATTTCCTTCTATGGTTTTTTTACATTAGAAAAATGTCTAAACAAAAATTTAAATAGAAACTAATAAGAAAAGAAGCATTTCTAGAACTATCAGTTATATGCAACATGAAGAGACATACTCTCTTACATTTGAAAAGTATTTGTTAAAATTAGTATTGTAATAGAAACTCTATTTTTAAAAACGTATATTAACTGCTAATGCATTGCTCCTACTGCTGCGTTACGCGACAATTAAAAGCACCATTGATTTTTTTGTATTTACGTAACACTTCCAAGTTGCGTGTTGAAGCATATTTACTGCGGAGGTGTTGACAATTAAAAAAGGAAAATGCAATTCAAAGTCAAAGTGCGTCCACACTATTATTTTCGGAATTGCAAATTAAACGGGTCCGCTGATTTACAAATGTAAAGAGCTATAAATTCTCGGAATTATGTATCGCCTAGAAATGATTTACTTATTTATGCCTCGTAAGTTACTCAAAGGAATAATAACGACTCCATATTCGAATACGTGACCTTAAAAATTACATCAGCCCTGCGATCAAGTCACAGTGTTGAAAATAGAGTGGTATATTTGTGGCAAGGCGACATATGTGTTAGAATTAAAATTCAATACATTTTCATGAGGGATTTGAATATTGCATAAATGCAAATCGCTAGCAATAATTTATAACAGTGGCGGTTATTTGCAAATACGGATCACATTAGAAACGTTACACCTGTGAGAGCCGGACGTCCATTCTTAAATTTTCTTAAGCTACCCCCAGCAACTTTAGGTATCCAATTAAAACTTTAAGATTAGCTTTGCTTTTATTTAATTGCCTTTGTTCACTCATTTGGGCGGATTTAAAAATTTCGTCGTGTTAAATGTGCCCAACTTTTAACAGTGAAATCGTAATTAAGAATGATTCAGTATATCTCCACTTACAGTTTATGCACACAATTGCATGGAAAATTACAGCGAATTCTAATATATCTCCACTGAATATCTAAATTGGAGCGTAACGAAACAATTTAAAAGTAAGTAATTGTTTTCCACTGGCAAGCAATTTCGAATTTAAATGACGCTATTTCGGTGTGTGAAAACAAATTTGCCCAAGCTCCAATGCAATTAACAACAGAAAAATATTGTTTCAAATTTACGTTTTAAATTGATATATATATATATCGCATCCTATTTCAAAAAAGTAGCTTTAGTACTTCAAGTAATAAACAATGTTTTAGCTAGAGAATATTATTAATAATTAAAAATTTATATTTTAACATTCGTACTAATGCAGAATTTGAAGCGTTACACTCTATGTTTTATAAATGTAACATTAGTAGGTATGTATATATGAGATTTATCTCGGATTAAAGGGGTAAATTAAACACCACACGCCCTGTTCAACCACTGCTCTTTATTTTCACGAGTTTACAGCTACAAGTCAAACCCCAGAATGAATATTTGAACAGAAATCTCGATACTAATAACTTCTCGTTTTTATGAGTCTTAACACTAATAAACAAAACAGTCGGTCTCGGGGTGAGCGCCGCCCCTCGTGCCGCCCAATTAGCCGGCAGGAATTTGGAATTCGTCTCGGTCTTGCAATCGGACCCGGGAAAAGGTCGTCAGGGTTGATTTCCATTGCCCTCGATAAAAATCCACAGCAATGCTCACACGGCCAACCTGAAGCTTGAATTCGTTCTCGAATTAACCATCACCCAGGATGTCGTCCTCCTCGTATTTAACTACCAAACTACCTGTAATGGAGAAACAACTCTGAAGCATCGAGTTTTACTCCTAAAGACAACAGCAATCAACTTTTCATACATTCCATAATCATCACAACATCAATAACATATCAATAAGGCGATTTTCTATTCAATATTCACATCCAATACCCAGCTTTTCGTCCTGCAAAGTGCTTTGCTTTCAACAGTAAGCTCTTTTCTCTTTTGTTCTGTAAAGCGTTACGCTTTCAACAGTTTGTCCTGTAAAGCGTTACCCTTTCAACAGTTTGTCCTGTAAAGCGTTACGCTTTCAACAGTAAGCTCGTTTTCTCTTTTGTTCTGTAAAGCGTTACGCTTTCAACAGTTTGTCCTGTAAAGCGTTACGCTTTCAACAGTTTGTCCTGTAAAGCGTTACGCTTTCAACAGTAAGCTCGTTTTCTCTTTTGTCCTGTAAAGCGTTACGCTTTCAACAGTTTGTCCTGTAAAGCGTTACACTTTCAACAGTTTGTCCTGTAAAGCGTTACGCTTTCAACAGTAAGCTCGTTTTCTCTTTTGTCCTGTAAAGCGTTACGCTTTCAACAGTTTGTCCTGTAAAGCGTTACGCTTTCAACAGCAACCGGAAACTTTTTTTTTTTGAGGTCATCCTGCAAAGCGTTGCGCTTTCAGCAGCCCTCGTATAATCAACAGCAACTTTGCAAAGCGTTGTGCTTTAAACCATTGTAAAAATCAATACTACTATTTCCATTCACAAAGAATACCACCGTAAAGCGTTCTGCTTTCAACGAATTGGTTTCTCATCAGTTTCACAGCAAGCAAGAATGCTCGCAAGTTTCACAGTAAGAATTTTTGTTAATCGGTCTCACAGCAAGCAAAAATACTCACAAGTTCCACAGCAAGCATTTTTTAATCAGTCTCACAGCAAGCAAAAATGCTCACAAGTTTTACAGCAAGAATTTTTAATCAGTCTGACAGCAAGCAAAAATGCTCACAAGTTACACAGCAAGAATTTTAACAATGCTCAGAATTTTCACAAAATGCTCACACAATTTTAACAATTCTCAGAATTTTCACAAAATGCTCACACAATTTTAACAATTCTCAGAATTTTCACAAAATGCTCACACAGCCCTTTCTACTCACCGTTACTGAATACTTAGTCGGAAAATTTTCCTGGTGAAAATTCTCCTGGCCAAGTTCGGACCATATCTTTCCCAACTATTCTCTTCCGGGTAGTAGCCAAGTTCTGAATTTCCAACCGATCGTTAGGTAGAAGCTGCAGCACTTCAAACGGACCTTCATATTTTCTCTCGAGCTTGGATAAATGCGAATTTCCGGAGGGATGGAAAATAAAGTCACCCACATTTATTGTTTTGTTGGTTCTTCTAGTCTTATCAAATCGTCGGCGTCGCTTAGAATAATCTGCTTGTTTTTTTGTACGCTCGTATGCCAGAACTCGGTCATTTTCCAAATTAGTATTAGTTTCTTTTGGCAACATAAATTCTGTCAAGGATCCTATTTCAGGTAAACTACTGTTTTGACCGGTTAGTAAGTAAATAGGTGAAAATCTAGTATTTAAAGCTACTCGCAATTTAGAAACACTGGTCGACCATTCTGACTTATTTTGAATTTCTGTCCTTAATAAATTTAGTACTGTTGAAACATATCTTTCCACCTGTCCGTTGCCACGGGGTGCACTTTTTGCTATAAGATGTTGCTTGATCCCTAATTTTGTCAACAATTCTTTCACAGTTTTATCAGTAAAATTTGTGCCTCGATCAGAAATAAGTCGTTTGGTAGTTCCGAAAGTTTTAACATAAATTTGTAACACATTATTCATTTTCAAAGAATCGGCATTTTTTGATATTTAGTAAAAACCTACTTCTGCTAACGCACGCAAAACACGTTCTAATTTTTCCAACTCTTCTGAAATGGTGTAGCACGGAACTAATAAATCGCCGAAATACACAAAAACATCTTTATCTTTGAAATATTTTAACCGATCGATCTGATCATCAATCCGCGGCAGGGGAAAACGGTCTTTAATCGTTATTCGATTAAGTGCTCTAAAATCAACACACAAACGACTAGTTCCGTCCTTTTTATGAACTAAAAGGACCGGACTAGCGTATGGCGAATTGCTCTCACGAATTATTCCATTTTTTAAGAGGTCCTCTATGATAGTTTTGACTTTTTCTTTCTCACACAGAGCCATTCGATAAGGGTTGTACCTGATAATTTTGTTTTCCTTGAGCCGAATAGACAGCTTAGCGGTTTTTATGGCTTTGACAGAATTACCGGTTGTGAAAATGTCACCGAAGTCGCTCAATAATTTTAGTAACTCAACCATATCTTTGTCTTTTAATGGGGTATTAATTAATTCGGGTGAAATTGAAATTCGATTAATATTCTTAACAGATGATCCAAAATCGTCCTCAAAGCAAAGTCGAGTTCCCTGCGAATCGGTACAAATCTTTACACCTTTATAATTTAACAAATCACGCCCTAGAATAACATCTGGTGACATTGCGGAGTCATCCACAACATAAAACACAACCTCAAAGGCGGTACCATTTTTTTCTATTAGTAAGGAAGTTTTGAATGGGTCGGAATCAAGTTACCACCAATGCCTTTTAATATAACGTAACTTGGTTCCAAATGGCAGTGCAACTTCTTGAATATTTTTTCCTGAAGTAAGACTGCATTCGGCACCTGTATCAATGAAACAATTAACATTTGAATTTTGAATTTGGAAAATAGAAAAATCTTTGTTCAAAGTGACACAAAAATAATTCACGCCTAGTCAAATATTAAGTTTGCGGTTAGAGCCAGTCAAATTTTTATCACGCCTATCCTTTGCAAAACATTTGTCACTATTGTGGCCAAATTTACCACAAAAATCACAAACAACAGGATGAAGAGTCATTTTTTTTTAAGAGTCGCTTGTCGAGGCTTTTAAATTTAATAATTCGCGACAATGGCGACTTAAATGACCGGGTTTGTTACAGTTATAACAGAGCTTCATTGACTTGGAATCTTTTGTTTCAGAGAACGGATATGATCGCTTGTTTGACAGATTTTCGCGTTTAAATAGCTTGTAATTGTCAAGCAAACGCAACAAATCAAGGATTGAAAGAACGTTGCCTATAAAGGCTGCAGTTTTTACATGAACATCTTTTATGTCGCCAATTACAATTTCTAATATTTGGTCATCAGATAAATGAAAATTCAAAGTGTTTAAAAAAGTGACCTTTCGTCTGGCATACTCACAGTAAGTAGTTGCTGCATCACTCGAATACAAGCTAGCCTTGGGCAATTTTTCGCTTAAATTCTTTTTCGGTGGATACAAATTCTCAAAATCTGCTTTGAACTGGGTCCAATTTTCGATCTCCGGTTCCCACGCAGAAAGCCACTCTCGCGCTTTTTCGACCAACCCACTGGAAGCTCGTGCAATCTGTTCAACTTCGATCCATTTAAAAGTGGATCCGTTGGATCGAACCGTGGAACAGCAACGGCAGTGACAGGAATAGGAACTGCTGGACGATGCGAATTCTCCTTGATTTCCTTCAAAGTTTCGGCCAAAATTTGCGTTAATTGTTCCATTTTTACACACAACTCGAACTATTTATCACACGTAGGCGATCCCGCTTCTGATATGAGATTTATCTCGGATTAAAGGGGTAAATTAAACACCACACGCCCTGTTCAACCACTGCTCTTTATTTTCACGAGTTTACAGCTACAAGTCAAACCCCAGAATGAATATTTGAACAGAAATCTCGATACTAATAACTTCTCGTTTTTATGAGTCTTAACACTAATAAACAAAACAGTCGGTCTCGGGGTGAGCGCCGCCCCTCGTGCCGCCCAATTAGCCGGCAGGAATTTGGAATTCGTCTCGGTCTTGCAATCGGACCCGGGAAAAGGTCGTCAGAGTTGATTTCCATTGCCCTCGATAAAAATCCACAGCAATGCTCACATATATTTGTTACTATTCTATATTCACTATCGTTATGGTGTTCGTTCTAAGACCTATGATGAGACTCCGATTAGTTGCACCTCAGATGATTAATTTTCTTAGCTGTTTTTGTATTCCTACCTAATCGTTTCATTGAAACAACACAAAGGGTTCCTGCAAGGTTGGTATTAATTTTATTTTTCCGGTGGTTGGTTAGCTTTTGTATGGAAGGTCCCCTATTCATATTCATGCATCTTTTTTAAGACGGTTCCCAGCAGGTACAGCTGCGTTTAAAATACGACGAAAAGACGTTTATATAGCAAAAAATTTGTTATTCGTTGAAAATTAAACGTTAAGTTTCAGCCTAAGAGTTAACGTCATTTTCTCAAGGTGACTTAGACGTTGATTTTTAGTAATTCTTTTTACTGTTTACGTAACTATTCCGTTCATTAAACGTGTTGGCTATGAGCTATGACGTTTATTGAGCGTGTTTATATGACGCCGGTATGTTGTTGATACTAAGAGCATTTTACACCAGCAATTAATGTAAAACGTAGACATACGTTTATAAGAACACGAAAATTTTATAGTTTTCATATTAGGTTAAAATAACGTTAATATAAAACTTCTTTTAAATTAGTAGTCTAACCTTAACATCGATATATCAGTCTTACACCAAGGTGATAATGATGTTTTTAGATTATATTTTGATGTCGTTGATTTTAAGTGTATTTTAGACGAGCAGTTAATGTCAAAAGTTGACATGACTCTCACAAAAACACGTAAGTTGTACTCGTCATCAGAACGTGTTCTTAGCGAGCCTATTACGCGATGGTTATTGCTTACGTGATAATGCCGACCAATTGAAACGCGTTATGCTAACTCACCGCAGTGGAATGTTACATTATGCTGTCAAGCAGTTCTCTCCCCTTGCCTGATGATCTGGATTGACTGTATAGGGCTCCATTTGTGCCGTTGATAAAATCGGAAAATCCGTCAGTCAGAACCTTGTCTGTTTGTTATTCTAGTTTCACATAAGGCTAGCAGAATTGCGTTACAAGAATACATGGTAGGTATAGTACGTCCCCATAGATCAGCTTAATGAGCGAATCACTAAAAGTCTTTCTGCAAGTAATATCTAATAGAATTCAAATTAATTGCAAATACATCATTGATACCACACATTTTGGTTTTAGATACATTATTGGTACAAGCACGATTCTGTATGGGATGTATATTATAATGGATTACTTACAGTGTGTCCCATGATTGATGTTAGAAGAGGTGAGATGGACTAATTTTTGAATTTTATTTTAAGGTTCTGGGATTCGGTCCTGCTTAGTTTGAAAAGAATTTTTAGAATATTTTCAATTTTTGAAAAACAAGTAGGCCTTGACAGGGAAGCGAAAATTATTTTATTTTCTGGTAAACTCCCCTTCTGTTCAGGATACGGCAAAATGTTATTAAGAAAAGTTGTTCAGAATGATAAATTATGGCCCTATACAAAATTTCAGAAAGCTCTACGTACATATATTAAACCGTCATTATTAATCAATTCAATTTATGAGTACATACATATACAGTGTGTCTCACCGACTATGAGCCATAGACAAATTAACATTGTAAAAGTATATAAGGATCAACTAGGGCTACGATCTATAGATTCTGTTTAATTAGGCAAAACAAAAGAAACTATTAATTCTGTTAAATAGCTAAGCAAAGTTATTTGAGCTATTTCAGCAAATTTGTTTAGAATAAAAAAATCAAGCAATTTTAAAGTTATCCACGTAGTTGATCATTTATAATAAGTAATACATTTACCTACAATGAATGTTTACACTACAGGCGAAAAAAACCAAATGATTTCTTGGAATTTAGCCGGTAACAGCTTGAGAAGAACTTCAGATCTTTTTAGTGTGTACTACAACATTGATCGGCCAATTCCTTCCAAGGACACAGTAGCGCTAATTGTAAAACGATTCCGAGAAACTGGATGTGTCAATAATTTTAGCAAAAAAGGAAGGATGAAAATAATGAAAATCTAAATCTGAATAACGAAATAGATATTTCGGGGGCTGTCGAAGGCAATCCTAACATAAGTGTGGGACAAATAGCAGGTGAGCTTGGAGTATCTCGTTCCTACGTTCATCGCACCCTAAAAAAGCACAAATATGTTGCTTATAAATATTCAATGCAGCAAGAACTATTAGCAGGAAACAGTGAACAACGAAGTGACTTTTGTGAACTATGATCTATAAGTGTAATGGCGATAACAATTTCTTAAAAAACATTTTCTTCACCGACAAGTGCACATATACTTCAAATGGGAAGCCAAATCATCAAAATTATCGTTACTGAAGCCAAGAGAATCCCCATGTGAAGGCTCACACTCATTCACAGTATCGACAAACTGTTACCGTATGTATGGGTTGGAATGTACCTCGCAACTTTTATGACAGACTAAGTCATTGTTTAGTAGTGAATGGAAACACATTTGAGCATTTAATTAATTAGTTAATCTCTGTTTTCTGTTATAAAATTCGTAAAACATATTTCTAATTTTTTTCTATTATTTTACTTTAAAAATACAGTTTTTGGATATACCATTTTTCTCTTACTTTAAATTATCAAATTTTTCTTGAACAAAACCACAGAATACAAGACAAAACTTTTTATTATAAAATACATGTTTACAGTTATACATAAATACTTAACCTCTCTCGTGTGTCCGTTTACTGCATGTCAGGCACCCTGCTTAATTACAATGGCATACGTATTCAAGTAACATTTAAAAAACATGTAAATTTGTTAGTAAACTAATAATTTCAGCATTTACATAATTATTTTTCACAGAAATTTCTCAAAATGCCTTCGATCATGTTCTAAATACATGTTAACCCTACGTTTTATCGTTAAACACATCGGCCAATATTCTTGGTGTGATGGTATGTACTGCAATCACAATAGCTCTTGTGTAGCGAAAATAATCTAATGCTGCATAATATGCAGCATTTTTTGCACACCTTTTTAATAGGACAGGATCTGTACAAAACGCCTACAAAAAATTCATGTACAATAATTTAATTATTAAAGAACACCATTACATTTCAATTTTCCTGTTTGAGCTGACAAATGTGTTAAAGATTTATTAGGACTCGTGGGTATTCGATCTTAGATATCTTGCAAAATGTCTTCAGTGATCGCAGATTAGGTGGTGTCCCTGTACATTTGCTGTTACTACCTGTTCCATGGAACGTGGCACTGCGATGTTAGGGTACTGTTTTTCAAATTGTTGATAAAATGGAGGTGAGTATATCCAAACACAATTTTCATCACGTTCTCCAGAACAAAACTCAGCCTCTACGATAAACTTATTGCCTTCATCAGAGAAAACCATTTTTTAGCTTAAGCTAAAAGTAGCAAAGTCGTGCTACAATTATTAAAAAATAAGATATAGCAATATGGATTCTTACCAAATAAATTCAAGTGTGGTGTTATTCTTGAAAATGGCTGTTTTAAATAAAATGTAAACAAATAAGGCGAAAGTTATTTCTTTTCTTTATTTATGGAAAGTTAAACACGCAAATTTGACAGTGCCAAATTTACTGCGCGCGCATAAAAATTGGAGAGTAAGATTAGTGAACGAATTCTAGGCATACAAACCGACAGCAGTTTTGATAACAACAGGAATATTTTACAGTAAAATGAATACTAATAAAATTTGTATTGGGACAGCAAATTTTAAAGATACCTGCAATACTAAAGCACAGTTGTGACGACAAAATAATTGAATGATCACAATTCTCGATCCGGGTAAAGCAATAGTTGTTAGTTACATAATTTCCCAATGTTAATTTTGCTACGTCTCATAGTCGGTGAGACACACTCTATATTGCTTTCTAAAAAATAACGTTTTTTTCTAAGTCTACAGATCTTCCTAAAATTTTGTATAGAGCCATAGTTTATCATTCTGAACAACTTTTCTTAATAATATTTTGCCGTATCGTGAACAAAAAGGGTAGTTTACCTGAAAATAAAATAATCTTCGCTTCCCTGTCAATGCCTACTAGTTTCTCAAAAACTGAAAATATTCTCTCTCTCTCTATCAAACCAAGCAGGACCAAATCCCAGAACCTTAAAATAAAATTAAAAAATTTTTAGTACATCTCACCTCTTGTAACATCAATCCTGGAACACACTGTATAAGAAGGTTAAGTTATTTTATTAATACAAGACAAGGGTGTGATATTATATTAAAAAAATTGATTAAAATATTTCATTACTAAATTTACAAAGCTGAATTTGGGTATAATAAAAGGATATCAGAATTATTAACATGTAAATATTTTGTCAAGTAATGGAATAATTTGAATTTAGTTGAACAATGAAAAATAAGAAACAGAAGGTTCCAAAGTGATTTAAAAGTTACCTGAAATAGGGCCGGTTGCAGAAAGCAATGTTAAGTCTGGTGTTAGCTAACGCGACGTCAAAGTGAACAAAAACGAATCAAATTTCAAATGCTTATGGTAACTAATACATTAGTAAACAAAATTTGATGCGATTTTGTTCACTTTGACGCGATGTTAGCTAACACCAGACTTAACATTGCTTTCTGCAACCGGCCCATAGAGTGCCAGATTGACAGCAAATACTTATTTGAGAAATGTTACTAAATGTGGTAATAAAATATATAGAGTGTTGAACTATAAAAAATATGCAAAAACGATATCACTAGGGAGATATTAATTTGATGTACACAAACTGATTTTCATAAAAAAACATGTTATACTAATTTGTAAAAGCTGAAATTTTGAAATAAACCCTTTCATAATGTGATTTAGTTGATCTGTTGGATGTATGTAAGGGTGTGATTAATGCCAAATTGTCCAGACGAAAATAAAGCGAATATTTAAACAAGAAGATTGCATAATGACGATATGGAGAAGATGTGTTTGATAGCAGGACCATAATTTGAAACACTATAGGCATTGAAGTAACTTCTGGAATTGGATGTTAAACGTAGTTTATTGTTAGTTAGTTTCATTATGTGAATTGCATAGCATGAGCTGCCTTCACTGGAAGTAGGACGCATCAGGTTTCTGGAATTGACATATTGAGAATTGGAATGGATTTTGTATCTAATACTTTGCTGGGCTTTTTATTGGAGTGACATCTTGTGACTTGTACTTATTGAAGTGACGTCTTGTGGATTGCACCAGATCAAGGTTTATATTATTTGGTTTGTCGGCGACTTATTTGAAGGAAACAGGTTTTATTTACTGCTGGAAGATCTTGACGAGGTTCGTGTTGCTGAGTTGTATGCTGATTGAAGATTTGGGACGGAGACATTCTGGAGGGTGTTTGCTGTTCCTAATAGTAAGCTGCGTCGACACTGGGGTTAGTCTGCAGTTTGAAGAATTTCTGTAAACAGTTGGTATGCATTTGGATGACAGGTATTTATTGATAAAACTAAAATAAACAGTAAAAGAGTGAAGTGAGGTAATTAAAAAGGGACTACTTACTATTTTATGTTTATTGAGTAACAGGTAATGTAACAGAGAGGTGTTTGCGGTTGATATTCCACATACATAAATTAAAGTGATACTGACGTTCATAGAAATTGTCACAAATATTGGACGTAAGTTTTCATTAAACAAATGCTTTTTCAGGAATAATATCAGTCTTGATATTGCGTGAACCGACCTGTTTATTTGAGAGTAATCATGTTCTACTGAAATATTTAATAACTTAATATTAACGATTCACATTGAAAGGCATATGGAGTACTTGAATTCATCTTAAATGAAAATTTGCCTAAACCTATATAGAATTCGTACAGTCAAACGTATCATTAAAGAATATCAAATAATTGTTGTATTGTAAAATAATTACTTATACCTCATATTGCAAATATAACAATCAATACAATATATATGCTTTGTGGACTATCAGAAGGCGTTTGTAGGTGAAACATAATAAACTAATAGAGCTATTACAGGACACTGGTATCGACGAAAAAAACATTCGAATAATAAAAAACCTATACTGGTGACAGGCAGCTCAGGTCAAAATAGGAGATCATTTTAACCATGGTGTAAAGAATACAAGGTGAAACATTCCCGGAGCTGCACAGTCGTTCAGAAACTAGATGGGAGATGTCAACTAATTTCCCATGGGCCTACAGAAGGAAATCCATCATGGCCTCGATCATGGTGTAACCATGACCGCGATCGTATATTGTTGCTGGCACTGTTAGTAGATGTCAAATTCGAGGTTAGCAGGTTAGATTTTTCGTCAGTCTGACATCAACTGACGCAAAACCTAACCTCGAATTTGACATAGACAACGTCTTCAACAACACACTTCAGTACTACAAATCGTGCCATTTGTGGGCCTATGTCCTATTGGTTGCATTTGAGGTCCGCCCACATTCTGCGGAACGTTACACCTTGTATTCTTTACGCCATGATATTAAAAGAGGGGTATGACAAGGTTGTATCTTGTCACCCATGTTATTTAATATCTACTCAGGATGTGTAATACAGAAAGCCGTAAATGAAAGAACATAGGGAATTAAGATCAATGTTTGGATAATAAATATTCTGCGCCGATGACAACATATTATTGGCGGAAAGAGAAACTGACCTGCAACTGTTACTCAGCAGGGTCAATACGTATAGTAATGAACAAGCACTGCC
>OW679194.1:215157404-215309892 GCA_940337035.1 Agriotes lineatus
GTGATATAGTTGATCGGAAAACTGCTAAACAGGTAAGTTTCTACTTTTAGCTATCTGATATTTGCCAAACACATTAAAATTTTAACGCGAAAAATACCGATATGTATAAAGGTATCACAATGTGTA
Organism: Agriotes lineatus; assembly: GCA_940337035.1. Lineage (NCBI taxonomy): Eukaryota > Metazoa > Arthropoda > Insecta > Coleoptera > Elateridae > Agriotes > Agriotes lineatus. Next base: position 215,157,531 of record OW679194.1, read on the forward strand.
GGTAAACTTTAGGTCACAACAATTCGAGGCAGGTAGGACAATAAACTAGATTAAAAAGACCTTGGCTAGCTGCATAACAGGTCGTAGACGTGTAGAAAGCCCTGTCGAAAACGTCAAGGAAGCTACAGGTGATTTACGCCAGGCTACTGAGTCTGTACTGAGGTCGACGATATTCGGGGCATCGTATAGCTTCAATTAGCTTTTGGCGGAGTAGATTCGATTCGGGCTACTTGCAAAATTGGAGCCTTCCAGTATACGAGCCTCAGGTAAAGAAGCCGCAATCACCCATGCGTTCACAAAGGGGTTGCCTTTAAGCGTACGGGAAAAAGGGCGCTAAAAATTAATTGCACTGCAATAGAATCTAGGCGTAAGGCACAAACAGAAAGTTAGGCATGCCTATCTTTTCGATGTTCAGCTCCAAACTTTGCCGAAGTAAAAACCCTGTACTTCGCAGGTAAAATCCAGAACAAAGTTTGATTTTGAGCAATCCCATAAATAAAACATAAAAGAACATCACCAAATCTTCCTGAAGGGCACGGGAGCCAAACCGGAGATTCTCAATGTAGGATGCTAGTAAAAAAACTTAAATTAATGGTATATATCACTAATGTAGATTACTCAGCAGCCTTTTCTGCATCAAGCGCCATGGAAGCAAATGACCGAAATAGCCAGATAAGAACCAACATTTTAGAAATTGGGGAGGAATTCTGAGTATGCAACCAAACTAGTACGAAGTGTAGTGTGACGCCTAACCTAACGCAAATTATTTAGCAATATTTTTATCCAGTTAAACTCAAAAATAAGCTGATAGCTCAATTATATCGTAGGCAAAACTTCAGCTTTAACTCCTCCTCCTTTTCAATCCGTACCCCTTGCTAGGGGTGTGGTGACTGCCTTGATATCATCGTCCCTCATTGTTTTCTATCCGTTGCTGCATGGACTGCCTCGTGGACATGGCTACCAGTAATTGCCTTTATTATGCCAGTCCATCGTCGTGAAGAACGGCCTTTGAAGCGTTTTCCGCTGACTTTTTCTTCTAACATTAGAAGTTCTACATCTGAGCTGCGTCGTGCTACATGACCTCCCGAAGTATGAAAGAATTCGTTGGTGAATTGTATCATGAATTCGTTCCTGGACACCTAATTTTTCTAAGATGGAAACGTTTGTTCGTCGCTTTGTCCATGATATGCGGACAATCCTGCGGTTGCTCCACATCTCAAACTCATCTATTTTCTTACGATCTTTCATTTTAAGGGTGCATGTTTCGGCAGGGTATAATAAGATAGAAAGCACTAAGGAATGAAGGAGACCCAGTTTGGTAGCCTTGGTTATATCTCGACCTTTCCATATTTTCATGAGCTTTAGAACCGCATTTCTGGAAATTTTAATCCTTCTCCGAATTTCAGGTTTACAACTGCCTACGTTCGTAATGATAGAGCCAAGGTAGATATATTTTTGAACGACTTCACAGACCAATACTTGTTGAATGCCGGGCCGATTATTATTAGCTCTGTCAATAATCATCACTTTTGTCTTAGATTGGTTAATATACAGGGTGCCCAACTTAAATGTACGCAGCTTTAAGTAGGTGAGTATGCAACACACATTACATTGCAATGTAGTAACAGTCTAGATGTAATGTGTGTTGCATACTCACCTACTTAAAGCTGCGTACATTTAAGTTGGGCGCCGTGTATAGACCTAGTTGTTCACTTTCATGTTGTAATAGTCCCATGATGTATTCCAGCTCTGTTGCGTCTTTTTCTAAAATGACGTTATAATCAGCATACCTCAGATTCGTGATTTGCTTCTCGTTTATAACTATACCTCCCTAATAATCATCAAATAGTGTATTCGCCGTATACATTAAACAGTAGTGGAGAGAGTATGCATCCCTGATGAACAGCTGCGCGTACGTTAAAAGGCTTGCAAAACATTTTATCTACCTTCACCTTTGCAGTGCTGTTGGCATAGAGTTGTTCGATAAGGTGAATAAGATGTGCTGGAACTCACATGTATCTCCAAACTTCCCACAATTTGGACCAGTTAACAGAATCAAAGGCACACTGATAATCTACAAAACAAAGATACATAGAGGTACGTTGTATTCTCGAGTTTTTTCAATTTGCTGTCGTACATTAAGTATTTGCTCCCGTGTACCTTTGCCTTTGATGAAACCTGTTTGTTCTTCTGAGATTTGAAAAGATATATACTTTTTTAAACGTTCATTCAAGATGTGTAGAACTTTACTATTGTCGCTTATCAACGCAATAAGACGATAATTAGTGCAGTCTGTCGTTGAACCCTTTTTATGTACAGCGATGAAAATTTATTGGTACCACTCTTTCGGCCATTCTCCAGAATTAAACTTTTTTGTGCAGATTTTATGTAAAAGGTCGACTTCCTGTTGTCCTAAAAGCTTGATGACTTCGGCAGATATGTCGTCCGGATCCGCTGCTTTGTCATCCCTGAGATGCTGGATAGCGTTTTCAACTTCGGCTTTCAGCTTTAACTAAAATAATATCGTAGGTATTTAAAAGTGAGTTTGGGCCCATAACAAGTATGCCAAGCAGAAATCCAAGAAGGACAATTTGAGTAGTTTATAAAGAACATGTTCTGTACGGTTTGCAAACCATTAACACAACTATTAACACTGTAGCAGCTGTAGAAGATGCTACAAATAAAAATAACATAATCACTACAGCATACGAAGGCTGCTGTCCTCTAAAAGTTAAAAGGGGGTATAGAAACGTTCCCTGGTGGGACAAAGCCCTCTGAAGCGACTGGCTACTTGGGAAAGCATAAAGAATCCTTAATAGAATATAGTATGTGATTGAGGAGTTTCTCTATTGAACTGGCTGAACTACCAGCTTCAGCAAGACTCCACAAAGACCTCTCAAAAGGGGACCCAAATGACTCTTCTAATGGAAACACATTTTTCTCGGTCCCAACGTCTAAGTGACACGAGCGTGGAAGATTCAAGAGCTGAAGCACAAATCTTTACACGTCATAAAATACAATAGACTATCCATTTCTTTGAATCCTTCAAAAACCCTGAAGCAGACGATACCTTCCCAACGCTGCTCCAAGTACGGATAGAAATACTAACACTAAATGTTCAGACCATGTTTTGCCCTAAGATACATAACAAAAAGCTGGAGGAAAGTTAAAGGCATCTTCATTCCAAAGGCAGGAAGGCTTTCGTTTTAGCGAAGAGCCTAAATCCGTCAGACCTACTGTCTATCCACTTTTCTCGTCAAAACGATGAAAACAGTAGTAGAGAAGCAAGTACAATATGGTACTTTAAGATCTCATCCACTTCACAATAAACAATTTGCTTACCAACCTTGCACTTCCTTACAAGCAATGTTGCAAATGCCATCGAGGATAAAGAGTTTTCTATTTGTATAGCTGTGGACATCAAAGGAGCTTTCGAAGCATACGAATCTATACAGAATGCAGCAGTAAAACACAGCATTGAGGCACCCACAGTAGGTTGCATCAAAGCAATATTGAAAGCAGAGTGATAATCACATAGGAACTGATAAGCTGACAGTGACCACCAAGGAGGAACAGTGTCGACATCCTGCATCGACTAAGCAAAGACGACTTCAACGTGCAAGGTTAAGCAGATGACCTGGCAATAGAAATCAGGAGCAAATTCGAGAGCTCGTATTATAATGAACATATGGTGTAAGGAGGAACATGTTAGTGTTAATCCACACAAATAGTGATTGTACCATTCACGCGAAAAGAAACATCTACCACTTGAGCAGTCCCACTTTGAATGGGATAAATATTGAATTATCTAAAGAAGCGAAATATCTAGGGTCATCCTAGACCAAAAACTTAATGTTATTGTATCGAATGGCTCGTTGTAGGAAACCTGATGTCAGAGTTCTCAGGTTGTGCGAGCGCTCCTGACCTAACCTAACGACTGCCATCGAAATGACATCCGGGATCGACAGCTTAACGTGCTCTCCGATGCACGACTAGGTAGCTACAATTTTACTACCGCTATAGGTCGGACACCCGTCCGAGTGCCGACCGCCGTGAACGTTGCTTAACTCTCGTGGCTGTTTGAGCAGTCCTTGGAGCATGCGGCTATGCAACCAGCTAAACAAAACTTAATTGGAACGCCCGCTTAAATAAAACCTTAGAAAAGCAAGACCACCATTATGGCCTTGCCAACAACTCTCTGGAAAGATAAGTGGTGTAAAATCCCAAAATACACGTTGGTTGTACACATCCATAGTAAGACCCATAATTACATATGGAGCCCCCGTATGGTGGCACACAACTAAATTCAAAACAGCGCAGAAGAAGCTGCACAAACTTTAAAAAACTGCCTGTTTATAGGCGAGGTGCTAGAGGTTCTTTTCAGGAAATAATTAGAGGAAAGCTGCAAATGGCTTTAATCGCTTTATTTAAGGTCTGAAATGAACATATTAAGTTTTCCCCCTCGACAGACCTAAGCGTTGGCCGCTATATAACATACTAACAAACAAAAATAAAACACCATTCAACAACTAATTCCTGTTTTTCTCCAAACAGAATAATAATGGAAAGTTAATAAACTAGATGAACCAGAAAGAACAAATTTAACAAAACAATTACACCTACACAACAAATCATCAAAGGCATTTTTTTTAAACAAATAGAAAAAAAACATTACACTCTCAGGTACAAAATCAAATCATTTAGATGTAACTCACCCTCTGAGCACATCAATCTGAAGAAAGTATAGTAAAAAGCACAATATCACAACATTAAAGAAAAATGCTAAATGGAATAACTTACCTAAAAGATTTTAACTGATTTAAATCACAATCTGGTTTACTAACAAAACGTCATTCAATTTCACATAACCCAGCAAAAATACATATGTAAGTGAAGACAAAATGCTAATTCATTTCATCTTTGTTATTTACCTCCACTGTTTCTCCTTAATAGCTACAAACTATGGAAGCTAAAGAAGTTCTATCTAACGAAATCCTTTAAATAACATAAGATGTTACCATATCCAATTACTTAAACAAAAGAGAAAACAAAAGACAGGTAAATTGATAAAGAATTGAGGATACTTTATTCATTCACATGTCCAACACTTATATGTACCGATATTATTTCAGAATGTGATATTAAATGTCCCTTTGTCCTATTTTTTAAATCAATGTGCTGATGAAGCTAACAATGAATTAACGAAACGTTCATATAAATATTTTTAATAAAGATAATTTTAATCATGTGTAATGACAAACACGATTTTATTACTCACGTTGTTAAAAGTTAAATTAGCTGATATTATCTCTCAAATTGTAAAGCAGAATATTTCTTGTGGGGAAAGAAAAACTCTTTCGGGTAATCATATTTCCGTTCCAATAAGTTCGTCTACTTTATAATTTCACAATAATTATTTTCTGGTTACCTAGCAACGGCGTACGTTGTCTGACAGGAGACAAGGGCGTAGAGAACCTATTCAACCATTCTCGCGCAAAGAAATGTATTGCAATGCAATGTAATTTTTTTTCTTCTACGTAGAGAAATGTAATGTAATGTCATGTGTGTCGGGTAATATGAATGTCGGGGAATGTGTTGCCGGGGAAAATGTTTGTCGGGAAAGTGGCTGTCGGGATATTGGCTGTCGGGAAATTGGTTTGTCGGGATTTCTTTTTGTCGAGATTTTGGTCTGTCGGGAAAATGTCTTGTCGGGATTTTGGATTCGGGATTTTGGACGGCAATCAACTGGGATCGTAAAAATGAACAAAAAGCGTAGTAAAATTTGGAACCTGTTTAATGTAGTAGATGGAAATATTGAAAAATGCACATTCTGGAGTGGTACATTTTCCCACAAAACTGGTGGAATAGCAAAATTTAACCAGGACTTTAAGGAGGAAATATCCAACCTATACCGAGAAGCGGATAATGCAAGAAGAGCAGCACGTTATTCGCACCGAATTCCGAATGTCCGGGATCCTTGGGTGTCCGAAGTGCACATTCGAATTCGATATCGTTCTACTTGTGGAATGGAATTGGAATGAACGAGTCCGTAAAAGTATCGAAACTTCCCTGCACTACACCGCAACCCTAAACCTAACTTACAGGTACCTTAAATAATGTGTTCAAATCCGTTGTCGCTCCGAGAAAATTCTTGGCCACGGCCAGATTTGAACTCATGTCCACCTGGTTGCCCAAGAGACTGCCTACTCACTCAACCATCTAGGTGTCCATAAATAAGTGGAGTTTTTAATTACAAAATATATACATATCTCACACCAGTGTAAACAAATATAAACAGCACGAAACCAGAACGAGCTATGAGAATATTTAATTGTCTATTGGAATTTGCAAATAGTAAGTAGCTAGAATCGAAATTGTAATATAACATATTTCAATTCCTAGGAAAATGTAACTGGTACGAGTGTTACATTCTACAGGTTAGTGGAAAAGTAAATGGCTCCACTTAAAAATGTCATTAGACAGCGACCTACAAACGCTGACAACGGTAGTAATTTTAGGCTATAAATTATGCACATGTACTTCGGTGGTAAGCTCCAATGTACTGTGTGGTGAATTATTGATTTAGATAAACGACTTGTAGAATCGGTGCTGGCTTACCAATGTGTGTAAACTGTAAGTGACATACTTCTGCCTTTTGATGAGTCAAGCCTTCAACTCCAACCCAATTATTGTGAGTATTTGGCAATGCATAAATAAAGGTACGCTTGTCACAGCACAAAAAAAGTATAAAATTGTTTTTCAAATTCAACAGCGGCTGACGAATTTTAAGAGTGTGTTTATCCATTAGAAATTTTTCCCTAATGAATCAGAAAGAATTTAGAAAATAATCCTCCATGGGTTTTTAAAGAACTACGCCATTAAAAGTAGAAAATTACCATGGCGTGTGATGTCTCTAAAAATAACAATAGAGTAAATTGACTATCAATACATTCTTAAATTTCACGAATGATGTTTCATCCAAATCAATAATAAGGGAACATGTCTGTCTGATCAGAAAATATCGAAAGAAAAAGGGGAAAGCATCTATTTGTAATTACATCGCCAAGTTAATGTCAAAATGACTGGCAGGGAAAAATGAGATAATAACGTTCACTCCATTTGTGATTCTGAGCAGGCCTTAAATGTGAATATGTTCAGCGATGTATCAAATATCTAGATACAAAAAGTGACAAATGTCAAATTGACATTGACATTTTGTAATTTCTGTAAACTACTTCAGTTCCTTCGAACATAGCCTTACATGTTCGAAGTAGTCAACCAAGGCCTCCTATAGTGTAGGAGGCCTTGAGTCAACCCATTCGTGGCAGTTTCTTGAACTAGAAGGATCAGTTATGTTATTTTCAAAAATTTTAATTCACTTGATAAATTAAGAATGATGAATTGAAATTTTGCTTTGACTTTTATATTTTTTTTTTGTTCCAAATTGTGAGTTGCACATGTTACGGCTAATTTGTGGTTCTAGCATGCAATATTAGAATTGTCTGAATAGATTCTATTTTAAGTAGTTCATTGTATAATTCTTTTTCTAGGAAATAGGCAACTTCAGTTACATTTTGAACACTTTAAAATTTTAGAGTTACTGTCGTTTAACTATATTCCCACACTGTATTCCAATAGGTTTTCTTGGGACATTTCTTTTATATAAACATTGATAACAGGATATAGTGAACTGTTTTTTGGCATTCTTTCGGTCTGTTCTGCCCTGGTTTCGAACGAGAAAGGTTGTGCCTTGTGGTTTCGATGGGTCACTAAGGCTTGTTATAGCTAACTCTGAATAGATGATTTGGGAGCATCGAAATCTCTTGTACGCGCTGTTTTTGGTTTATATGACCTCTCTTTGCCTCATGTTTGGGCGGATTTCCTGGCACACCCTCGTAAGAAGCATTTAACCTACTTAAAGGTTGCACTCCATCTTAAAGGTTAGTAGCCGTTAGCTACACCCTCTTGCAGCGTTCTACACCTAGATATTTATATTTTAGCCTGCTTGTGACTGGGACACTAATACAACTTTCATCAACAGAAAAGTTCCAACCTTCGTTCCTTTGACACAAACAACAAGGAATGCAACACGTAATAACTCACATACTTGCTGTTTGTATACTATTATTTCTTCATTCATAGAATGGTACATGATTTTTTTTTAATAATCAGTACCGTTTATATATTGCGTTTTAAAATAAACGCAATCCTCGTAGAGACGGCAAGACGACCTTGCGCATTAAAATAAATTCACTGTATTTCAAAATAGCCGTATTGAATTACAACACCGTTTCAGCTTAAATTTAAAAATACAGCGAATATAGTAGCAGAAAGTAGGAGTCATACTTGTGTTTACATTTACATCTTATTTGGTAACATATGTATGCAAATTATTAGGTAATAACTAACAAAAAAAAATTAGCAGTGATGGCTCAGTGCCTAGTATAATACTGTATGTACAATACAAGACAAAAAAAACTGGGACAGTTAATATTGTCTGTTGTGAATGTCACTGTCTTAATATGTATAGTTGCTAGGTATTTCTAACTTAATTGTCAACTTGTTTAGACGTTGCTATGAAACAAAATTATTATAGTAAATGTAATTGTTTAAAGCTTCATTTAAGCTATTCGAGTAATGCTAAAGTCTCTATCAAGACTTGTCCTCGTTTTTTGTCTTGCATAGTGCGTGACTTCTTAATCAAGCATTCTAATAAACTTTTTCATACATGTGTTAAGACATTGTTCTTCCGGTTTTACCGTAAGTGACCTAATTTAAGTCGGTAATACAAACTTTCTTCAATTGTTATATACAGTGTGGTCCATTAAGTGTGCAACAAATGGGACATTTTTTTATTAGTTGTACAATCGAAATTTAAATACCGCCAAAAGTTAGTGCATGTTCGATAACCATATCAGCTGCCCTTAGAATGGCTTCAAGTCAAACAATATACAGGGCAGGATAAAATACATAAAATTCGTTCAAAAATAAAGTTACCTTATTTCAAAAAATATAGCAAAATTTTATTGAATAAAGTTGTTTAGAATCAAAAGTTATGCTCAAATACAAAGTCGCGGCCTCCTATTCGAATTTTGATTCTTTTTTGGAAAATTTTGTATTACCCCCGTATGATACATATTTTTATTATTCTGATTTTATATGTATATAAAGTAGCCACAACCACATCACTTTTAAATAATTTTTAGCAACTTGAAGCGTATTTGTAAAATTTACTTGGATTTATATTTTTTAGGTAAGCGTCCACTTCACGTTTGTTGCAACAATATTTAACAGAACTTTAGAATTTCGCAAATATTGTTTTTAACAAGGCAAATGCTTTACTAATAATAATTTAGATATGCAAAAACTCTTAATAAAATCAGAATAATAAAAATATGTATCATATGGGGATAATACAAAATTTTACAAAAAAGAATAGGAGGCCGTGACTTTGTATTTGAGCATAACTGTTGATTCTAAACAATTTTTCTCAATAAAATTTTGCAATATTTTTTAAAGTAAGGTAACTTTATTCTTGAACGAATTTCATATTTTTGTCCTGCCCTGTATATTGTTTGACTTGAAACCATTCTAAGGGCATCTGATATGGTTATCAAACATGCAGTAATTTGTGGCCGTATTTAAATTTCGATTGTACAACTAATAAAAAAATGCCCCATTTGTTGCACACTTAATTGACCACACTGTATACAAGAAGAATAATGCTAAATCATCTTGTCATCCGTTTCGTCGTGCCAATCTTAGCGTGAGTTTTGTTACAAAATTTAAATACTCTTGTAAGCAATTTTCTACGGGATAGCAGTTCGAACTCAACCATAACAAGATGAGAAGGTTCAAACTCATTATCAATACTTCGGTACACAAGGTTTGGCATAGAGCTGTTTTCCCATGCACGCAGTCAGTCTCCGTAATATGTTGAAAGCATGGTTTCAATGCTGGTCATTGCCTCGAAGCACCTTTGATAATGATGACAAAATCATTCAGAAGTGCTTAAATTGTGACAAATTTTTATTGGGGATAAATTTAGAAAAATATTTAAAAACCTGAAAAATGTATTTTTAGCTAAAGTTAAAAAATAGATGTCGAGTTGGCTAAAAGTAATACACTCGAAAAAAAATCTCATTGATAGCTTACTTAATTTCCGAAAAATAGCATTTTTTGGATTTTGACAATTTCGAAAAACTCTTATTTTCTAAATAAGTAAAAATCACTGGGTATATATGATAGGGGCTAAATAGGAGACTGCCAGAAGATTTATACAAAGATGTAAAACCACATACAAGTTATGATGTTCATATTTAGAATGGCTTGTAAACTACGCACGACTTTTAATATTTCTGGAACAACTAATATGGAGACTAGCATAGCGAGAATCTGATTAAGTAAATATACAAATTAGTGAAGCTTATGCTAGACTACATGTATTATATTGCAAATTTTAATGAGTTAACGTTTTCGATGTAATTAATGATTTTACTGTAGCCCGAATTAAGATATCGTTTATATATTGTTTCGTAAACTAGGGTAATTTTATAATTCATATTCTTATATGGGTATTTCGCCACTCTGCAAATTAAAATATTAAATAACGAAAATATTAACAACGAACGTTTCGAGAGACAATCTGCTCTCGTTATCAACGAATAACAATTAAAACTAATAAGAAACTTATCTTTTTTTCACTGGAAGGAAAAACGAACCACCTCCAATGAATTTTTTGACATTGACGTTTGTTGATATCTGTACCTACTTGATCTCATCTTTAAGAATCGATAGCCAACTATTGTCTAAAAATATTGAGAAAGACCACACGCATTTTTCTTCGTTAAGTAAAATATATGCCGTTTCCTTAATTTTTCGCCTAGTTGACATCGATTCTTTAGACAAGATCTTTGTGTTGTCCCATTGTATTTTATGGTTTTCATCCCAAGCATGTTCTGCCAGCTTAGACTTATTGAATTGATACGTTTTCAACATATTTTTATGTTCTTTAACTCTAACTGCTAAAGGCCTGGATGTTTCACCGATATAATATTTCCCGCATTCACTGGGAATACTATATATACAATTCCTTGAATGTTGTTCTTCGTTGAACGGTTTAGTTTTTGTAAGAACTGACCGCAAAGTATTCATGGTTTTGAATACCGTCCTAACATTGAATCTATTTCCAATTCGTCTAATTTTGTCAGATATGCCTGGAATATATGGTAACTATATGAAGTAGTAAAAACCCACTTGCCTCCACAAGTTTATTACAATTTAGCAAGCGACATGTTTCGAAACCAATACTGCTTTTATGATCAGCCGCAAACGTTAATATACAGAGGTACAAAATTTAAATTGGTATCCGTAATATAAGGTTACACTTACGCGATATATTACAGGATTAAAAGCACATGGCAAAAGTGAGGTTAAAACCTAAAAGTGGAACATCTTCAAGTGAAAAAAGTTTATAAACAGTATCAAAGTTGACAAGTGAAGTTATTTAACAGTAAAATTACGTTATAAAAACTGTTAAACTAGATAACGCTAAAATAGAATAAGAGCAAGATCAAGATAATTGGCACTGAAGCAACCAAGGCTCAGAAGGAACAGTAAAATCAACGATTTAACTAAACAAAATTAAAACATCCCTAAATTAAGTGACAATAAAGATGCCAAGCGAGTTCAAAAATTAAAAGATCAAAAATAAAAGGCAGAAAACCCAAATACTGAATGCAATCACCATATCATTTAATATTAAGAAAATATAATTTATATCAAAGTCCGTGATGTCATAATTTCAAATACCTATCTCAGGAAAATTCCTTTATTAACAGTTTGTAAACATAGCTATATAGTCCTTGTTGGGATAAAAGTTGTGGTTAAACTGTGGAATGTGATTAGCAAAAGTAGATCTACTAAAATTGTTACTTCTGATGCAAATGTTTGTTACTTATAACTAATAATTTTTGAAGAGAATTTAACATAGCCACAAATTGGTAAATATCATATGACTAATGCAAGTAATTTTTCTTGTTCAGTTTAAAACTGAAATCTTAAAGGTTTATTCTCATATTCGATAAGTCGATAAAGTAGCACGTATAAAGCGAATTTGAAATTTCAACGCCACAAAAGCTTCTTATTGCAATCGGATCCCTCAGGCATCGATTGTAAAACAAAAAAGCACAAATAGGTGGAACATCAAATACCGAAACACAATGTAAGTCCAAGGAAAACGTCTAATCTGGGTTAAGCAAACATTTGCCAAAATACACGCAGGAAAAACCAAGAAAATAAACTGCCGCTGAATCCTGAGCCAGCCAAGCCTGGAAAAATATGAGAGAAAGTCGCCAAAATGTCGGCGTTTGATTGCCGTGCGTAAATGTAAAAAAGCAAGCGCAAATTCATTAGCGTCAATATTGACTCTAGCGGAAATCAATTTTCGGAAAATGGATTGAAATATAAAATTAGTGCACGTGTTGGTTTAACTAAGGTGTATTTAAGTTAGCGCTATTTTTAATAAAGGGTGTCAGTTGGTAACACAAACAAATTGTTACTTGGTTGTGGCAATTGACTGAAAACTTATGATTATCAAAACTATATATTCCATAGTAATTGGGTAAAACAGAAAACACTAAATTAGTCCTCAATTCTGGATAAGCAGGGAGCTAAGTATAAACGTGGCTAATCAGTAACATGTACAATGCCATGTGTAAACCCTGGAATGGTTGCTATACTATACAGATGCTGTCCGGATTTACACTTGCTTTATCTAAGCAACATCATAGCTAAACATGCTCGACTACTAATTGGAGAATCAGTAAAGGGAAGGACTAGCGCGACTGATTGATTAATTTCGCAGCAGAGCATTTCTGTTGTTAAAAATTGGCCGACTATATTTACTAACAGAACTGCTATAAAAGCAACGAACTAAGACATTATCTTGTTGAATGATTATGTTTTTAAATATGGCGCTTAACCCTCAGACTGCGGAAACCGGGTCTGAAGTGACCCGGACTCTCTTTTTTTTTTAAATAATTCTACCGTTTTCCAATATACTGGTTTTTTTTTTTTTTTTTTTTTTTTTTTTTTTTTTTATATAATAGCGGAGGGGAAACCTTCATAGGCACCTGAGAAGGGGTCCCAGGTAGTGTTGGATTCCCAAATGCTGGACCTACCAACTAAAACCCCTCCGCTGTTCATCACCACTGCAATGGAACCGCTTATGCATTACTTCGTTGCAGGGGCTTCTAGTAGTATTCGACTATTCGTTATCTATCTTCTCTCTCACCTCCAGAGTGTTTTCGAGTTGCCTCAGTTCTTCCTCCCATCTCTCACATATAAGCATATGTTCTGCATTATCTGTCTGTGGGTCAGTGCAATGCATGCATTCTGGGCTATTTCTTTTTCCTATTCTTTGTAGGTATTCATTATATGTCCCGTGTCCAGTTAGGAATTGGGTAACATAATAATTTACGTTATTGTTTTGGTCCATCCATCGTTTTATGTTGGGTATCAGTCTGTAGGTCCACCTTCCTTTCGTGGACGTGTTCCACTCCTGCTGCCATTTCTCAGTAATTTCGTCCCGCACTTCTCTCTTGCTTGCTTTCTCCGGGCCTTGTGTCCTACTGCGCTCTTCCGCCATTTTGGTTATTGGTATCAATCCTGCTATTACTGTTAGAGCTTCCGTGGAAGCGGAGCAATATGCTGAAGTTATCCTGAGCGCCAGTCTCCTCTGTAGGCGCACATATATTTGGGCAAACTTCTTCCACCTGAACGTACTGTACCACGCTGGGGCACCGTAGAGCAGCATTGAGTTGATGGTGCTGGCCACGACTTTTCTTTTTGCGCTTGTGGGTCCCGTCGTTTTAGGGATGAGTCTGTATAAGGCCTGGCTGGCCTTACCTGCCTTGGCTCCAGTTTGTTTTATGTGTTCTTTCATTGTCATGTCTTTGTCAAACCATACTCCTAGGTATTTCAAGCTGTTCTTAGTGCTAATCTTGGCTTCCTCTACTTCTATTTCCATTGTTTTGATGGTTCTGCGTCCCTTGAGCATTATTGCTTCCGTTTTCTTGGGTGCCAGTTTTAGACCTAGCCTGCGAATCTCCTCGCTTATTTGCATTATGGTATTTTCCGCCTTTGTCTTTATTTCTGTTCTCGTTTTCCCTAAGACTGTCATTGCGAGGTCATCAGCGAAACCGTTTAGTCTCACTCCTTCTGGCACTTTTAGCTTCAGCACTGGATCATAATAACAATTCCATAAGGTGGGTCCTAGCACTGAGCCTTGCGGCACTCCACTTGTTATTTCATGCCCTCTTCCTTTATCGTCTATCAGGGTTCTTTCACTGAAATACGCCTGTATCATTCTTATTAGGTAGTTAGGTGTCTTCCTTTTTATTAGTTGTTCAATTGCAGTCTTCCAATTTACAGAATTAAAGGCATTCTCTACGTCAAATGTTACCATCAGTACAAATTTTTTAGTTTTAGCGGATCCAGCGTCTGCTGTTCTACCTTCGTTGACTATGTTGAGTAAAGCTTCCATCGTTGACCTCCCCTTCCTGAAACCATATTGGTTGGTAGCCAGTTGTTCTCCATCTTCGAATACTTGGTTTAACCTTGCTAATAGCAGTGACTCTAAAAGCTTCCCCAGCGTGTTTAGCAGGCACAATGGTCTGTAGTTTTTTTCCCTATCTCCTGGTTTTGATGGTTTATCTATTAGTACCAGTCTCGCTTGTTTCCATTCTTCTGGGAATTTTCCCTTTTTTATCAGCTGGTTCATGACCCTTGTACAATACTCGGGAATCGCATTGACCGTGGCTTTCAATATTTCGCTTGTGATCCCATCGGGCCCCGGTGCTTTCTTGGGTTTTTGTTTGTTAACCGCTTCAATTAGGTCTTCTTCTTTAAATTCAGGGATTTCACCGATATGGACTGTCGGTGCATGAAATATTATTTTTTCATGGTTCGGAAACAGCTTTCCAATCTGGTACGCCGTGTCTTCTTCGTCTAGTTTAATCGGGTTTACCATTTTTAGCTTCTTTGTTACTATTTTATAGCCTAGGCCCCAGGTGTCGTTATCGATTTCTTGTATAAGCTCTTTCCATTTGCTCTCTTTTGCTTTCAGGATGTTTTTATTTAGAGTCTGCTTTAGTTCTCTGTATTTCTGATAGATTGCTCTTTTTTGTTCAGTGTCCTGTCCCCTGCTCATTTTTCTGGAAGCTTCTCTTCTCTCTCTAACGCATTCCTTTCTCAGTGCACTCAGAGTTTTATTCCACCAGTACACAGGTTTTCGTGTATTGTTTATTTGTTTCTTTTTGAATACTCTGTTGCAGGTTTCAACTATTGTTTTTTGCAAGTGTCTATGATCGACTTCTATGCCGCTTATCCTTTCGGCAATCTCTTCTTTATATCTTAGTAGGTCTTCTTCGCTTGTTTTCCATCCCATCTGTATTATGCTGGTCTTGTATGTCCTCGAGGCGTCCGTATTTTGATCCTGGCCTATCGTGTAGGTTATATATCTATGATCACTTAGATTTTCGATATCTTCCCTTACGCTCCAGTTGTCGATAGCATTTGGGGCGTTTGTTTTTGCTAGAGTGATATCTATGTATGAAATGTATCCCCCTCGGCTAAAGGTTGGGCAACTCCCTTCATTAATTATTTGTAGGTCTTCTGCAGCTATCCAATCATTTAGTTCCCTACCTCTTTCGTCTTCTTTGTTACTTCCCCAGTTTTTTGAGGCTGCATTAAAATCCCCGCCTATAATGATGGAGTATTTTTTCTTTTTCCTCATTTCTCGTCTGAGTTCTAGAAGTTCTAACTTGTAGTCGTTTATATCTTGGTTTGGCGATAGGTATACGCTACATATTATGAGGTCATCCATTTCCACCCAAACGAAGCTTTTTCCTTTTACAGTTCTTCTGATTTGCACATGTCTTCCATAGATGCCAATTGCCGCTCCTTCATCTTTGCTCATGTACCAATTGGTTTTTGCACTTGTCATTTTCTTGTTTGGCTCGGATATGATTGCCACATCTATCCTCATCTTTTGTATAGTGACATGAAGCAGGTCCGTGGCTGCCTTGCTTCTGTTTAAGTTGCTTTGGATCACATTGTACATTGTTGGGTGTTAATGATCTGCACCTCCGTTGCATCATTTCTTTCCTTGTCTGGCATATCTTTTCCAAGCCTTCTCCTTGTGAACTCTTGTCTTTGCTTTGAGAGCTCTTGGTTGAAAGCGGCACATCTTCCACTTCCGACTCTGTGTTTGCGCCCCTCGCATAGGGGGCAGCTCTCTTCCTCTTTGCAGTCTCTGGCCAAGTGATCCTTTTTACCACATCTGTAGCACGTCTGGGTGCGATCTGGTCCACTACACGATCGGGCTTGGTGGCCAAATCCCCAGCACTTATAGCATTGTGTTACTTTGTATCTAGGTTCCATTGCGCATTGCACCAGTCCGACTCTTAATTTGTTCTGTTGGATAAGCCGTTCTGCTATATCTTTTGGGGCTACGACGGTCGTCGCCTGCATCTGTCTGTTGTTGGGTCGTAGGTCGCCTATGTGGAGTTGCGTTATTTTGCTTTCTCCGATCAAGTCCCTTAGACTTTGTCTTACATCTTCTTTGGTTGTCGTGGCATCCATTCCCTTAATGTATACTGTTTCTTTGGTTTCTCGTTTGGAGCCTAATTGTCTGGCTTTGATTCCTTGTATACTGCTCGTTATTGTTTCCGTTAATTTTTGGTTCGCTTCTACATCTTTGTTTGTTACTATCAAGATTTTCCCTTCTTTGGTGCTGCGTATTTTTTGTATATTGTCGCAGTTTTTGTCTCTTAGTACTCCTTTTAATTCTTCTAGTGCTTTGCTATAGTTCTTTTCAGTGCCCTCTAGTACTATTGCCTGTGTTTTATATGTTCTGTGGTTTGGTTTATCGTCTATGGTCTTGTTCTTGGTGGTTTTTTTCATGTTTCCCTTTTCCGGTGTGTAGATGTCTATGGATATTCCGGTGTCTTGGAAGATTGTCTGGATCATTTTCCGCATTTCGTCTATAGCTAGTGTTGTTATTTGATGCATTGCTATGTGCTGGATTTCCATGTTGCCGCTTTCTGTTTTGAGTCTTAGCAGTTGTTCCCAGATCTCGCTTCCTGTTTTGATTCTCTCCATTCTGGCCACCCTTCTTGTTTTTGGTGCCCTGCCTTGATCTGTTTTGACTCTTGTAGTATGTTCTAAGATCTCTAATTGGTTTGTGCACTCGATGAGCTCGGGGTGGCGATCTCTGTACATTCTCTGTATACTCTTCTCCATTTTGGGGTCGTTTGGTTCTACCAGAACAACTCTCATTACCTCGTCTCCTGCATCCAGTGGATTACCGGTGATTATTCTTGCATTCTCAAAGACGGCTTCGGGCCACTGGAAGCTTCCATCTGCTTCAATAACTTTAAATTCATCATAGGACCCTATTTCCCGTAGGTCTCCTTTTTTAATTTCTTTTCTGTTTATCTTCCAGGTTCTCTCCATTTGCGTTCCCACCTCTGCAGTGCTTATGTCTTCGCCTAGTGTGGTTTGGGTTCCTACTGTAGTGTTCTCAGTTTTTCTAGTACTGTCACACGTTACTTCTTCAGTATCCCTGCTGTTATTAAAAGCTTCTTTCAGCCATTCTTGTATTTCTCCTGCCATGAGCCTGTCTATATTGTACGTTAGGTTTTCCGTTGCCTCTCTAATTTCTCTCTTTACATTGTAGGTGTTCTTTTTTACAATTTTTTCCATTATGTTTATGTGGCCTCGCATTTGGTCAAGGATGACCCAGAATTTCTTTTCCTTCCTTTTCCATTCCACATTTCTCTCCTTTTGCTCTTCCGGGGTTCCTATTCTTTTCCGTTTTGATTTCTGCGTTTCTTTTTCCTCCTGCAGTTTGGTTCCTGTGTAGGCTACTGGTGTTGTTATTGTATATTCTAGGTCTGTGCCGCCTAGGCCCCCATTGTTTGCTTGTCTAGTGTTTTGTGCACCTATATCAGATGGCGTACTCGGTAGTGAACTTTGGTGTGAATTATGGTCCTCTACCATTGTCTCAGGAGGTGACCGAGTGGTTGTGGTACTTCTGGAGAAAGCATATGCTTCCTCGGGTCCTGTACGAGGTGTTCCGCCTTCTTCACCGGATGCCGTCCCGGTGATCCTCGATTTCTCATCTCGCCCACTCATTGTATTTGTATGCCTGTTTCCTTTTTCTTTACTAATTTTATGGGATAGCCAATCCCAGAAATCGTTCTTATACGCAAAAGCCAATTGCTGTATAAGACTTGCTACTAAAAAATTATTTTGCACGTTCGTGCGGAACGGCCTGTAATAACCTCACAGCCGGGTCCCGCGCGGGTGTGAGGCCGAGCGTCCATGGAGATTCCTCCTTCATCCAGAAGGGGGGCCCTGCTCTTGCATCGTCCAAGCTTCGGGGTGGCTGGTCCCTACGACCCCGTACCCCATCCTAGGATGGCACGGCCACGGGTACGCTTCAAGATGATGCTCCAGCGAAGGATCCTCCCAGATTCCAAAGTTCCTTCGTCTCGCCCGGTAGATTGTCCATCTTAAAAGCGTAGGTCGTCAACAAAGGTCAGTCCGGGTTTCACCGCCTGCCCCACTGCTCGGCGTTGGCGTCCCGGGTAGCATCCGGTCGTGGCCTTGGCCTGTTTCCGGTATACTCCCGCGGCGACCAGGCCTCGGCGTTGCCGGTCCGAGTATCCACCGGTCCTGGCCCGAGGGGCTGGTGTCCGGATGGACCTCGCGCCGGATTGTTGTTTTGTCGGCGGTGGTTTTTTACCGAGGTTTACTGGTTTGGGTGTTTGTGTATTCGTCGAAACTGTTATGGAGATGCTGTAGAATACATTTCGTGGAAAAATGTCTTGGTATACCTGAGATAATCCGCTCGGGTCACTTGAGACCCGGTTTCCACATTTCGCGCTCCATTGTTTTTTTTCTTGTTTTCTGGAGTATAATAACACTGTGGAAAATAATAGGCAAAAAGAATGGATCCTAATAAAATTTCCCTTACGGAACAACAATTGTATGACAAACTAATGCGTGATGATGACGAAAACGACTTTCATTTTTTGTCTGATGAGAACAGTGGCAGCGATAAGAGTGACGCAGAATATGAAGAATTTTTTAGTCTGCAGGTCAATCAAAATAAAACTTTTATGATTATATTATTATGTTCAAGTATGTATTAGAAAAACAGACATTGTGGTGCTTTAAAATTAATTTTAAAAAATTGAATTTGATCCGGGTCACTAGAGACCCATTTCCGCACTCTGCGTAACTGAAATTATTTCCGCCAGGTGAGGGTTAAAAACTGTGTGGCAATTGTCATTTCTCTACCGCAGATAATATGAATCTTTCTAAACACTTAATACATGCATTTTTTGCCATTTGAAGCAACGAAGCACTAACGTCTTCAAAACAAATATATCTTCAATATAATTAACAATGACAATAGCTGGGCCAGGACCCTCGCTTTAGATTTTGTTTCAGTTCAGAGTAAAAATATAGGACTGAAGGAGTAGTGAGCTTGTTACTTGATATCTACTTTCGGCATTTAGATCTGTTTTATTTCTAAAAGTAACAGTTATTTTTATAATAACCACAGAACGTTGAATTAGCTGCATCGAATGCAATGACAGCACGAGGTTAGCAAATAACTTCCTATGCGCATTATATATAACGTTCTTTACGATTTGAATTAAATAATAAAATAGTAGTACATAATATGGTAATTCAAAATAATCGTTTTAAGAATGAACATGAATTAAAACTTTCTGTGCCTCGAATCGAGTAGACCCACAGAAAGTGTTTACAGCAGCATATCCATAACGTTCTATTAGCTACGTAGTAGGAAAATATTTGTTAGGTCAAATAAAAAGTTCATGAAATAAGGCTGACTTGGGTTAGTCGAGATTACGAGAACCTTTTACAGCATTAATTGTGGAAATATATTTTTCCCTTGAAGAAGTTGCATTTGTAATCTGTCAATAGTGTAGTAATAAAGACGATGAATAAAAAACCTAGTAGAATCATCACTAATTTGGCACCTTTATAAAGTCAAATATTGCAAAAGGTGTATGCTATTATAAAACAGTTGATTTAAAAACTATTACAGTCGAGATAAACGGTTTCTTAACATGCGGCTTACTTTAGAAGTGGGAAAATTAACTGTTTTCGGCATTTCCACAAACCTATATATCACTTGCTTCTAAACAGCTCCGTTTCCTGGAAAATCTTACAATGTACGTGAGTGTAGGTGGTTAATAGAGTTCCCATTAATTTTCCCCTCGAAAATTCAATTAGCATTATATACCAACACTTCCAGCTAGCAAGCAACGTGCGTTGGGGAATAATTTGATTAAATTTTTTGGAGCTCCGCTTACACAACAAATGATTAGTTAGTTTTAATGGAAAACGTCTACACTTTCGCTGACATGTAACACAAGTTACTGAGCCTATTTGTATAAGTGTCACCTCACCCGTGTCCTTTTGAACCAGCGGGTATATTACAATGCTGAGCTTGGAATAATTTAAAATAAAATTTGTTAGTAAACTAGTCAGAATATAATAATTAATTCAAACAGTAAAAAAGCATTTAAGGGTTTTTAAAAGAGTACAGCTACACTTAGAGTATATTTGTATATTTCTAGTTGTGAAGTACTGGGAAGTAGCTACGTGAAGACAAAAATCTATGCTTCGTTTATCATCGGCGTTTTCTCGAAATGGTTTGTTGTGTCATCAAAATTGTCTTTCGGAGGAAATACATCTCGAGAGAATTACGACTATTTATTCGGCATACAAAAACGGGCAATTTGTATTCTAAATAAAGCGGACCCTAGAGATCTCTCCAAGCATTTATTCATCAAACACAGAATCCTCAAGTTTCTGCTTTCATTCAATTTGGAAAAAACGATTAATTTTATACTTTCTAATTCCACTGAAAGGGGCAGGTTGTAAAAATTTAATATACTGTGTTGAATTAAAACGAAAGGGCTTCGTTCGATCGAACAGGGATTTTTAGAATTCATAGTAGTTTTCTTAGCTACAACATTCTCAAGTGCAGATCTGATGGCTTTGATGTTTTTCGACACACGTTGAATAAGGAAAATGCTAATTATACAGTATTTTAGCCATTTTACAGCCTTTGAAGACACTTTAAAATAGTATTTAATAAACGATTCAGCAAAACAAATATTAATAACGAATTAATTTAAAAAACGAGTTTTTTAAGCTACCTAGAATTTCATGAGTGTGATTTGTAGAACGATTTAAGAAATAATTTAAGCTCTCTCTATGAACTAACTAGCAAAATTCTACATTTTCTGCTTTAACTGAATTAGTCGTATAAGTAATTGCAATTGTATGTGACCACCCGTTGTTCCGGGTTGGTTTTGCGGGATTACTTTAGTAATCGGATGTTGTACTCCAGATATAATTCGCAGGTTCCCCAGAAACTTATAGACTTGGATTTGCTATGTACATGCTGTAAGTATTTAGATACAAATACAGAGCGTACATGTTAAATACTAGAGTAATTAAGTCAGTGATGTAACCAGGCCAGGGGCTCGAGGAACTGAAGCCCCCCACCCCCCGAAATATAAAAAATATAAATCATCTCTTACCAGTCAAGACTAAAAATTGACAATTCAACTCTTTGTAAACTAGAGTTACATTAATGTAAACTGGTACATTTTTTCGTTCGAAGAGTGTAAATTTATTCCAATATGTGATTCAAATGTATTTTGTAATTTGAGTAATATACTCCGGAAAACTTTCACAGCCTGCCCGTTATTTTTAGCCTTGATATGACAACCGTTGAACAAAATTTGAGTGATGAATCTCCCGAAATGAAATCCTAGCTATGCCACCGAATTAAGCATAATCACGTTAAACAATAGTAGCTACTTACGGCATTACACCGGTAACTAAGCATTTTTGGTCGAGCTAGTACAACACGGTCGAGCCCGCTAGGGCGAGACGCGTGAACTAGCGAGGCCATAAAATCGAATACCGGCCGTGTGTGTCGTATATATTTTTTTGTATACTGAAGAAGAACAAGAATCATATTGTTATTATTAAAGAATTACCCAAAACCATTTGCTTTAAAAATGCTGTGATTCTTGTTATGTGTTTGGCAGTACTGGAATATATTGTTGGTGACGCTGTCTATGTCAAATTCGAACCTCGAATTTGACATCGACTGGCAGTGCCAGTAATATAGTGCCAATATACTTCAGTACTGCCAGACGTATAACAAGAATCACCGGCGTACTAAGTGGTACCGGCCTAGGCTATAAAAACGTATCTACCTGACTCGTTCCTAAGTTGATAGATAGTTGCTACCAGACCAGTATACATAAATTATTTATTTTAGTTGTGGGACTAATATATTTTCTTCTATCTTTTATAAAATTTTCTCAAATGCACTAAAGCTTTGTGTATGGTTATCCAAGAGTTTAAAGGTAATTCCGTACCTGATACACTACCTTTCGTCTGTCTGAAGTCATACAATCAATAGGAACTTTATTAATTCGCGATGGAAAATAATTCTGCTACTAACACGCATATATTTGCCATTTTAGAACAGGTTTTTGTAATTTGAATAAAGTATGTTCGCATATTTTGTCGAATCTAGTCTTTACTAGTTGTAATCAACAGAACGATTTTTCAGTAATGGCAATGTTCACGAAACGACAGCTATAAAATACGCCTCATTTGTGTAGCAATCTGGGATCCCCTGGTACTTTCAATATAATCAAAAGATTCGACGCAGTAACCATAAACTTTTTGCGGCGACGAATTTGGAGGGAGTTTAAAATGGCAGGCTTTCTGCAAGCAAAATTGTAAGAAGTTTTAACGAGCAAACACAACATTAGGAAATCTCAGTATTTGTTTTCGAAGCTGGGAGGCAACTTGGTAAAACAAGGGTCTCAGTAACTTTTCATAAATTACTATTAAAATTTTACTCACTAACTTTATAATGGTTTTTCTACGTTTTATACAACTTCTAGAATTAACGGCACAAGGCAAACATAAAATGCATTAAAGATTATAATTAAGCATTGATGACTTTCTCTTGCTTTACTGCTGGATTGATATTGGCTGAAGCAATGATATAATACATATTTCCAGAATGCTTAACAGGTTCATTGAAATCATTTTGAGCAATGAAGTCATTAAGATCATCACTTTATGTGAGCTGCGCTACGTTATAACGCTGAATATCTGAGTGATAAATCAACGCCGTTCACCAAAAAATGTTTCCAAAAAAACATACGCTCCAATACTAGAGGCGTCAGAAAAATATTGATTACTTTGATCATTACTTAGAGTACTGCAAGAAAACTATCTAAAATACGGTCTTACAAGATGACATAAACATTAAAATTGGTAGCACAACACATGATTAACTATTAAATTGGTCACAAGAAAGGATAAGTTTGCTGAAGAAAACCATTTGACACCACTCATCCCTTCTATAGACTTATAAATCGAAGCCACCAGGAAATAAAAATCGTATGAATTTGACTGTAGTTACGTCACGCTGAAGGGCTTGAAATACTTTTCCTAATGATAGCACGTAAACAGTTCAAACTCTATCATAAAAACTCAAACCCCAACTAACAATAAAAGCCAAAGGCAGAAGTACACGTAATGGTGAGAGGCAAATGGAGGTATTATTGTGCAAAATTGTGTAACTAAATACTTAAAAAGAAATATACTATGAAGATGTAACAAATCACAGCGATGATCCAATCCAATCTCCAAGTTGAGGGTTTCGTTCAGATATGGCCATTTGTATTCCTCCTAACCACGTTGATTTTGTTCTTCCCCTTTTTTTGCTCTCCATGTTGATTTTGGTATTCCCCTTTTTTCTCATCTTCTCTATTTTCTGACTATAGTATGTCGTATTGACATCTTATTGCTCTCTTACTTTTCAGAATTCGTTGTTTTGTTTGCTTCTTTCTCCGTTCGACCGCTTGTTTCAGCTTTTGTACCTAGATAAGTATATACGTATATTCTAATCGAGTTGCTCATTGTTGTCTTACATAGCCTAATAAATATAATAATAGGGTTTCTATATAAAATAAAATTAATGGCAAGGGATCCTACACTTTATAAATAGTATTATATTCAATTACGAACCTGTCTGTCAAATTCAGGGCAAATTAAAAGAGTGTAATAATAATTACGACAAATAAATGGTGTACTGCCAATTTCTTATTTTATCTATCCGCAATAAATTCGGGCTTAGCTCCGTAGAATATGAGACAAACTTGGTTCAGGGTGTAGCGTCATAAAATTAAGAAAAATTTTGTATGACAAATAACTCGTTGTATCACGAATACTCTCAAATATTTCGGGTAAATTCACAATTTCCATCTGACGTCTAGATAACCTCTAAATTTGACAATATGATCTGCCAGTGCAAAAACCGCCTTAAATTGAATTTCAAAACACCAAAATGGCAAGGAAGCATCACAAAAATATTAATACTGTGACGTAGCAACTGGTAAGCTCGCTTTGTTTCTAGTGTGACCTCCAAACCCACGCGCGATTTTTTTTTCTACATCCGGCCAAAAATGGAAAATGCTGCGTCGTCCTGCATTTTCAAAGGACCTTAACTGAATTTATCGAATTTGGACGGATATGGATAACTGGAATAGGGCGCTATACCTCGCAAACAGCCTAAACTTGACGCACCCCGCAAATTATGGGGTTGCACCAACGTTTTCCTGTGGAATCCTACCTTAATCAGATACCTCTCTGACGCTGGATACCCTTTTCAATGACACGACGGAAATTATGCACTTGGGAATGGCTTGTTGGTTGGAATTCCTACGCTTACGGGCTCCTGAAGGTCCCCTTCACAAGCAGCATACACTATTTTCACTGGCCGATGCTGCTCACTGCTTAATGGGTCCCCAAAGTCACTCGCGCTTGGATGAAACTTACTGCTGGTTAAACTGCTTCACTCAGCACTCTTAAGACCTGGCAAACTATGCCCACAGATGCCCTGCACACTGTTTAATAGCTTTACACACAACTGGTATAACTAAAGACTCTTTATTTATAATTTTATGCCTTAAACTGAGGAGCTCTATGTGGCCCCAACACAAATTTTACAGGCTTGTTTGGTCATTATCAACAAAAGACTATCGCGTATCTTAGCAACTAGATTTTAAAATTTTATAAAAGAAATTAGGATTGATAAAATGTTTAACCTTAAGGACTACAGTTTTGATGTCATGTCTTTGCCTAACTACTAAAATTGCTTTTTTTTTGGAATAAATATCACTACACTTTGCTCTGCTTTTACATCACTTTTGTTTATAATGCACTAATACACTTGGAGTTCCTTTAGCGTCTCACTAATTGTTTTTCGATCGGTTGCCTTCCATTTGTCATTGTTCTATTGCAGTGATTATTTTGCTAGCACTGTTTAGTTTACCTTTCAGCTAATTTGCCTGTTGCTGGCCTATACACTTTTAATACATAACGCTAATATTCTCTCTGTACTTAACAGATCATTCTGTATCATTTTATTCACATTATGCCTAACATTAATAAGATTAAACCCGCCAGTTACAAATTAAATTGCATTTGCCCTTCCGAACATTAATCATATCTGAAACTCTGAACGTAACCCATCTGAAACAGTTTTATTTCATGCTAATTTTTATTCCTCAAATTATTAGTTATTGCTGCTCACATTAAGTGCATTTATTAATGTAAAGTACTGATTATCTTCCAATAGATAAAATATTTAATTATGTGCTCATGTTTACCTTATTCATTTAGTTAATTCGGCAATCAAAATCGCTTTGGGCTGTAAACCACTACAATATAGATATTAGTTTTGGTCCCGTTCACTCTTTTTTGTTTTGAGTATTGTAACTAATGTCAAGTCACGTAAAAATCTGAAGGTAATTACATCTAACAAATTTAATTAACGACCATTAGTGCTTATGGAATGTTGAATTGATTGAATTGGGGTACATACTCAAAAGGTAAAAGGCAATACTTAACACTGGTGGGGTATTGAACGTTTCGATTAAAGAAACACAAAAAAAGAAAATTTATAGTTTTGATAAAAGAGTACACCAATAAACGTTCCAAGATTAAGTGGAAAAGCGAAGATGGTACAGCTGACTTCTACAAAATGGTTGCCTAACCCTACAGCATCGTGGACCAATTTTTTTCTCTAGTGGGTAATAGCAATTAATATAACATTAGTTGTGTAGATAATAAAAAGTTGCAGCTTGAGTTTGGCAATAAAAAGTGGAGCATTGTGTGTGAACCGCCATATCATCTTTAAAAAGTAGCTTTGCCAATTTTGAGCGCAATTCATTTATGGAGCCATTTCAGACTATTTTTGATTATGTGTGAACCCAATGGGCTCTTTTTATAGTTGCACCATAAAAACTTACGCCGCAAAAGTCTACAAGTCTGCGAGTGCCTTAACGCCAGTGGCATGACTCCCACAAGCTTTTGTCATCAGATCAACTCATAGAACCTACATGTATCATACAGTTTGCGTCGAAAGGAAAAGGCAATATTTTGAAGATATATGTATAAAATATGATTAAGTTCGATCCTCCACCCTTATTGAGATATTAGAAGAGGTTATAATCAGGTTTTTGTCATTTTACTGGAAACTGGTATAAGATATTTACCGGTTTCAGGATATTAAGCCTTTGTTTACATATACAAAAGTAGGCTGGTAACTAGGTCATAACTTATCTGTAGGGTAAAGGAATATTACCCTACATGGCAACCATAACCACACAGCAACCGATAAACTATTGAACAAATCACGGATGTTATGAATCATAACAGCCTCAGATCTTTTAAAAGCCTCGCTCTACGAGCTCGGATTTCAAAACATCTGCGGCAGTTATGATACTCATAACATTCCTAGATTTGTTAATAGCTATAAACCGAAAAATGGCACACGTTTTCTGAAAATAAGAAGGCTTATTTAATACACGTGTTCAATTTTTAGACATGGCGTTACGTGGTTGAAATTAGTAACCCCTATATTTGTTTATAATAGAACTTTTAGACAGACAAAAACTTGGCTGCAGAAAATATGTAGGTATTGGAAAGTCTGATTTACTGAAACGCTTTTCTAGCTTTTTCAGATTCTTAAAATCAATAGTTTTTGTGTAAAAAATGAAGTATATTGTGGGTTGCTAACTTCACTCCGTTAAATCAATACTCATAAATAAATTAAGAACTTTGCGTCCAGAAGCCTTCTTATTGCTAGAAACGATCTGTCAATTTTCATTTTAATATCTGTTACTACTTTTCAGTAAAATGACAAAATCCTATATTTAACCCCCTCTCTCTCTAATATCTTCGTGAGATTGAGGATCAGTCTGAAGCATATGTTTTTCTTATTTTGACCTTTTTGACACATCCTCACTATTTTTCCCTTTCCTCCTGACCCACCCTGTATTTTATTTTACATGTATATGTGCATAGTTCTAATTGTTAATGTACACTGGCTTGCAAAACAATTGCGTACACTTATTGGTTCGTTGTATGAAGTCAATCTCGGTTTTTTCATTTGTCAGAGTCAAAAATGTTAAATACCAAGATTTACAGAAAACTATTTTTTTATCCTTTCTAAGTTAGAGGGGGGGGGGACATTATGGCCTAAATAAAAGTACTTGATTTTTAAAGTGTACGCGATTTTTTTGCAAGCCAGTGTACAATAAAAACAATAAGTGTGATACGAAGATGGATACTTTCACCAAGGCTGTTTAAATGTTTATGGAGAATACATTCAATAGAAGAAGGATCGAAATAATTTTGAAAGAAATGTATCTACCAGGGGAAATGAGCTGAGTTATCTAAAATACGCACATAATTCCACCATAATTGTCAAGAATGATACCAAACTTGAAAAAATTCTCCTAGAAATAGCTATCGAAAGTTACGTTTTAGAAAAGTTAACACAAAGAAAACCAACTTTATGACAATTGTTGAAGGAATACACTCCAACTATAAAATATACCAATACAAATGCAAATAATGTACGAATTCATTTACGTTAGATCATTAAGGAATAATGACTGTGGTTGTGAGGCAAAAATGCAATGCAGTTTTGCAGTGATCGGCCTAGCGAAGATGAGGCCAGAGAATTAAATAACGAGAATGACGAACAAGCAGTTGACAAACTTTTATGTTCTTGATTTTGCTCTGTTCTTCTTCACTTCTTATTTTGTCCGCTTCCTATTTGGATATAGACCTCTTTCATATTTTTCCTAGTTCCTCGATTTTGAGCGGCTTCATATCAGTTTACCGTCCTACCCTTTTAATATCGTTGTTCCATCACCATCCGTTTTGCTACTTTTTGGTTTGCTGCCCATGGCCTCCATCTGATTATCTTTCCACTCCATTTTGTTTTCTCCTCTGGCAACGTGTTCTACCTATTCCGATACAAATGATGCTACTATTCTAATAACATTATTTACTTTTGAGCTTTTCTTTCCATTTGTTCATGGGAAACTTTTAGAACTATTTAGTTTGTGAGAACCCAGCTCACTACTCCATACGTTACTACTGGTAGTATACATCTATTAATATCGTTCGGATTTTAAGGATATGGGTATTTTCACGATCATGGTTTTTAACTTCCCATATGCAGCCCACCCAGCCTTGTCGTACTAATTCCCTTTCCTAACCGCTATTGATTGTCCGAGTTATACATAGTTGGAAATCTGTTGTATTTGGTAATTTTCTATTTTAATTTTCGCAACTTCGTTTTCATTTTCTTCTCTAGTGGTCGTGTATTTGCTGTATAACATTTGTTCAGCCTATTTGTCAGTTCTTATTTCTTCTTCACATGTCGTCGGCAAACCTTAGGTGATGTAGGGGTTCTCTTGCGATGTGTAACCCTCTGTTTATTCAATCTATACGTTTTTGGGGACATCCTCTAGCACTAATGTAAATAAATAGTTTGGGTGACATACTATCGCCTTGCCGCATTCTCATTAGTATTTTAACAACATTGTTGGTGTTTTCATGGAGCTGTACGTATACTGTTTACTTTTTATATATTTTTTCCATTAGGTTTGAGTGTCTATAATGCATTTTAGCATTTTAGTAAGTGCTTGCAGTACCTCACACATTTCTATCGTATCTAAACTGGTATATTATGCTTAGTTACCTTTGCTTCTAGAGTTCTTATTGTTTGTAAGTGTTCCGTCACACTGCATTTTTCCTTTCTATTTTTAACTCTATTTACTGTGCCTGTAACTAACCGATGATTGCTTCGCTTGAAAAATGTCTCTACCACACTAAGATCTTGTATGTGAACACATCTCGTCAAAACATAGTCAATTTAATTTTTGGTTTGTCCAACTGAACACACTCACGCCCATTTTCTGTCATATTTCTTTTTCAAGAATATATATAAATTTAGACGCTCAGTTCCGCATCGCTTTAGCTGATTGGCGCCGAATTACGTCACGCTTTAATTGGTTTCCGGCGACAAACTGGCGCGCTTCGAAAAGAAGTCGTAGCCTGTAGAGAAATTTCACATGTTCACCCATTTCAGGTGTTATCGTCTTATCATTGTTTGTCATCGTGCTTTTCGTTGTGCAAGACTGTAAAAGCCGTTAAGCAGTTAAAATTTCAAAAGTACTATTGCAATACAGAGCGCCGTTGATGTAAGACGGGCCCAGGTAGAGACGATTAAAGTTTGCCGATGTGGGAGTCGCGTCTTCTGGCTTTTGACCGCGAATTGTATTCTTTAATCAGGAGCTACTTAAGTTAAGACGTTGATTTTCCGTCGTCGTCCAGAATTACCAAGCATCGCCCAGGACGACTTAAATCTTATTGTACCGTGAGCTAAGCAAGCAGCCTGAAAGTTAGTTTGAAGAACTATGTATAGAGCTTGCTATCGAAATTCGGTTGTGGTTTCCTGCCGAACTATCAAACAAGTTAGATGTGTCGTAAAACATACCCCGGGTATTGAGTGAAGTGCTCATATGGTTGCTACATAAACTTAAGGTAATAAATTATCATGCCGTTCAATCATTGAACCCGTCGGAGTAATAACCCGAATTTAAAAAGGGGCCTCAACTGCATGTGTCAAGTTGTCACGTCTTAGAAGCGTGTTTAGTCAAAACGGATTATGAAGTACCATAATTCGACCATTGTAGTTATAAAACCCGGGGTGCGTGAAGTTATACCGATGTGATTTTCCGAGTCATCTTCTCTCAGCGATATTTGTGTAGTCTGGACCTGCTGTTGGCAACCAAATGCCGCAGAATTGCTTTCGTGATCTGGTTTGCACTTTCATCAAGTTAGAGTTGCAGCAGCAACATTAACTTTCCCCTGCTACGTCAGTCCTCTCAAGTATTGTAAAACAGGGTATTATCAAGTTTGTGAATCCCTTTTGCTTTGTGAGCGGTGTTAATTAACAAAAACGGTTGCTTACGATACCGAACTGGATAAAGCTTAACTTCATTTATAAATGTTTGTATAAATTAGAAACGCCAGTGTATGTAGATTTCTGTATTATTTTTGGCAATTAACGTCAATATCTCTTCAATGTATGTGTTCAGACAGGGTTCAGGAGCACCTATCTCTGTCTTCGTTTCTTGTATTATTTTTATTCTCAGGAGGAGGGCATCCCATTTATGTATATTTGTGGTGTTATATTCTATGATATTAATTGCGAATTGACTTTGCATACGTTTATTGTGTCTGTTTTATAAATTTAAGTAATTTTAATACGAGAATAAATCACAATAATTGCTACGTTATTTTTGTATTTTGTTGAGTAAATCAAACATTCCTTTTTATTTTTCTATAGGGCGTACAATCATGCACAAGCAACTATTTCCTTAATTTAGATTATCGACTGAAATGTAGATATAGTAAACAACTGCTTCTAACGACATGGGATCATCAACATTTCTTAATAATGAGGCAAATAACGAATATGCGTGATGGATTTAAGCCGAATGAATAGGCAATGAACTTAAATAGATAATATTGCACCTGCATATAACCGTAGACTAAATATTCCATACAGGGTGTTTCCAAAAGGTTCGGTTAAACGTTGTAAATGTATTATACACACCAAAATAAATAGAACATGTTATATACACACAGAGTTGGAAACGTTTCGTTGGCCAGTTCTAGGCAAAAAGTGGTTTTTAAAGACGAGTAAAGAAGAGTTTTTAGATGGTAAATGTACAAGTGATCAAGAAATTAGGTAGGTTACTATTAATCGTTCTTTATTAAATATTTAGTGTTCCGTTGTGCATAAACCACATATAGTACATGGCTTAGAGTGATGTACAGGGAAGTAATTCAATTAGTAAAAAATATAGGTAAATATCGTTTCTTAATCCAGATGGGAGCACAAAACAGGCTAACAAAACGTTATCAATAATAAACATAACCACAGGTAATTTTTGAAACGGTTATAGCTGTATACAGAAAGTTTCTAGCTCTATGTGTATAGAAAAACTGTCTTTCTTTTATGTGTACGTACAACTCCCCGAATATTTTGGAAGCAGTCGGTATAATTTAAATGTAAAACATAATATAGACAATAATTGCACTTATTTATAAAGTGGCAAGCATGCGTGTTCTACAAGTTAGGACCAAAACTTATAATGTACTTAATATTGATATTATTCCAAGCCGGTAAGATTACGTATAAAAATTCCTAAATTGTTTTAAAGAAATTAGGGTGAGTAATGTATTTATACTCTTTTTGTTATGATTTATTATGCCCGTTATTAGTTTTTATTCAAAATACGTTGATGTACTGTTTACACAGCAAAAAATTTCAATGGTGATGCATATTGCATATGCCTAGATTAATATATACAAGTATAACTGGTAACATCTAATAACGCAATAAAAATATGTTTCCATTAGACGGAACTCGAGTGGTGTAGCAAATTTTTGGTTAAGCTGAGAATAGTGAAATTAATCTAGAAAATTTTAAATATCTTCGGAGTCTAATACAAAATTTATCATACAAAGGAAACAACATCGAACAATGTAAGAATAACATCGTTGCGTCAAGTCCCTCTTTGTAGTTTTTGGTCGAAAAAATTCTGAAGTAGATCCTTGAAGTCTAGACTTGATGTCGCATTATTTTCAATTGACATCAAAGCCAGCGTATAAAGTTTCAAGAACATGATAGGGCTGAGCGGTTTTGTATATGCATCTCCGAGAATTTTATCGTTGATATATTTAAGGCTAAAAGGAAAACCAAGTCTAACGCTTCAGAAATTAGTTGGCTTTTGTTCGTAATAAAATTTCCGGAGCAGAGCTGGGTACTCTTCTGCACAGCAATTTTGTAATTATTACAAAACATATCGGTCTACATCTGAAATGCTTTGCTTTTAATTTTAATCGAGTTTCTTTGTTAACCTTAGATTGATCTGTTGTTTTGTAAAATAGTTAAAAAGTATGCATAATGCACTTATTAAGCAGCGTTCTCCCTAACTATTATATATGTATAGTACTAGGTTTTTTATATGCCTAAACGACTTCATCCATGGATTTTTCCCATATAAATCATTTAGAAAAAGCGGCGCATGTGTTCCAAAAGAATAAACAACGAAGGAGAAGTTTTCCAGAAATACCGCTTAAGCCGGCATTACCTTTTCGGCCCCTGAATTTTAACCTTCCGCTTATGTAGAGAATGTTATGCTTTCGTATTTTTACGGCTGTTTTATAACTGACAGCATAAATGGCAGTCCTAAATTCTTGCAGGAAAATGACACGAAACACTTGTTAGATCAAGTATAAAGAATGTAAAACAAAGAGCCAATAAATTTCAACGTGTTGGTACGGCGTTCCACGCAAATGTAAATAAATGCAAAAACATACCCTTTTTCGTATCTCCCCGAAGTGAAAAGCGGGAATCGTAGTGGAAATCCGTGATGTGCCAGAAATAACCTGCAAAACAAAACACGTTTTAATCCAGTAAAGTGGCTGTAAAACTTCTTCCGAACATTGTCCGTTTCCGCCTCCCTCGCCAAATCAACTAATTTAGCTGATTAAATGTATACAGTAATATACAAAATAGTCAGTTAACTGCGAAGAAGTGGAATTTTGATCACTTCCTAAGGGGACGTGGTAATGTATAACCTACGTAATTGCAAATTGTAATTGCTGTACCCTGTTAGTACTTTGCAATTAACTTCGTTAAGTATGCTTCTTTAAACCACATACCTAAATTAAAATTTTCATAACACCAACTATGAATTTAAAATTGCATATTTGACACTCATTTTCAGTATAGAATGAAGTTCCTCTGCTGTTACATTTATAAAATTGAATAACTTTTCAGCAGAGAATAAAATCGCGGTAGCTAAACGGTGCGGTACCATACAGTTTTGTAGAAGCTCAAAAATGTAAAACAAAAAACTTAAAAGCTACTCTAAAGCTTAAGAAAGTCAACATTTTACATAATTGAAAAATGGCGCTGTTAATACTTACGAACCTGGAGTGGGGCTAATGAACTAAATAGCATCTAAAGCCCTCTTATAAAAAAAGAGTTAAACGGGCGGGGCTTTGCTTTGCAACAGTTTTTCTGAATGCTAACTAAAGTCTAGAGGGCATCTTTTTATGTCTTTAATTAAAGATGCTCGTGATTATTACAACAGCTGGCGGTTGCTTTTATAAAGCTGACGTCGAATGTAATAAAAGCACTAATAAGTAGGTAAAGGGGTGGCTTTTCAGAGTCACTCAAAATAGAAAGGGCATTCTAAATTCGTAAGTCCCTGGATGCAGCTTTGTAAAATTTCCAAATAGCGTGTATATGCTTCTACTTGAGCTTTATTACTCAATAAAAATTTCACCACTTAGAGAAATATTTAGGACATGTTTACTCTCTGTCTTATACTATAAAACCGTAGCGTTTCTACAACATATTTTACCTGTTCGGAAACAGTACATTTTCTGTAGTAATTCTTTAAATTTATTGCGCCAGGTATCGGTATCAGAAATATCCGACGGAGAACGAAGCAACGTAAATTGCAGACAAAATCTAATGTGTACATAATTATGTAAATACATACCCCCACGAATTTCGGCAATTAACATAAAATATTTAAAGTATATGGTTCTATAGCATTTACGTAGGTATCTAACATTTTATAATATTTAAGATGATACTGTTTAAGAAAAAAATATTTACCAGATGTGTGGTTTTGTCTTTATTGATAATACTTTATAATTCGTATGGCTATAGCACTGTCTTGAGTATTCTCATAAGGATGCTTCTTGCTTTTAGGCCGAGCTGCAATATGTTGATTCTACTTGTAATTCTAAAAATAGTTTTATGTATACGTGGCACCTAGTGGGCCCCGTTGAATTAACGAATACCGCAAAATAGCGTTGATATTGAATTGAAATAATATATAAATACAGAATTTGTATGTCAGTAAGTTTAATACAGTTTTAACATTAGCTGTGCAATTTTTGATATGAGTTGGCATAGGCTACAATTGCTACCACAAGATGTGTGAGAACAATTTTCGAATGTAGCGTTCCCTGCATTTGTATCTTAGATATTAACATTTTCCTGGTTCACTTAAGCCTAAATTAAAGTTTAGCGGTGTAGCTAAAACTTTATTCTGTTCGTTTTATAGATCAGCGTCGCTGCTTAATTATGTTAGTTGAAATCTAAATTTAGCTTTTCCCCCATATACCTATGTGACATCGCATTCTAACAACGTTGTCGTTACCTGACGGCCCAAAACTTCCTAAAACGTCCTAGGCATAGTGCTGAGTCATAATTTCATCATGCTAAAATTTTTCTGCTCGGTCCCTAAGCTGCAGAGAGTAAGAAGCTAAGCAGGGCGTGCGCCTTTTTATTCTGTTTTAGAAGTTATTCCCGAATCGATTGATTCTGATCCCCGCTTTCGTCTTAAGAAAGTCGAGCACGGTGTTGATTTCGCAGCAACTCGTGCTGTTGGTGCGCTCTGAAAAATATTTCACTTTGTATGCTTTTTGGGCTGTCCGGTAACAGGCCTATTTGTACATACCGAAGCTTCCTCGTGGAAATATTAAGACCCAGACCGCTTCCGTCAGCGGCTTCCCGTTGCTATAGTGTAGCCTCTTCAGGCAACTTAGGGCAGTTTGGTTGGGACGACCACTTGCAACTCTGCTCGACGACGATTGCCGCTAAGTCCTTCGGGTACCGTTATTTTTTTTGTTTATGTACTATATTTATTGCGCGTAGTTTACAGTGCACCTAGCGTCCTATCAACGTGTCTGACAGTTGTGCGTAACGTCATCGTAGCATTTATTGGCTGGAACCATTGTGATTGCTAATTTGACAAATTAATCAATTGTCATATTTTATGTTCCTGTTTAACTTCACGTTGTTTCAATTTGAGCCAAGTTTATGCACTTATCATCAAGTATCCTTGTTTTTGAGTCAGTATTGCGATTATTTAATGCTGTTACCGTTTGCGAGCCATTCTGCATTCCGTTCATTTGTAGTCAAGTTTACTGCATTTAACTAATTTGCAATGTTACGTAATACAACCTAACTCTCGCTAACCCATGTCGTTGTCTTTATTTTTGTTCTAAACCCTTATCTATTCGCATATGTTTGTTAATATAGTTGATTTTATTTAACTATGCTTTTCATTTGTCGTTTACGATATTTGCATGCGTTTTGTATGTATTTTCTGTTGTAAAAGGAGTTTAGCAGCTACACAAGTGAGTTTCTCGCAAGGTAAGTCAGTGTTGCACGTACCTTGTCGACCACACAATGCCAAGCTAGAAGTAGAAAGGTGAATCACTTACTTCCACTTTCAGAGTGAGTTCACCTGTGTTGTTGAGTTTCCCCGACTAGTCAGAAAGTGGTGGCGCCCCAATTATTTAACATATTTTATCTCGTTTAATCCTTCTTCCTGAGCGTTTAAAGCGGGAACCTTTTGTTACCGTCCATCGTAACGGGGTTAGGGCCGCGAATTTTGTGTAAGATTTTCCAATTGTGTCGTAAAGTCTTTTTTACCGCTAACAGATGGTTCGGCCTGGCCTTCTTGCTCACACAATTTACTCCAATCTTGACAACCTTAAACATCTCTTCAACAACATTTCAGTAACTACTAATCATATTAACCTGGTTCTTTCAATCAACAGACTACATTCTCTGAATCACTTTCTAGAGTATAATAATTGGAAGAATTCAGATAGTGAGATCATATGTATTTCGAAACCGGGCAAAGGCATATGTTCTATCCTCGACAATCGATATAGGTATAAAGGGCGCAAAAATTAAGTGTTTTTAAACTCATTCATACCCGTATTTTGTTCGATATGTATAGATTAATGAGAGAATGTAGATTTTGAAAATAAACAGAAATCGCA
Organism: Agriotes lineatus; assembly: GCA_940337035.1. Classification (NCBI taxonomy): domain Eukaryota; kingdom Metazoa; phylum Arthropoda; class Insecta; order Coleoptera; family Elateridae; genus Agriotes; species Agriotes lineatus. The sequence goes on from OW679194.1 coordinate 215,193,933, forward strand.
GCATAAAAAAATACAGAAAGGAATAGGACACAAATAGGAAAATCTTAAGAAATATGGTTAATAATAGAAACCTTCGCATACAGGCATTATAACTTAATTTGCAGCGAACGGTTATAGAAGTAGCAGGAATATACAAATTCGCAAATGTCTGAAGAATGATTGGAGGAACGAAATTAGCGGACTTGAAGAAAATTCACTGAAAAACTATTCAGCGAGTGTAGATCACAAGGCCATGATACAATGGGACTATCTGTTACAACAGCAGAAGGATTTGATTTCCGACATACATTACAAATATAAATATGCTTTTACTGATATTCAATTTTGTTTCCAAAGACGCAAACATATAAATCATTGTGAATAATATGCTTGCATCATAGTTTACCGATAGGCAGACAGAGTACGATAAAAATTTGGTTAATCAGGTATGCAACACTGGTATCGATAGGAAGGATATACTTACTACTTTTCGGCTATTTAAAAGATATATCGAAAGAAAGCTTTAGATATCCTAAATCAGGAAATTCTGATAAATGCGTTATTTTCCGATAGTGTGGAGGTATTTATTTATTTATTTATAAAAGAGCTAATAAATAATGTGGTTAACATTAATCAACAAGATACGCTACAAGTTTCTACAAGATGAAAAAGTAATGTCAAACAATAAAAATCGTATATCAACTGGGCACTTATCTTAAAAGCGTCGTAAATAATTAAGTGTATCATTCAATGGTGGTAAAAGGAGAATGTATGCTTAGGATACAAAAAAACTACCGATTTTTGAAATGTGGCTTTATCGACGAGTTCTTTAAATGTCATAAATCAATCATGTGATGAATCTTAAAGTACTAGAAATACAAGGGCGCAGCAATGATCAAGACAATCAAAATATAATGTGAACATCGATCCTGCAAGGAAAAATGTTTGGTAAAGGAGGAGCCGATAGAAAAAAAACATTGTATTACATGACAACAAGGAGAATATTCCCAACTGTAGCTAATAAAGTACCTGCTAGAATGATGGCGAGCATCCGGGAAGAAGTAATGAAGAAGCTTTGGCTTGCTTGGTGCTCTATATAAAAATCCAATTCAAAATCTTTTAAAGCTAATGTTCTTTACTATAAACAAATATGAAACACGGCTGCCACCACTGCGGGCGCTATAAGAAACTGCATGTTGGAACTCTCGTCTACACATAGTTAAAGCGGAGTCATGTCAAAGCTTGCAAGGTAGACTGTGCATGTGGTAAAAGAGTGCAACGGCCGACATTGGCCCAAATTTTCTGAATCCATAAATGGGCATAAAACGCCTCCAAAAATGGAAGGTGAAGACCATGCTAATCACTTTTTCCTACAGTCAAGACATCATTCACAAAGAATTTGTGGCATCCAGAATCACAGTCACTAGCAAGTACTGTTCGTTTACGACTGACTGTATTTGACAGCGTCTGGCAGGTATCATCTTTTACACGATATGCCTCTGTGTATTCTGCCTTACTTATGCAGTCGCTTTTGGCAACAATAAATGTGGCAGTCTCGGAACATTCCCCTTATTCACCGGATCTGTCTCATAGGACTTCATGCTGTTTCAGCTTTGACGACGAGGAAGATATTCAACGGAATATTATCGACGATATGAATACATTTCGCAGCGGCAAATTTAAACAAGCTTTCCGGGACTGATATAATTGATATGAATGGCGCGTGGAAGTCGCATGAGGTTACTTCGAAGAACGCCAGGAGTACTCTTCCCTTTAAATATATTTGCTCAACTTCGTATTATGCATTAGGCATTGAAGATTTACTGATTCCAAACAGTTACATCAATCTACCATCTCTCTATACATTTTCTAACGTGTAACAAGTGGGTGATAAAATACCAATGCATACTAAGGAACAAGATTGCTAAGATTGCTAATCGGTATTGCAGAAAATGGCTCAATTTTTTAAAGTATAATTTTGCACTATATTTTATTTTGAATGCGTTTTTGCATGTCCTCATATGTTTAATATGTGAGCGTCATGATAATAATAATGTCAGATTACTAAATTAATTTTTACAATTGATGGCAAAATTGATAATAATTGCTATTTGAAAAATATCATGATATAAATAGGAAACATAAACATTTCGCGGCTACCAACACCAGATGTTCAAGATAAACGCTTTAACATCGTCATCTATGGTGGTTACAATGTTGAAAAACGTTTGAAAACACTCAAAGCTTAGATATGTTATTATATGGAAAAAAGCAGTATGACATTTTTTTCATAACCATTTTTACTGCTTGCTAAATCTATTATTAATTTGGCTAATTAAGTCAACAAAAACTAACTAGGGGTATTCGGAATTTAAGTGTAAATAAAAAATGCACAGGAGTTGGCTATGTAAATAATAATACAGTCCATAATTCATTTGTAGTGTAAAATAACATTAATATACGTCGATAACCTTAATATTTCATTTAAGCACTGTAGATAATGTTGCACACATGATTTAAAGATTTTTTTTCCATATTCTGGGTATTAATCTGATAGATGAAAACGGGTTCTTTCTTAAAACTGCGGTTTCTGAAGAATTTAGGTCTTTTCACGAACCTTGTATATGTAACTTTTTCATAGATTTATTACATACTGATCAGGCAAACCAATGCCTATTGTAGAAACGACGACGAATAACTTGTAATAACGTGTAATAAATCTATCTGGGAAATCAAGTAGGTAAAAGCTTACCAAATTTTGAAGAAACAGGACAATGAGGTAGCATCTCATAAAAAGGTTCCCGACGTTGGACTACTGTCTGATTTCATTGGTAATCAAATGTGCATTTACTATGGTTGTTTCGACAATTTTGTATATGTTTGAAATGTATAATAGTTTTGATAATTTACTCAGTTCTTTTATTTATCTACGTATGTATAAAGCAATAAGAAAAAGTGCCATTAAGAAGGAATGTCGTATACTTTCATATTTTTAAGATGTTTTTTTAAGAAAAGGATCATCATTGGAGAACAAGAATTTTTCTTTTTTAATTTTTATTAGCTTTGTATGTTTACATTACTCTCTAATGACCCAGAAGAAACTAAAGTGTATGTATATTTATATAATAAAAGTCTCCCCATACTGGAATAATAAAATAGAAAAGATCGATATTCAATGTTTTAAACCGAAAACTATCAAGATTTAAAATCTAACAGGTTTGGTAATGTCTGAACATTTTAAATGGTTGTGTGCAAACAGTAATTACACATTTGGGGCTGTTTTGATTATATTAGAGTACACATGCTCTTCAAAACAATTCCCTGCGGTTATATTTTGTATATTCGCTGAGGATACAAATATTTTAATTTAAAATAATTAAAAGCAAACATAAAGAGAAATATTTAAAGCGGTGGATTTCTATCGATCACTCTGGACTTACATACATTTTCTTATTGCTATATTTAGCTCATCCTCGCTTATATCAGCTGTCCTTTATCGGAGATTCACCTTCTATCGGTTCTGTGTTACTTGCAAAGAAGATAGACGCGGTCAGTAAACGATTAATTGTTCAGCTATACCTCCCGTCAAAACCACTGAACTGCTGCTACATGGAAATCCTCCAATTTCAATTAACTGGGCTGCATTTTCTGAACGTGTCTAGGAAGGGTTAATTAATTAATTATCAGCACGAATTCCAAGAATTATTTTACATGAGCCTTAACGGTTGGCTATTTCCAAGACGTTTAGCAAAATGTACTGCGAGGATTCAAATGCCAGTGCTTTTGTCTGCTGTGTAGAAATACTTTCGAAGTATCAAAGTAATTGGATTTGACGTTTTAAAATTAGTTTACTTTTACTCTGGCCGGTAGAAGCGTTAACATATTGAATTTAATATAATAATTAGAAATTATGTATGCATATTGTAACACCTAAATATAAAAAGGAAGTTACAGCTTGCTGGGAATTTTATTTGGTAGTGTAGAGGCTATTTACAGTATTCAGGTACTTTTCAAGCATTGTGCTGTATTCATGAAAATTATGACGAATACTTCTTGTATCCAAAATATGGATGGGTCATGTGATCCTTCCGCTAATGGCAAGAAAAATTCTGCTAGAAAATTGACTAGAAGGGTCAATAAATTGAGAATTTATGAATGAGGATGGACCCTGGCTTCACTACATTATTTATATGAGTACCCAGTTAATAAATATTGTTAGTAACACATATTGAGTAAAAGTTGAAGATTGGTTTCTGTATTAGTGAATTCATTTAATACTATAAAATTCAGAAAGGCAAGATAATCTCATATGTTAGGCGATTACTCTAGAGTCTGTAGATTAGTAACGACTTAAAAGCTCTCCTTTTGTGTTTTTATGTATCAGCGTAGAGATCAGTCTCTTCGTACATTAGGACGGAAACGTAACCTAACAAGCTCGTGAAAAATCTGTTTAAAATGTATTTTAAAAAAATTTCGAAAGGTTTTTCATTTGGACTGGTTATGCAACGCATATAATTTTTCTACTCTTCTCAATATAGTCTCACATTCACATATATAAATAACTATTATTGAAGTTGAGAACGTTGGCAGTTCCCTGAATAAGGTTTTGGTTTCACTAACCATTGGGTCTACTTGAGTCAATACAGTCATGTAGGTCTAAGGCTTTCTAACCAAATGCTCAATTCATTCATATTGCAAGGTGTTTTCAAAGTCAGTTCATGTAATAGGCATTTATTGTTGATTTTGGTTTTCAGTCGTCATTAAGCCGTATAGAATCGAGTACATGATACTTCAATGAAAATATTTAATATTTACTAAAGTGTATAAGAAACTATTAAAAATGTAAAACTTTAACACTCTTGATAACTAAAGGGCTACGGACACGTATTCGCCAGATATTTTTTTACTTCTTAAACCCTGTTTATGTACGGAAATGATCATTTAATATGAGTAGGAATCATGAGACAATTAAATTTCCTGCTACTATTCATGTCATATTATACTTCCAAATAATACAATTGTACAGTTTCTTTACGTTACAGACGTTTGTAAGGCGGATTTATATAAATTGCATTTGATATGAAACAGAACACTAGAACTGCTGTGCACGAGAACGTGCAACTACTGCATTGTTGCAGAAAGCCGTGTGGAGGGCCCCAACCATAAAAATAACTCAATAGTTATAAATTACATTGTAGTATACGGGATCGGCACTAATAACTGTTGTAATAATATCATCAGAATGATTAATACACATAAATAACTGCTTACCCCGAGATAAATTAATTTATAGCTTAATATACGAGAGTTAAGTGTGTTAATTAATTTACAGTTGCCAGCTACCACAAGGCAACGTTATAAAGTTGGAACCGGGAATCTACGACCCCCGTAATCACAACGAATGCAACTACAACGAAGTTTATTCTCTGTTTAAATTTTAAATTTAATTATGTATGACTGCTACATGAAATACCTTACAGCCACAATCCTTTATGTTAAATTCGTGTAACTCTCTGGTGCAAAGAGACCACCAACTTAACAAGTATGCGGAACTGGGAAGTTCATAGGGCCAGCGCAGCGCTTCACAACCTGTGTTCTTAATTGCATTGAATAGCACTGTGTATAAATTTTAAATTATGCAGCATAGCCAAGACTCGGAATTAGTGTTTACCTTGGAAATTTACTTTTCAAGCGTGACGTAAGCTTGTGAAAAAAGTTTGTTTCCTTTTGCTTTTAACTTCTCGTGTATTTAGTATACAAATTTAAATAACTAAATTACTGTTAAAAAATGTATTGCTATCTACCTTGCTATATTTTGTTAAATAAATGGTATGTTTAGATTTACACATTCTGTAGATTTTTTATTTCGAATCAATATTTTTTCAATGAGTATTTCCACAATTACAATGTGGCGATATATTACAACAAAAAGACATATAAACAGAAATAAAATTAAAAATCTGTAATAGCTATTTATATATCTAGGGAGCAAAGGTATTCATTTCCTCCCGCGTGTGAATTTAATGCTCGACGGGTTAGCGGAGGGCATTAAACACACAAGGGAGGAAATGAAGCTTTGCTCCAGTGATATATATATATATATATATATATGATTTTTTCTTCGAACGCATGTTCTATTGCGCGAAATTTCAAAAATTTTGCTTTAGTAAATCATTACAGTGACTCTAGATTTCTGTAGTGACATTTTGTCTAATTTCCAAATCAGCATAACGTTGTAAAGCTTCGATGTGATATGCATGGTGACATAAACACAAATGCGGGAGCAAATAAATATTGGCTCCCGCCGGGAGAAAATAAAAATTGGCTCCTGCTGGTTGGAAATTGACAGTTTTGTTTTCTAAAACTAGGGCGCAAAAGCTGACTTTCTATACAGTGAGTAGGAAAAAGATTTACTCAAAAGTTCCCTCGCAACTGGAATTTTCGAAGCTATAAGCCTAGGGGTAAACACATCTCAACGATCCTCATAACAGTGAAACAATAAAACCACACACTTGGTAAAGTGAATTGCATCAAATTGCAAATAAAAAATCTGTAAAGGGCTTCACTCAGAACTTTTCTCGCAGGTGGACGATATGACACTAAACAATTTAAAAATCAGAGAAAACTAGGGGTAAAAATATTTTTTCTTCAAACGGCAGTAAAATATGGCATTATACTGCTGGATTGATGATGCTAAACAGTCACTTTACTGCCAAGCGGCAGATAATATTATCTGCCGCTGACAACTTTATCTGCCGCTCGTCAGCGGCAGATAATATTATCTGCCGCTGACGAGATCAAGTAATTTTCTCCGAATTTTGTTCACAAAGTTGTAAATAATTTGTTTTAAAAACGTTTGAAGAAAAAGTACTATATGTTATTCGGACCAAAAGTATCTTTATGTGGCTCGGCTGTACTTATCTGCCTCACAAGCTCGGCAGATAACCCGCCCAGCCTCGCCACATAAAATATAATTTTTGCTCCTAATAACATAATCTACTATTAACGTTCCTAATAATAGTGAAACAATAAATAATGGAAACATCACCGGTGGTGGGATTCGACTTCAGCGCCTGCGAATGCGATTACAACGCTCCCGTCTGTTAACACAGCCGCCCAGGACCGCTTCACATTTGTCCTCGCGGTTTAATTATACAGGGTTTTTCAAAATTACACAGAACAAATATAAGGATATTATTTTGCATGTAAAAGTAAGATGAAAACTCTAATGAACATTATTTTCTAAAATCATTCATACCAAAGATATACTTGATCAAATAATTGAAGATAGTAATTCGTAGTTTATGATTTAGTACGCTGGTGTTTAGTTTGTTTTGTTTGCATACAATGTGTGGGCACTGTTCCATAGTAAAAAGCAGAAAAATAAAAGATTTCAGGTTTGCAGTTACATATAATAATTCTAACAGTTGTAAGTAAAACAAACAGATAATGAAAACAAAACATCAGCCTACTAAATCTAAACGTTTTAAAAACGAATTGCTATGTTTAATTCTTTGATCAAAAATATCTTTGAAATGAATGATTTTAGGACATATGTTTAATAGCGATTTATTTCTAATTTTTTGCTGCATAATAACGCCCTTATATTTGTTCTGTGTAATTTTGAAGTACTATGTATAGAATACGCTTCTTGTTGCCCACTTCTGTCTGTTTTACAACATCTACCCGGTATCAGTTTGGCCCCATTTTGGGCAAGGATGGAGTCTGAGCTATGTGCAAATTATTATTTGTATCAATTTCTTAGTTGAAGCCAAAATAAAAAAAAATATAAATTTTTTAAGGTGCTCGCCCTGTGTATGTTGTATCTTAAATATTCTCTTTCTCGTCAAGGATAAAAACTTGAGCTATGTGCAAATATTACTTTCATTTAAGTAATAATTCTTGAGTTACATATCAAACGGTTACTAAAAGCATTTAATTAAATTATAGTGGGGGTTGGGGGGTATGCTAAAAGTCCTTTGCTTTAATTACGTTGGACATACCATTTGTTTACTAAAAATCAAAAGCTTGCTATGTTGGGTTTTGAAACCAGCCACCCGGTTTAATCCCTATGCAAAATATCAGATTTCTCCAACAAACAGTTTCTGTGCTAAACCGCCAACAGACGGACAAATAAATAGACGAACAATGAGGAAATCAGTAAACGGATTTTGCATGGCTGAACGCCTGGGAGGGCGAGTTCGAATCGCAGCGACAATAATGGTTTTTTTATATTTACAAGTTGACGCAATCCGCGAGAGGGAAGTTCCGTCTAAACCCCTTTACGGATTTGATTATATTAAATGGTGGACAATAAGTCATAATAAAGATCGCATATTTCCTTTTTTTAATAGGAATAAATAAGATATGGTTCATCGATAATATCCTTTTAAAGGTTAGAAAGTTTATTCCAAAAAATAGATTAAAATTTAAAATTAAAACAAAGCACGATTAAAATTTAAAATTAAAACAAAGCACAAACATATACCAATATACGTTTAAATCAGCACAACGTTGCTGTGTTAATCTCTTTGAAGTTCAAGTAAACGCTGATTGGCAGTAGATAGGTGGCGTCGTTCGTCACAAAAATAAATGTGGACGTTTGTATTTGGCGAACCGTCAACATCTACGTTAATTTCAATGCACATGCGCATATTTGCGTCAAATAGAATGCACAACGTGTAATATTTATTATTGTGGAGGTGATTTAACACTATGGCTGAAGTGAGTCTTTTTACCACCAAAACGGACTTCTCTGGCTATGCGTAAGCGTGATTCGTGGTGCAAAGCTTGAAGTGGACAGGTCTCTCACTGGCGTGGCGGTGCAAAATTTTGCCCACCAAAATATATTCATCGCGAGGCGCTAAAGTAACGCTCCGGCTTCAAGAGTTTAGATTCTGAGATGTTTCAGAGTAGTTATGTGGGTAGCGATAGATAACAGTTCAAATACAAGCTCCAAGTTTCCACAACAAGGTACATCTGCTCATTGAAGCGCACGATGCCGTCGCCCAGAGAAGGGTATACGAATTCGAGCAGCTTGTAGAAATCTGCCCCAAGTGCAAAACAGTGGATTTGCGCAGTTACTTTCTGAAATCTACAAAACTAGAGAATTGTATCGTAGTGCACCATATTTCATTTTAAATCAGGAGACGGTTTTGGGAACTTCGTAATTTTATTGTTTTACCTCGTGGCATCAAGCGGCATTTTGCAGCGAGTGTATTAGGTTAGTCCAGAACGTTGAAAGCTACACATATCTCGTGAAGCCAGATCAACTCCCGACGACGGATTTCGATACAGCATAATATTTGTATATTAAAGACAGTTATTTAGATGTATTTTTAATTTATTGCAATATAAAGGTATGTTGTATACGGTTATTGGAAATTTACTTCAATATTATTTGACTTAAGAATGCGTTTAGAAACCAGCTAATGTGAGTTGATTATGCATTGTTAGTTAAAACCGTTGGGTTTAGTGATGGCGGTTTACTGTACAGATTAATTCTAACTTCATTATTGTTTTATGTGTATATATAGAAGTCAATATGTATTACAATGTCAGCAAACTGGCTTTTATTTGAGTAGACGTTTGGAGTATGTATTTTCAGTTGTTACTAGAGAGATTGGGTCAGCTTACGGAGCATTGCTGCATTTACTTTTCCGTAGCCGTCGTCTACTGTAAACTGAGCTGGCCGGTAAAAATGCGCCAATAATAATTTATAAAAAAATACAAAGGAGTACGAAAAAATTGGTTAGATTTTAACGTCGCAACGAAGGTATAACAGTAAACCTCATTACAGCACTCATCTCTTGGAAATAGCATTTCGAGGTAATTAGAATTAATACCACCTGTCGGCTGTCCAAATTCTCAGGTTAGGATTGCTACCTTTACGTAGTCTGACTTTTTTCGGGTTTACCTTTAGGTAGAATAACTCCCAAATCCGAAAACCTTGGAATGCTGAAGGAGTCGTCTGTTGCCGCTCCCCATATCCCGGGCTACGAACTACATACTGGGGTAACCCCATACCAACTGTTAGCCCAAATACGTTCTGGCCTCCGCCTCTCTTTTAGTGTAACTAGTCAGCACTGAAGCTCAAGGGCATTTTCCACCATTTCGTATAGGTACCCGGTGTCGCAGCTATCACTTGTGCTTTCCTCAGCGAATTAAGCCATATTACCTTATCAAATAATCTTAAATTGTTTACCAATTTCATTTGCTTGAAATTTCAAACTCGAAGCTAAAATGTTAACAGAAAGCCCGTTATACCATTTGTATTTCTTTTTAACTTCTTGACATACTTCTACTAGTTTCATGCAGATTTCCTAATATGCTGCTATAGCGTAACTAAACGATATTAAACCGAAACTTTCTAATATTTATTTAATATTGTTCACGGAAGACAGGCATTTCTTGATGTTCTTTATTTTCTCAATTATCTTCTATACAACATCTACAAAGAAAAGACAGCAAATTTCGATGCATCTCCACTAGATGTATATTCTTATGGAAAGGTTGAAATTGCTAATCTACAATGTTAAACTTTCAACGAATAACCCTAATCCTGTTTTAAAAAAAGTTGAATGATTATAGAAATCTATTTTACTTTAATTTTAATCCATTTTATGGTAAAAATAAAAGCAGCTTAGAATAAAAGGTTATAGCTCCAAAGGGTCTTTCCATGGTTTTCAAATGTTAAACTTTGAAATGCCCATAACAAACACGGTTACACAAAAAAGTTATAGATATGGTTACATTACTTATAAATTAAATATTTGGTTTATTGTAACACACAACCTAATAATCGATATAATATTATTTTATTACCTATATTTTCTAATTGCACAATCATCTAAAAGGGTTTTCAGTTGCGCACGATAAGATAAGAAGTTACATTCTAAATTACGAAGATAACAAGCCTTTATTATTATGAAATGACAGAGATTTAACAATTTTGTTTCTCGTAACATTTGGAAGGTCGTGTAAAATGGGCATGAACAGACACTGGGTTTCATTTTATCTGTTGGAGCAAAAGATAATCAGTGTAAAGGATTTACCTACGCTATGGAAGTACCAAAGGAGAATGCTTTGTACACGAGCGGAAACTAAAATGCCTTTGAGTTTGCACATGTAAATTTAGTTGTAGGATTAATATCTACCTAATTAATATTGTAATAGTTTGATGGAGGATAGAAGGGTTTAGGGATATAATCGTATATTGCCTCTGTTAATAGGTAATGAAGCAATAAATTACTCTAATATTTAATGCTTCCTGCTTTTGAGCTATACGATAATGAATAATTGATGATCAATAGATGTTCACATGCACAATGTAAATTTATTAGAAATTAGAATAATAATAATAAAATCCTCCAGACACCGTTGTTCTGCTAAGTAAAAGTACTGCTGCATAAGCATAATTACTGAGACATACTCGTATATTATATACTGTTTGAGGCTTTCGCAGTTACTCGAATTATTCTCCTTAGCATAGAATTTCGGCTTAGACCGCGTAGTATTTGGATATGAACACCCAGCATTTTCTGGCTTAATGTGCCTTGCACCTTGTGAAGTCGAGCAAAAACCAGCGCGATGGCCATGCTCTTTGGTGGCTCGCGTTGTTTGACTTGACTTTCACTCTGATGATGCAAGCTGCAAGGTCTTGCGAAACGTTAGTGAATATGGATGCACAAACAGCAAAACGGCCAAATCTGCCTAAGTATCCTCGTTCTCAAGATACTCAAACAACACGAGCCACCAGAGAGCATGGCCATCGCGCGGGTTTTTGCTCGACTTCACAAGGTGCAAGGCACATTAAGCCAGAAAATGCTGGGTGTTCATATCCAAATACTACGCGGTCTAAGCCGAAATTCTATGCTAAGGAGAATAATTCGTATATTATATGCAGAGAGAATAATGTAAGACTTTACATGGCTGAATTATGCAAAATTAGACATAGGGAATTTACTTAATGTTACCATGGTGTTTGTAAACACAATAACAACACAGTGACTACAGAAACTAATTGAAACTGGATTATTTTATTGTAATTTCAAAACCTATAATTGTTACTAGCATGGGTAAATTGATTAATGCGAATAATGTAAGACTGTACATGGCTGAGTTATGCAAAATTAGATATAGGGAATTTACTTAATGCTACCATGGTGTTGGTAAACAAAATGACAACACAGTAACTACAGAAAAAACCCGACAATTGTTACTATCACGGGTAAATTGATTAATGCTAAAATAAAGTTGCCAATGTATAGTCCTACATTATTCACACGGTATATTGAAATTGTTCCACGTTGCGCTCCATAAATATGAAATGGTTCAGGCTCTTTCTTTGTTTTACCTATGAGTATATGTTAATAATGATCTTTTAGTCAATTAAAATTGCCCTGTTTATTTTATTTGAATATTAAAAATTATTCTTTTGGCTAGCTCCTGAAAATCAGGTGTGGATTCCTTTTATCTAGATTGCTTATTCTGAAGTTTTATGGTCCGATTTTACTTTTGACAACTCAAAATAACTTCTGTCAGATGGTACGTCAAACAACTTTGAAAATTTAATGACAAATACCCGATCGCTGCATTTGTTATTTTTTTTAATTTTGGTACTCAGCCAACAGCCGTTAGGCCAATTATAGGCGTCGCTGTACATTTTGTGGGGACTTCCAACCCCACTAACGACTGTCATGATATTATTATGACATCCGGGACCAACTATTTCCGTGACAGCCGCATCACGAGGCGTCGAGAGAAGCAGCCATGTTATATAAAAATATCAAACAATAAGTAATTCCTTAATAATTAATTCTCTCTTAGTAATGTCAACCAGTATTATATAGTATAAGAGGGAGTTAGCTTTGAAATCTATATCGCCAAATGGTGCTCGGTCTGAAGAGTCTAGCGCTAGGTTTTCAGTAGCCTGTCGTTAATGAGTGGTGCAAACGTATAACTTAGAACCCCGGAAAAAAACAGTAAAAACATCCGAAACTGCAATGGCGCTAGAATAATAATTTGTGGCGTCAGATAAGGCTAGATATATAGAATCTAGCGCTTGACTTCGGAATAATTTATAATTGCTGGTGGTAATTGTCTCATCAATTTTATGTTGTACAATTCAAACGGGGATAGCCCTAGGTATAAAATTTATGGCGCCAGATTGCGCTAAGTCTGCAGAATCTAGTGCTAGGTTTTCAAAGCCTAGCGTTAATTGGTGGTGCAAACGTTAACTTAGCACCCCCCGAAAATAATAGTAGAATCCCCCAAAACTGCAAAAGCGCTGGGGTAATAATTTGTGGCGCCTGATTGCGCAAGATTTGGAAAGTCTATCGCTAGGTATTCAAAAGCCTGGCGTTAATTGGTGGTGTGATTGTAATATCAATTTTATGCCGTACATTTCAAATGGGGCAAGCGCTAGATGTAAAATTTATGGAGCGAGATTGCGCTAGGTTTAGAGAATTTAGCGCTAGGTTTTCAGAAGCCTATCGTTAATTGGTGGTGCTGACGTTAACCTAGCACCCCGGAAAAGAACAGATGAAGTAGCCGAAGCAAGAATAGTGCCAGGGGTAATAATTTGTAGTGCCTGATTGCGCAAGGTTTGAAGAATCTAGTGCTAAGTTTTCAAAGCCTGGCGTTAATTGGTGGTGCAAACGTTAACTTAGCACCACCCGAAAAGTATAGTAAAATCCCCCAAAAACTGCAAAAGCGCTAGGGTAATAATTTGTGGCGCCTGATTGCGCAAGGTTTGAAAAGTCTAGCGCTAGGTTTTCAAAAGCCTGGCGTTAATTGATGGTGTGATTATAATATCAATTTTATGCCGTACAGTTCAAATGGGGCAAGCGCTAGGTGTAAAATTTATGGAGCCAGATTTCGCTAGGTGTAGAGAATCTAGCGCTAGGTTTTCAGAAGCCTATCGTTAATTGGTGGTGCTGACGTTAAGCTAGCACCCCCGGAAATGAACAGATGAAGTAGCCGAAGCTAGAATGGTGCCATGGATAATAATTTGTGGTGCTTGATTGCGCAAGGTTTGAAGAATCTAGTGCTAGGTTTTCAAAGCCTGGCGTTAATTGGTGGTGCAAAACGTTAACTTAGCACCCCCCGGAAAGTATAGTAAAATCTCCCAAAACTGCAAAAGCGCTAGGGTAATAATTTGTGGCGCCTGATTGGGCAAGGTTTGAAAAGTCTAACGCTAGGTTTTCAAAATCCTGGCGTTAATTGGTGGTGTAATTATAATATCAATTTTATGCCGTACAGTTCAAATGGGTCAAGTGCTAGGTGTAAAATTTCTGGAGCCAGATTGCGCTAGGTTTAGAGAATCTAGCGCTAGGTTTTCAGAAGCCTATCGTTAATTGGTGGTGCTGACGTTAACCTAGCACCCCGGAAAAGAACAGATGAAGTAGCCGAAGCTAGATTGGTGCCATGGGTAATAATTTGTGGTGCTTCATTGCGCAAGGTTTGAAGAATCTAGTGCTGGGTTTTCAAAGCCTGGCGTTAATTGGTGCTGCAAAACGTTAACTTAGCACCCCCCGAAAAGTATAGTAAAATCTCCCAAAACTGCAAAAGCGCTAGGGTAATAATTTGTGGCGCCTGATTGGGCAAGGTTTGAAAAGTCTAACGCTAGGTTTTCAAAAGCCTGGCGTTAATTGGTGGTGCAATTATAATATCAATTTTATGCCGTACAGTTCAAATGGGCCAAGTGCTAGGTGTGAAATTTCTGGAGCCAGATTGCGCTAGGTTTAGAGAATCTAGCGCTAGGTTTTCAGAAGCCTATCGTTACTTGGTGGTGCTGACGTTAACCTAGCACCCCGGAAAAGAACAGATGAAGTAGCCGAAGCTAGAATGGTGCCATGGGTAATAATTTGTGGTTCTTCATTGCGCAAGGTTTGAAGAATCTAGTGCTGGGTTTTCAAAGCCTGGCGTTAATTGGTGGTGCAAAACGTTAACTTAGCACCCCCCGAAAAGTATAGTAAAATCCCCCAAAACTGCAAAAGCGCTAGGGTAATAATTTGTGGCGCCTGCTTGCGCAAGGTTTGAAAAGTCTAGCGCTAGGTTTTCAAAAGCCTGGCGTTAATTGGTGGTGTGATTATAATATCAACTTTATGCCGAACAGTTCAAATGGGTCAAACGCTAGGTGTAAAATTTATGGAGCCAGATTTCGCTAGGTTTAGAGAATCTAGCGCTAGGTTTTCAGAAGCCTATCGTTAATTGGTGATGCTGACGTTAATCTAGAACCCCCGGAAAAGAACAGATGAAGTAGCCGAAGCTGGAAGGGTGCCAGGGGTAATAATTTGTGGTGCTTTATCGCGCAGGGTTTGAAGAATCTATTGCTAGGTTTTCAAAAGCCTGGCGTTAATTGGTGGTGTGATTATAATATCAATTTTATGCCGTACAGTTCAAATGGGGCAAGCGCTAGGTGTAAAATTTATGGAGCCAGAATTCGCTAGGTGTAGAGAATCTAGCGCTAGGTTTTCAGAAGCCTATCGTTAATTGGTGGTGCTGACGTTTAGCTAGCACCCCCGGAAATGAACAGACGAAGTAGCCGAAGCTAGAATGGTGCCATGGGTAATAATTTGTGGTGCTTGATTGCGCAAGGTTTGAAGAATCTAGTGCTAGGTTTTCAAAGCCTGGCGTTAATTGGTGGTGCAAAACGTTAACTTAGCACCCCCCGAAAAGTATAGTAAAATCTCCCAAAACTGCAAAAGCACTAGGGTAATAATTTGTGGCGCCTGATTGGGCAAGGTTTGAAAAGTCTAACGCTAGGTTTTCAAAATCCTGGCGTTAATTGGTGGTGTAATTATAATATAAATTTTATGCCGTACAGTTCAAATGGGTCAAGTGCTAGGTGTAAAATTTCTGGAGCCAGATTGCGCTAGGTTTAGAGAATCTAGCGCTAGGTTTTCAGAAGCCTATCGTTAATTGGTGGTGCTGACGTTAACCTAGCACCCCGGAAAAGAACAGATGAAGTAGCCGAAGCTAGAATGGTGCCATGGGTAATAATTTGTGGTGCTACATTGCGCAAGGTTTGAAGAATCTAGTGCTGGGTTTTCAAAGCCTGGCGTTAATTGGTGGTGCAAAACGTTAACTTAGCACCCCCCGAAAAGTATAGTAAAATCCCCCAAAACTGCAAAAGCGCTAGGGTAATAATTTGTGGCGCCTAATTGCGCAAGGTTTGAAAAGTCTAGCGCTAGGTTTTCAAAAGCCTGGCGTTAATTGGTGGTGTGATTATAATATCAACTTTATGCCGAACAGTTCAAATGGGTCAAACGCTAGGTGTACAATTTATGGAGACAGATTTCGCTAGGTTTAGAGAATCTAGTGCTAGGTTTTCAAAGCCTGGCGTTAATTGGTGGTGCAAAACGTTAACTTAGCACCCCCCGAAAAGTATAGTAAAATCTCCCAAAACTGCAAAAGCACTAGGGTAATAATTTGTGGCGCCTGATTGGGCAAGGTTTGAAAAGTCTAACGCTAGGTTTTCAAAATCCTGGCGTTAATTGGTGGTGTAATTATAATATAAATTTTATGCCGTACAGTTCAAATGGGTCAAGTGCTAGGTGTAAAATTTCTGGAGCCAGATTGCGCTAGGTTTAGAGAATCTAGCGCTAGGTTTTCAGAAGCCTATCGTTAATTGGTGGTGCTGACGTTAACCTAGCACCCCGGAAAAGAACAGATGAAGTAGCCGAAGCTAGAATGGTGCCATGGGTAATAATTTGTGGTGCTACATTGCGCAAGGTTTGAAGAATCTAGTGCTGGGTTTTCAAAGCCTGGCGTTAATTGGTGGTGCAAAACGTTAACTTAGCACCTCCCGAAAAGTATAGTAAAATCCCCCAAAACTGCAAAAGCGCTAGGGTAATAATTTGTGGCGCCTAATTGCGCAAGGTTTGAAAAGTCTAGCGCTAGGTTTTCAAAAGCCTGGCGTTAATTGGTGGTGTGATTATAATATCAACTTTATGCCGAACAGTTCAAATGGGTCAAACGCTAGGTGTACAATTTATGGAGACAGATTTCGCTAGGTTTAGAGAATCTAGTGCTAGGTTTTCAAAGCTGGCGTTAATTGGTGGTGCAAAACGTTAACTTAGCACCCCCCGAAAAGTATAGTAAAATCTCCCAAAACTGCAAAAGCACTAGGGTAATAATTTGTGGCGCCTGATTGGGCAAGGTTTGAAAAGTCTAACGCTAGGTTTCAAAATCCTGGCGTTAATTGGTGGTGTAATTATAATATAAATTTTATGCCGTACAGTTCAAATGGGTCAAGTGCTAGGTGTAAAATTTCTGGAGCCAGATTGCGCTAGGTTTAGAGAATCTAGCGCTAGGTTTTCAGAAGCCTATCGTTAATTGGTGGTGCTGACGTTAACCTAGCACCCCGGAAAAGAACAGATGAAGTAGCCGAAGCTAGAATGGTGCATGGGTAATAATTTGTGGTGCTACATTGCGCAAGGTTTGAAGAATCTAGTGCTGGGTTTTCAAAGCCTGGCGTTAATTGGTGGTGCAAAACGTTAACTTAGCCACCCCCCGAAAAGTATAGTAAAATCCCCCAAAACTGCAAAAGCGCTAGGGTAATAATTTGTGGCGCCTAATTGCGCAAGGTTTGAAAAGTCTAGCGCTAGGTTTTCAAAAGCCTGCGTTAATTGGTGGTGTGATTATAATATCAACTTTATGCCGAACAGTTCAAATGGGTCAAACGCTAGGTGTAAAATTTATGGAGACAGATTTCGCTAGGTTTAGAGAATCTAGCGATAGGTTTTCAGAAGCCTATCGTTAATTGGTGATGCTGACGTTAATCTAGCACCCCCGGAAAAGAACAGATGAAGTAGCCGAAGCTAGAAGGGTGCCAGGGGTAATAGTTTGTGGTGCTTTATCGCGCAGGGTTTGAAGAATCTATTGCTAGGTTTTCAAAAGCCTGGCGTTAATTGGTGGTGTGATTATAATATCAATTTTATGCCGTACAGTTCAAATGGGGCAAGCGCTAGGTGTAAAATTTATGGAGCCAGAATTCGCTAGGTGTAGAGAATCTAGCGCTAGGTTTCAGAAGCCTATCGTTAATTGGTGGTGCTGACGTTAAGCTAGCACCCCCGGAAATGAACAGACGAAGTAGCCGAAGCTAGAATGGTGCCATGGGTAATAATTTGTGGTGCTTGATTGCGCAAGGTTTGAAGAATCTAGTGCTAGGTTTTCAAAGCCTGGCGTTAATTGGTGGTGCAAAACGTTAACTTAGCCACCCCCCGAAAAGTATAGTAAAATCTCCCAAAACTGCAAAAGCGCTAGGGTAATAATTTGTGGCGCCTGATTGGGCAAGGTTTGAAAAGTCTAACGCTAGGTTTTCAAAATCCTGGCGTTAATTGGTGGTGTAATTATAATATAAATTTATGCCGTACAGTTCAAATGGGTCAAGTGCTAGGGGTAAAATTTATGGAGCCAGATTGCGCTAGGTTTAGAGAATCTAGCGCTAGGTTTCAGAAGCCTATCGTTAATTGGTGGTGCTGACGTTAACCTAGCACCCCGGAAAAGAACAGATGAAGTAGCCGAAGCTAGAATGGTGCCATGGGTAATAATTTGTGGTGCTTCATTGCGCAAGGTTTGAAGAATCTAGTGCTGGGTTTTCAAAGCCTGGCGTTAATTGGTGGTGCAAAAGTTAACTTCGCACCCCCCGAAAAGTACAGTAAAATCCCCCAAAACTGCAAAAGCGCTAGGGTAATAATTTGTGGCGCCTGATTGCGCAAGGTTTGAAGAGTCTAGCGCTAGGTTTTCAAAAGCCTGGCGTTAATTGGTGGTGCAAACGTTAACTCACCACCTTCCGAAAATAACGGTAAAATCCTCCAAAACTGCAAACGCGCTAGGGTAATAATTTGTGGCGCCTGATTGCGCAAGATTTGAAGAGTCTAGCGCTAGGTTTTCAGAAGCCTATCGTTAATTGGTGGTGTTACCGTTAACTTAGTACCCCCCTAGAAGATCAGTAAAAAGATCCGAAACTGCAATGGCGCTAGGGTGATAATTTGTAACGCCTGATTGCGCTAGGTTTGAAGAGTCTAGCGCTAGGTTTTCAAAATTCTGGCTTTAATTGGTGGTCCCGATTGTCTTATCAATTTTTTGCCGTACATTCAAATGGGGAAAGCGCTAGGTGTAAAATTTATGGAGCCAGATTGCGCTGGGTTTAGAGTATCTAGCGCAAGGTTTTCAGAAGCCTAGCGTTAATTGGTGGTGCTGACGTTAACTTAGCACCCCCCGAAAAGACCAGTAAACATATCCGAAACTGCCATGGCGCTAGCGTAATAATTTGTGGCGCTAGATAGCGCTTGGTTTGAAGAGTCTGGCGCTAGGTTTTCAAAAGGCTGGCGTTAATTGGTGGTGCTGATTATTTTATCAATTTTATGCCGTACAATTCAAATGAGGAAAGCGCTAGGTGTAAAATATATGGAGCCAGATTGCGCTTGGTTTGAATAATCTAGCGCTAGGTTTTCAGAAGCATATCGTTAATTGGTGGTGCTACCGTTAACTTAGCACCCCCCGAAAAGACCAGTAAACATATCCGAAACTGCAATGGCGCTAGCGTAATAATTTGTGGCGCTAGATAGCGCTTGATTTTGATATCATTTATAATAGTTGGTGGTGCTATGTTAACCGACCCGCAATTCCGCAATAAACTTAATTCAATATTTCTTGCTATTTAATTTCTTCTATAGAATAACACTGCTTTAGTTAAATCTTCTCAGCATTTTCTTTGTCTTCCTTCATTTTGGTATTATCATCTTCTTATTTGAAAATTTCATTTTTATTCCACCACGCAAATTTTGTCTTAATTGTAACCCTTTTTATTTTTCAAACATTTTACTTTTTAAAATAGGGATTTTTTCATAATTTCAAGTTACAGAAATTAATTACAGGTCTTCATTTTCAAATATGTTATTTTAATAATCAAAACAAAGTCCTTAAAGTTATCATATTTTCTCCTTCCAACACACAATATAAGCTTTATTTTGATTTCAACCCACTATGTGCAATAATCTATCTTGATTAAGTATTTGTCATTATTTTCCAATTTCATATTTAGATATTACATTGCATTCAAATCCTTCTGTTTCTCAATTAGCCTCATATTATTCAATTATAGATTCTATTATTTTCTAATTACATACCAATTATTCAAAATACCCAGTGCATATTCAAATTGATCCCTATAATATGCAACTACTGTAATTCCTTAATCCTATTTTAAAATTGATTTTTATACCCGTGTATTCCTATCATTACAATATATTATAAAAAAATATTAAAACTGAAACATAAACCAATGCATTATAATTTAATAGGCAAATCAACCAATTGCTTATTGAAGCAATTAGCACAATTAAAGTACTTGGATGGTAAAAGAGCGGCTTATTATTTTTGAGAACAAAAGATAATTTAAATCAAATTGGTAGCCTCGAGCATAACAAAAACTCCTAAAAATTGCTTTTTTCAAGTTCAGTGGTTGATGGTCTCCCAAAAGACTAGTCGCCGTCAATTTTGTTTTCATAATTTATTCACCATGTTCGATTTTCTACCCTACACTCGAAAAGGTAGCTATGCACGGGGCTACATGATCCAATAGCATAGTAAAGGTCTATTCTACCAAACGGAACAAGAAAATGGAGAAACAGGCGCACTTGCTGCAAATCTGCTATAAATAAAGATGAAGGAATTTTGCCTTCATCTTTAGAGATAACCTGGTAAATTATACAGTTACGCCTATCAGATAAAATCAAGGCGACTTCAATTCATAGGAGAGGCCGTTTCGGGTCAATGTTCATATTTTACGGGGCAGACAATGTACCCTAAATTCGAGTATCGATACCGACTTCCTGGAAAATATAGAGGTTGGTGAAATGGAGTCAGCTTTGCCCTGTTGTGTATTGTATTATCCCGTTTTATCAGATACCTCGTTTTACTTTTTGTTATAAAAACATTAATCATCGGTTTCGTTCCTATTGAAATCATTTGTTAACCATTAGGTTTCTGAATTCTCCAAGCTATCGGATCATGTATAATATCACGTCATATCTATATTCTCAAGATTTCATATACAGTGCGTCTATAATAGAGTAGCGCATTCAACCAGGAGATAGCTAAAATAATTTAATATAATTACATGTAAATTAAAAGAAATTCCTTGAATATGAGTAAAACACGACATTCTCAGTCCTGCTGTTTATATTACCAAACGAAATAATAATTCCCAAACCCCTGTCTCATCAATATAGAATTACTTTCCCAACAGAAGTGCATTACCCCTAAATTTGAGGCGTAAACGTAAATTAAGTTTACCTGTACTTAATAATGAATTTTACAGACGGCTACCCCTATTGCGTGATAGAGTACTTGAAATTTGACCCTTGTACCTTTACAGTACTCTGGGTTTCACGCAAAATTTGATAAGAAATAGCAAACCACCTTTCTCTTTCTATTAGATGATTACGATCTTCACTGTCAATTGTTAGTGGTTTTTATTTCTCAACCTAACTATTCATGCCAATTATATGCAAATAATCACTTCAGGTTAAGTTTTCGGTAAATATAGTTAAGTGGTAGAGCAGGGTGAGATTTATCTGTTCATCATTACTGCACGTTCTTATTATCTGTATTATTACACTCTCTGTACTCGACTTTATTATTATTAATGATTTTTTAACAAGATTAGAGCCGGACTGGAGGGGCGGGGCGATCGGTACCAAGCTCGAGGGGCCGGTGGTGGTCGGGGCCGGTGGTCTACTGGTTAATCATTCATCACAAATATTCCCCATAAACCAAGAATATTGGCGGTATGCTCCAAACATCAGATATGGATTTCTTGCAAGAATACTGCATGATCGAGGACACCTTACAATCTCTGAAGCATTTTTTCCGGTAATTTTATAAAATTGGTGAAGAGACTGAAGATTTTATAAATAAGGTAAATTAGAAATTGCTAGAAAGTGAAATCCCGCCAGACGTTGTCGTTAAGATAGAGACCTGTGCTCAGAAACTACGAAAGTTGCAAAGACAAAGCGCCACAAAATTTAGATGGAAAATTGGAATAGAGGTTATTAATGTGACTATGGACCAAGTTGTCATGTCATGTTCACCCCTCGAGTTACCATTTCCTTCGAAACTTATCGAGAAATATTCTACAAAAAGTCTAGCTGAACAAGTTTGAAATTCGGGGTTTGTTTACCTCTCCCTAGATACATTACATTTAAACTAGGCATCTCGTACGCCATAATATTTAAATAATTATTTATCTTTTTTGTCCGGTTAGAAAGCTCAGTGAACTTGAAACTCTCGTAATATCTCAGTTTGTGGCTTATGAAGGATTACCATCCGTCAAACCAGTAATCTGGTACACCCTTGTAGTGGTATCGCCTGAAACTAAACTATAGGCAATGTACTAAAAATCCTATTTGTGTAGATCAATCTATTGACTGCAAAATACAATAAAAACAGAAAAAACACATAAAAAACAAAAGAAATAAAAGAATATAGAGCTAATACCTTCTACAACTTACATGCGGTATATATTAGGCTACTCGCAGGTGCGTTGCAAACATACATGGACAACGTAAAAAATCATCAGGAATAACGTTTAAATAATTACCCTTACAAAACGCAAATGTCGAAATATCTTAATATGGCACTCCTTTGCGTGGGGCGTGAATTAGCGTTTCCAAACGGACGCTTTAAATGTACCCTTGAAATATGCTATGAATGGTGTTCTTACGTGTACACTTTGAATAATTTACTTAGCCGTCTGCGATCGCACCAGGAGGTGGGCAAGCACTCACTTCGTTAAAATCCCGCATCTTTTTGCCGCTTCTTCGTTAAATCTGCCCATGTTAAGACTTTTCTCAACCCGCAACATGTTGGAAAGTAACATTTCTCGCTGCACAAACCCAAATTTCAATTCACAATGCTATCTTTATTCAGGACCGCTTAATACAACATTTATAATTCGAAAATACAATATTAAATCCAAGAATATAAACTTTGAATATAAAATAAATGTTACTGAGGAGGGATCGAAGGTTCGTTTTAAGTTTTATCCTGAAGTGAAGCAAGATAATCTGCAAATGGAACATTTCAATGTTGGTTGGAATAAGTTATCATCGGTATTACCAGAGATATACAACAAAGAACAAGCTAAACGGGATGATGAAGCAAATAACAATACAGTTGACCACAAATTCCGCAAAAAATATATAGTTTGTTGCTACTACGTTATGCAAAAATATAAGTTATATGCTGAAGCATACCTTATTCTAGAAAACGCATATAAATATTTATTAACTCTTTCTATTTCACAAGTCGCATATGACAGGTTTCTTTTTTAAATTAAAATTTATTTTAAATAGTAAGAAGCTGTTGGTCTTAAGATCATTTGAAGGCTTTTATGTTAATGGTTTCCTAAAAGGACGTTCTAATGTCTATTGAAAATGACGATATTTTGCATAAACTGACAGATAGGTGTAAAAACATGGGCGATCTGTAATTTGATATTTTGTTTAAATCTTAATACTATATTTGCTCAGTTATTACTTGATTCTTGGGTACTATGCGCAGCAATAGTTTACTAATATGTCTTGTGTTTTTTATATTCTTTTCTATTACCTGAGTGGTATATTTAGAAATATTATTTACAAAATATTGTCTAATGTCATTTTTGAAAAGGGTGGATTGGAGTTAATTGCCCGGGGCGGTTCAAACACCCAGTCCTGAATGCCATACTATTATTATTATTTAGTAGGGATATGTGGAAATAATGTTGACGGTTTCCAGGTTATTTACAGACTTGCTCCGCTTCAGTCTAGTAACACGCCATGGCGGAGAGTTGCTTGCAAGGCATGCTGCTCCATCCCAATATATTTTGTTATTTTGCATAAATCATAGTCAGTTATGAATTATGAAAGTAGACAATTGGTAACTTACAGTCTAAAACAGGTGAAAATGGCCATCAAAATGTGGGCCATTTTCATTTTGGCTGCGTTCACAATTCGGGGCGTATATAGACATTCGCCCTTTCTCAATCAAAAGTCAGACAATGACATCACAACTGAAGTGGTTAAATATGGTCGCGAAAACCTACTAAAATGCATAAAAAACACTCTAGATAAGTGCATATGACATTTTAAAAAACAACATACCTAATAGTTGTTAATACGTGTGCACTACCAGTTTTGACAGCCAAATAATGTCCTTAACTAAACAAAATACAGTGTGATATAATACTCTTGGTATTGTTAAAATCACATTACTAGTATGAATTTTACAGCCCTCCAAGGGATAAAAGTATTGGATCATATGGCATGATAAAGCTGCAAGTAACTTAGAGGTCAATAGAAAGAGCCGTGTTGGGCATCAGTCTTTAGGGAAAAGTCAAAAACGAAGACACACGCAGAAGATCGAAGGTTCAAAACATCGCCCAAGTCATATTACCTACACAATGGTCCTGCGTTGGCCACGTAGCACGATCATCAGAAGAACTAAAAGCGTCATTACATATAGACCTAGACTATCACAATGCCCACTTGGCCGACCACCAACCAGATGAATAGGTAACCTACGACCAACGGTGAGAAGACAGAGAATCGGACTTGCCTAGAATATGATGGCATGGAAGGGAATGAGGGAGGCTTATAACCAGCAGTCGTTAGATTATGACTGTTGATGGTAAGTATTGTTATGGCTCCACGTGGTGGCGCCATTTAATGTTATACTTGACTATGTTGCAATGGTATTTATGTATGTAAATGGATTTATGTTATAACAATATTTATCCACAATCACCTTATAATTGAAGTTTTATCCACACTTATGAACCGTCTAAAGTACCACTTTATCCACTAGTGGAATAATGAAATTACTTTATTCCACTAGTGGGATAAAACCATGTCACTTACTACTGCATTGTTGGTAGCACTGTCAAGCTATGCCAAATTGGAAATTTGTAGGTTAAGTTTCGCGTCAATCTGTGTCAAATAACAAACAAACCTTAACCTATTAACCTCTCGAACTTGACATAGACTGACAATACACTTCAGTACTGCCAAACGTATAACATTTGGTTTTTCTGTACTTTCCAAATTGCCACTATGACTTTTCATGGCTGTCAATACAAAACGTATGTTTTTTTAGATATTTATTGAGTTGTTGGATAAAACGTTGTATTGCATTTGTGTTTTAGTTGCGTTTTATCCACTTAAGAAAATTAAACGCTCGAACTGCGTTCTCGCGTTTAAACATTTTTGCGTGGATATCAACGTTACTAAATATCTCTAGCTCTGGTAGAAAACATTTACTCTTAAGAAACACAGGTCGGATTCAGGCATAATCAAGACTGTTTTTATTCATGAAAATAAATTTTTTGTCTAATGAAAACCAAGTTCAAAATTATGTGACAATTTGTATATCTGTCACTGTCATTTTAAATTATGCAAGTGTAAAATCAATCACAAATACCTTTTCGTTACACTACTTGTGATTCCACAAACATTAAATAGTAAGTACTTTCGTTTATAATTACCTCACTTCACACTTTCGATGTTTTACTTTCAGTTTATTCCATAAGTCCCTGTAGCCTGTCACCTGTCAATGGATCCTGATATGCTTCTTTACCAATCCAAATGCATTCAGTAACCGCACAGAAGTTTTCCAATGTGAACACAAATCCTAGTATGAATGTAATCAACCAACAGGAACCGCAAATACCTCTCAGCCAAACACCACAAGACACCTACTATTTTCTCCAGCAGAGTTGTCAAGATTGACCATAAGCAAACCATCACGCATTCCTTCTAAAATCACAAACCGTTGATAACCTACGACAAACCTTTACTAGGTGCAAGTCTCAAAACGATAATCCTGCATCCAATTCTAGAAATTGCGTTTGTAGATTATAACTGTTTAATGTATGGCACTCTCACAGTATCGATTCTCCTCCATAACATATCTATATGAAATTGTTTTAAAATTTCGTTTCTACTCTTCTTGAAAAGTTTATTATGATATACAACCCTTCACATATCAAATAAATTTAAAATCAAATTTCCATCCGCTTACAAACTTTTAACATCTTTTCAAGTCAAAAATTATTTGTACATCCTAAAATAATAAATATTTCCTTAGTGATATTGTTTTAGCATATCTTTACAGTTCAACACACTATATAATCTGTATCATATTTATTTCACACCCACTATATTAAATGATATTTCCCGAATATGTATTTAATATTAATTGTCCACTTTATTTGAGATAATAATTAAATTATGTTAGAACCTTTCTGTTTCTTATTATGCATCGTTCAAATAAATTTTAAATTCTATTTCATTATTTTACCAAATACATATTAATAATTTTAATATCCTTTTCATACTTAAATTCATCTTTGTAATCGAATACATTATTATTTCAATCCTTTTCCATTTGATATTAAACCCTTATACTAAAATATTTTAAGAAGCCGAGTGGCGCAGATGGTTAAGCGCTTGCCTTGCATTAAGCAAGTACTCGGATCGAATCTCGCGAGGGCCGGAATTTTCCGCAGCCTCAGCCTTGCGATTTGAACCGGGCTCGGTGAGACCATTCACAGTTGGGCACCAAATTAACTGTGCTCTACTTGGAACCACAGACCTAAGAGATAGAGTAACAAGGTCAATATGACACACACACATACCTCACACAATGGTTGCTATGCAAGCCCAAAAGGCGCGCTCCAACTATGTATCCCGAATCCGGGGCAAGTTGAGCATTGTACCGCCAGATGCAAGCATATAAAGCACCAGCCTCTGCACCGCAAGGTGGTTATCGATTATACATACATACTAAAACATTATATACAACAGACTCATCTCGCTGACTTCGTATCATAATGAGTTGTCAGCTGGTTACATATTAATCGCGACACGATAGACTTTGTCCGATCTGGTTCGAAGGGCAAAATGTTTGAATCTGTTATTCGATAAAAAAGTGTTAATGTGTTTTAGAAAATTTACTAAATCCTTAGAGCCAACATGCCGTGTGTGGTTTGTATTACATCTGATATGCTGCTACTGACCGCAGTGGTAACTTAAGACTACTACGTTGAGATTGCTTCAGAACAACGAGTACCCTTGTTAGAGTGATTAACAGGAATTTTTATTTCAAATTTTGACATCTGACATCTACGAAATCATTTTTAAATATTCTTTTCAAACTATATTGTAAGAATTATTAACCTAGAACATTGTATAAACTCACTATATCAAAATTGCAATCGAAATTACATAAGTACCTATATTGTATTTCAAAGTGTTGTGTATCTTCTGAGGAAGTCAGCTGAGCTGACGAAAGGTCAACAATATTAGTATAAGAAAATAATTAGCTGACTAATTTTCCTGAACTATATATATACCTAACAAACAGCTGTTATTAACAAATATAATATTAACAGGAAGCTTCAACACATAGTCTTTTTAGCGCTGGTTGGCGAAGCATATAGCAACAATCAAAATCTATTTTTTACATTGTGTTTAGGAGTTTTAGATGATACATTTTAAGGTTGTTAGTTACAAAGACATCGACTGAAATCACGATACGTATTAGTCTCAGTGGCAAGATTTCAATTTTAGGATATGCAGAAGTTGAGTGAGTTTTTGCTACTTAAGATTTTGGAATTACTAATGTGTATATGGCGTTTATATTATCTAGCAGTCGACATAAATTATCTAGTAAAGTTAAGTGAAATGCAAATCAAGGGATGGATTGGATTTAATCACAACTGAAAATTGAAGTATGTACCTATAAAGAAATACTAATGACCGATCAACTTACGATATGCAGTTTTAGATAAACTATTATAGAGCATGTGGAATGTAGCCAAAGTTGTTATGCTTCAAAATTACTTTTTGTCGTACAAATTCATCTTGCTGTTTTATCAACTACTTCTAAAAGCGTAAAACTAATAACTGAGATAAAAGAGCTGACTTCCTCACATCAGTTTGTGTTTAAAACAATTATCATTCAATAATTGATCACGTCAACTGAATAACAAGCTTTATTCAGAAGAAACCTGTTTGAACTTTAGATGTAAGTGACATCAATGATATGGATAAATTCTAAAAGAAGATGTTAATGGAGTAGATAAAATAAGATGTACAAACTCGAAATCAAGCTTTATTTTACATGAAAATCTTTTACTCTCGACGAAAAAAAAATATTACGAAGCCTCAAAAGTCACTAAGTGTTCGAGTTAGTGTAAAGTGATAGTGCGGAATATCGCCATATAGTGTAAGTGCAAAGATAAGAGTAAAACATATGTGACTAAATATATATATATATATTTGAAATAATAAGAAATGAGGGGTCACAAGTGCCTAACATCTTAATAGAAATAAAGTACCTACTATTCGAAGCAAGAATCAATGCGTACTAAAAATTAAATTATATTTCAGAAATTATCTCCTATTTATGGTGAAGCTTAGGATCGCGTACTTTCTTTAAAGGTATTCTCAGTTGTAGGTCTAATCATGTAACACTACATACTTTTGCAATTGCAAACCTCTAACGGTAGCCTGTTGATCGAGGTGTATACATGTGTAGGGTTTGCAATATGTAAAATAAAGCAACAGCTCGGCCTAATTGTCCTTACTTTTTAACCCCTTTGGCAATTACATCTGGAACAGCTCTTGCGCGAGTGCTTAAAACTGTAATGAACGCAGCGGAGGTAAATTGGAGAACAAAATTAAATTGAAAATCCGTTTCTAATTTAACAGCACAACATGTAGATACCGCGTCCGCGAAAAGGACAACTTTCAACAGTCCCGGGTAAATGAAAGGGGAATGTTTTTCATCGGAATTAGTGGAGGTAGATTCACTGATTATTTAACGACGTGATTGGCACTTTTCAGATACATTCAATGGGAGCATTTGGACAACTGGAGCTGTGCCAAATGAAAGTTTCAGCACTTTTTTTCTTAATTTGGGAATCCCACCCTCGCACGTTGTAAAAGTAGGTGCTTCCGAAGACTGTGGCTGCTATTAAGTTAATGTGAAAATAGCTGAACAGCAATCATTCTCACGGGAATTACGTCATCAGCGAGTTTGGTCTGGTGCTGGAGCTTGCTTTATTAACAGCCAAACGCTTTAGCTACGTTTTCTCATAGGTAATACTTAGCGACTGCTCTATTGCGTTTATACACAAGGAATATATCAAATTCCTCAACAAACTTAGTTTTATTGTTAAGTAGACTAAATGAAAATATTTTAGTCTCGGGCAGCAGCGGTAAAACTGTGAACAAATTCGTTTACTAAAAATGTTGTACCTGATAAAGACCTTAAACGTCTGTCAATATACATATATTCCAGAGTGTTTCTATTAAATATGGCATGAAAGTAGTCTAGGAAAATAGGAAAAGATTTCTATTACAAAAGTGATCTGCAGGATTTTACACACAGTTTTTACTTTGAACTACCTGTTACATCGCTTTACAAAATTAGTCCTTTGAGAACTTTGATTAGAGCTTTTACAAAGCTTTTCATTTTATGTTTGTGATTAGAAATAGTCTTTATCACCAAGATATGCAATAGCAACGAATGCTTTCTGTAAGTTCTCGAAACATGTATGGATTTGTAGAATCTTTTCGGATACACGTTTGTTGTAACTTTCCTGGAATAATTAGTTATCAATGTGAATATGAAATTTGTTGAAAACTGCTGATATTATTATTATAGCTTGCTCTGTCATACATAACAGCTATTTATGACGATACTCTTTTACTCGGTATTTCGTTGGGCTTTAGTTTTTAGTACGTTGAACAAGATGTATTATCGTTAGCATGTGTTTATTTTTGATTATTTGTTGTTGCTTTTTAATGTCTTGCAGAATAGTCTAACGGGAGTGTATGCAGATTTTCAATTTAATTAAGCTCCCGATGAAGCCTATATTGTCCGATTAGAACACTTGTGTGCACTGTATAAAAATTAACACTGAACAACATAACTGAATTATCACTTTTTTACTTCCTTTCGAAATTCAATTTTCAACAGATCTTCACGTGCCCTGAACCCAAAAAAACATGTTTTTGCTCATTGGTCTGTATGTCCGTCTGTGTGTGTCTCTGTCTGTCTGTGAACAGAATATCTCAAAAATGAAACTTCATATATAAGTTTTGTGTACTATCTAGATGCGACAGCAAGCTTTTGAAGAAAATCGCATAACCGGAACTATGGTGTTTACTCTTGTAATATTTCAGTTTTTTTTCGATTTTTTCAAAAACGGCTCAAACTTCACATTTTTATTACATTTTTAATGTGCATTGATGTGAGATAGGCGATTTTCCAGTTGAATACTTCTAAAATGGATTTCTTTTGTTTTTTTCAATTTTTTTATTAACTCTTATTTTAAGTAGAACATAAATATTACATTTTTTAATTCACTAATTTTAGATTTTACAGAAAATGTTTCGCTTGAACGCTCTATTTTGTACAGTTTTTGTAGAATTTGTAATTTTTGAAAATTTTTTGACAAATGCTTAAAAATTAAAAATCAAATTTTTGGCTAATCACTGTAAAAGAAAGTTGTGTGCGTGTATCACACCAGATTTTTGAATAAAGAATTTGAATAGTTATGTTTAGTAAATTCAACACTACTGAAGTTAGTTCTGATTAACGTAATTCTCTTCATTATTGTTTGATTAAGTGCTCTCTTATTTACTCTGAGCGTTTTAGTCCAGTGTTGGTTTTGTAAGACCTAGTTAAAACCACTTATTTTAGTATTGGAAAAAAAATTATTGTGAACTATAGTTTTACGAACTTTTAACTTGCATTTATTTTGTATAGAAAGTTCTTAGGTGCCTTGACATCTTTGCTCACTGGCTGTTTAACTAACATAAATGAGATATCATTCATGGCAAGGTATATTTTTCGATTATCATGTGAAAGTGCTTGTAAACCGTAGCGTTTGGTGTAGCGTAATCTGACGATTATCCTTCAAACAAACCTCCGCTTTCATATTAAACGCATCACTAATAGTAATTTATTATACAAGACGATAAAGTTAAATTTTATCCACGAGTGAATCGTTTAACGTCGAGACGAAGTCGAGACGTTAATGATTCAAGAGTGGATAGAAATAACTTTATCGTCGTGTATAATACAATATTTTTTTCTATAGCAAGAACTTTAACAATTTCAAAAGAAAATAATGACAGTCAATCACATTTCAAAATGTCAGTAGCTAGATTGGGTTGCTACGATAATACGAAGCTGTCATATTTAATTTAAACAAAAGTTAGAAAATTAAATTACTTTATCTATCCTTGATGTTAAAGTGCTACTTTATCTACCCTTGCTGTTAAAGTAAAACTTGACCTTTTGTTTTGAGTTGATAAAAGCACACTTTAACATGTGCTATAGAAAAAAGGTAATTTATTCTACATTATTTTCCAAGTAATGATGCAAAAATAGCAATACGTTGCGAGTTGACTGTCCGAGTCTAAGTAAATTTTAGGGAATTTATACTAATAACGTTAATGTGATTACCCTATGATTATAGTACACATTTGTTGATTTCAAGTTAATTAGTCTGGCTTTAAGTTCCTCTAGTTTTAGCGTCTGTAACGTTTATAATCAGCGAAAGTTTAGTTAAAGTGAAAGATTAATAGATTGGCCAGGAACTGGTTTTATAACTTAACTGAGAAATCAAGCACTAAGCAAATATATTATAAAGTCCAGGAAAATATTAAAATTGTTTTACAGAAACATAAGGACATTGTATCGATTCTTAAAAAAACAAAAAGATTAAGTCTATAGGAAAGTTGCTAGCCTTTTATTCTAACAGACAAGTTGAAAGATTTTTGCACAGAATTCAAAAATAAAAAATATTATTTAAAAATTGGACCTAGGTTACTTCACCTTTTGAAATATACACCAACCAACGATAAACGTTAATTTCAATTACTTCTTCGAAATAAACAACTATAAGATCACTAATTAGAACAGTATATGTGAAACCTTGCGTTCACAAGTTACCAACATCTTTCAAAATCATTATTTAAGTTCACTAGGTGAGAAACACATAAAAATTAAAAGATCTATTTGTAAAGAAGACAGGAACCAGCAAGGGTGGAATTATTTACCTACTGGAAGTTTTATCGTTGACGTCATATAAAGTTCTATATAATGTTCTGCAGTATCAGGCAGCAAAAAACACCTATTAAAAGTTGTGACATGTTCACAACCCGGAATTGATTTATTCAACTGTATTTAAAGATTTTCTACTTGTCGTTAACATGACATAAAATAAACGACGTTTTAATATTTAATATTTCTGCGCATGTTCTTGCATTTCATTTTTTATTTTTCAAATAAAGTTATTTAACCAGTTTTAAATTAGGAGTTTTCCATCAACTTTGTGGTGTATAGTTATTTTATTACGAACAGCAAACAATTTTATAGTCCAATAGTACCAAACAAACGCTCAGTGTACATGTAGAAATCGGAGGGCCGACCAGCTACAATAAAGATGATGTGTGGTTCTTTTCTATTAAAGTTACCATTGAACGGCTTTTAAAACAGCTAATTCCATTATCTTACGATAACTATAAAATTTAAAAACTCGATACCTACCTCAATAGCTTGCATTAGTGATATATAAAATCATAGTAAACATGAACAATGTTTATATTAATTGGCGATAATGGATATAAAACAGAAGGTTACAAAAATTTAATGTCAGCACTCGTATACAGCACAAAGTAGCGACAATAATAGTACGGCACCACGTGCTTAGAAATTTAAAATGTTTCATAAATGTGCCAGTAATTACTGACAAACTCGGAGATGATGAAATACTAGCAACTGATTCCAAGCTTTCTGTGCTCTTAATGTACAGATGAGTTTTTACCTTCCCAACACAAGATCGTGTTTTAATACTCTCACCAATGATGCGAAACGACACCGGAAAGCCAACAGCAACAATCAGCATTCAGGAAAAGTCACCAAAAGCAAGCGGGAACACAATAAGGTCCTCCGAACTTCCCTATAACAACAAGACTCAGCAATGATTCTAAAAACTCGGCTGCCAAACTATTATCATACACTACTGCTCATACTTTAGTGATTCCAAGGTCGGCTCTAAATCCACGAAACGTTAGTGCCTAATTAAAATAGAAATACAGAAGGAGAAAGAGCACACATACCTTCAGAAATCGTATGGGATGAGTAATTAAGACCCAAATATCTTCCATAAATCAACCATACAAACATGCAGTAGCGAGAGTGAGATAGGGCACTATTCTTGCCTTTGTAAGTCCGTATAAACTAACCTTAAACTAAGGCAAATATTAATATAAAGTAAACGCGCGCGATCAAGTCTAAGACGATTGCAGAAAAGAACGAGAAATTAAAAAAACATCGCCGCACATGCGGGGAGGTAATTGAATGATACTTGGCCTAGTTATACTAAAGACTGTTCAATGACTGCACAAAGGGATTTTCGGACAAGGTCAAGCAAAGCACACAAAATCAAACAAGGATAGTAAAGGGCGTAAACGTAACAAGTTACAGTAAAAATTATTTTTGTTTGCTACCACTTGTAATTAATGCCTGTGTATAATGTGCTACACCGCTCTTTAAAAACATGTCGTTCATTAATTAATTATAGGATTTAACTGTACTCGTATTAGATGAAAACCCTATACAAGTACAGCTATCACAAAACAATCATAGTTTTACTTTGAATGTTTATTTCTTGTAGAGTTGTCTCTAGTAATGAAGTAGGAAGTGTAGGTTTTCGTGTTTATGTTGCAAAAAAACTTTTATAGCCCTTGTTTTTTACCAGATCGCAGTATTGAAATAATATAGAAATAACTTTTATTTTCTTACATTATACTTGTATATAAGTATATTATTTATCATAAATTTTAGTGACTTGCATATAAAAGTGCATTTAGGAGAAAATGGAAAACCTGTAGATAGACGTGAATGTGTTAGACACTACATGGAATTAAAAAGATAATGTAACCCTGGGATTGCAAAAGCCGGTATATTACATAACTAGAAGCTTTTCATATACATATTAAGTATTAGCGGAAGGAACTCTATAATATCCGCTCGTCAATTTTTTACTATATTCATTCAGTCTGGTAAACTGTATCCTTTGAAAAAGTTAGCAACATTTTAAGAGAACGTGTCAGTACAAAAGTATTCATAATAAAAGGCTGGCTGGGAAACTTATTAAAGGAAGGCATGTCTCACCTAAAGTTCAAAATAGCATCATGAATCAATAAATTCGTACATCACCCGTGGAAACTTCTCCAATAAAAGGACTTTAAGGTCAGGTTGAATGGCGCATGTTGGAAAAATTCGCGTGCACGTCGAGTGCAACTTCTGCATAGCATCACGGTTTCGGGTGATAAAAAATGCAGTGGGTATGGGATTATTTACAGCTAGGAGGGTCTGGATCTATTTTTACCTTTTCTTTGAAGAGATGTGAGCGATTTTTATTCAATCTTATTTCTGCATGTACATTCACGATAATAGCTGGCAACTTTATTTACGTCACTTACGCGAATGAAGCGGTGATAACCGGTCTTTACGCTATGAAAGACAAATCGCCACTCCACTTACGGTTCTAAGTAAGATATGTCTTGTTCGCAGTTTTTAAGTATATGTAATTAAATGTACTTTAAATATGTCGGTTTATTAAAAAAAATATTTTAACTAATCGTTTAGACCGACAATAAATCGATGTTTTGCTTCTCTACTACTTTCTAACCTTATTTGGTTATTGCAGTGAACATCCTGTGTGAATACGTTTTTGTAAACTGGTAATCGTCAATACGAACTTAGGCAGTATTAAATTGTGAACAGTGATATATATATATATATATATATATATAAAGAATGATCCATCAGTATTAAAACTAATTACATTAAGTTCAATATCTTATCTTTTAAAATAATATAAGAGTAGTCAGTACGAAAATGAATAATTTCACAGTAGAACTTCCTAGAATTAAGACTTCGTCATTTTATAAGCTATATTATATAATAAAAGTTGCACTTATAAATTTATACATACAATATGCAGTAAAGAACTATGAAAACCTAAAGCTGTGTACAATCGTGCTTTGCTACTGATCCTGCTAATAACGTTCTCACTGGATAAACTACAGATGGTTGTTTAATTGTTGCTCATGGTTGCCCAAACCTCAGTTTTTTTGGGATGTAGGGGTAACCCAATAAAATACTCCCGTTCGCATATTCTGGAAATTGGTATATCAATAGAGGTGGAACCAATATTTCACGAAATTCCAACAAAATCCGACATATGAGCGCTTCCATAATTTTTAAAATGAATTCGTAAATACGTAAGCTATAAGTTCGGCGCTGAGTTGGCCTGGCGCCGAGTTGAATGGAGCTGTGTTGGCTGTGACGAGTCGGCAGCGGCCAGATGATAAAACAAGCTACAATGTATATGAAGAAAATCTGTAAAGGGTTTTACTCAGAACTTTCCTTGCAAGTGGACGTTATGACACTAAACAATTTAAAAAAATCAAAGGAAAATAGGGGTGAAAATATCTTCAAGTTCGCAATAATACTGAAAAAATAAAATAAAACATTTAGTAATGCAAACTATATAAATTTTCAAATAAAAAAAAAACATTATCGGCGATGAGATTCGAACTTCAGCGCCTGAGAATGAGCGAATGCAATTTCAATTATCTGCGCTTAGCCCGAAGTAAAGCACGAGTTTGCTGTCTCTCCCAAGGGACGCCTCCATTCGGTAAGGTGCAGCTGCGTTAAATAGAACACGTTTATCTTTCACTCTTGTTTTATGTTTTAGAACATTAATTGTGTATCTGTTGGTTCCCATTTTCTTTAAGGGTAAAGCTTGAGGTATGTGCAAATTGCTACCTTTATCTATTTCTCATTTAAAGCAAACATACACAATATTTTATTTGCTTAATGTGCTCACCCTGTATATATTTGTACGATATTTTCTCAATTTCATGCTAGGTAGATATATAAACTATGCAAAATATCGTCTTCCTCCAATAAATAGTTTTTGAGCTATAACGCCAACAGACAGACAGGCGGACAGACGGAATTGAGAACACCCGTTTTTCATCTAGAGACCGTGAAACGTGAAGATCTGAAGAAATCTCGGAAGGTAATTTTTTCACGATTACAATACTTCCTTCGTCTTTTAGAAGAGGGAAGTAAAAATTAATGTTGTACGTACTATCGACTGTAGCACCACATACTTACACATGCGATGAACTAGAAGATGTCTGGGAAGAAGTCAAAATAAATATATTAAAAGCTGTTCACCAGGCAGTAGGAAAACGTAACTACAAATGCAACCATGATACACACCCAAAAAGACATTTGTTAAACAAAAAAGTGAAGACTACCTAAAATGCAAAAGATTTCCAACACCGCAAAATCAGAAAATTTTAAAAAATGAGAAATAAAGCTGACGCAGATATAAACAAAATTTAGAAGAGATACTGGAAACATTTTACAAAAAGCCGGATCTGAATGGAGCACAAGGAAGTGCTTGGAAGTGATTTAATATCAGAAGAAAGGCGTAATCGAAGGTTAAGGTCATTTGAAAGGTAAAATGGACGACATACTTTACAGCTCACGACGACAAGCAATACCACCGAAGATGTGCGAAAAACATGAAACGATTCTAAAATAGGTATAACACTGATCGAAGTAAAAGCTACAGTAGGCAAGTACAAAACCAAATATCCCTGGCTCTGATGAAATACACGAGCTCCTTAAGTATTGTGGAGGAGGATTAATAAAATAATTTTACATCTTCCATCAAGACAGTGATGCAAGGTAAAGTGGCAGTCGATTGTGCGCTGGGAGAATACCAATTCTTATAACGTCTGATAAGCAGCAGGCTGAAATTGTTAACAAAATTTGTTCATAAAGTGTTACAGAGAAAAAACAAAAATACTGCAGGTGCAATGTGCAACGCAAACGACAAGTTGTCAAGTCGACAAGTCAATTGAATTTAGTTGTCATGCATGCTTGTGTATTGTAGACCCAACTAAGCCGTTTACCAAAATTTAGTTACAAGATGTATTTACCTCTCTAAATAAACATGATGAACCGCAATAGTTAACACAGATCACAAAGGATATCAACACTGACATCATCAAGTGATTTAATGAGCAAAAGAAAAGATAGAATGAACCCATAAATAGGATAACGAAGGAAAGATTAGTGAGAATAAGTGCGAAGACCTCCACACTGGTGAAAAGAGATATATAATCTGCAGCATAACACTATAAATCGTAAAACGCGAAGAAGAACAAGATTTCGATGTTATTACAGAAATCTCTAAAAAAGCGGTAGTATCTGATAAAGGTTCAGTTACCAACAGGAATATCAAGAAGGGCAACATAACTGGACGAAAACTAATGCTGAGTGGAGTTCCTTTAAAAACGAACGTATAGGTACTATTATCTGACAGTTTTTTATAGTTAATAAAATTTTTATTGTACGGCGGCCAAATACACGGAAATAATCCAAGTAACGCTCTGGAACACTGATATAAATACAGAACCAGAAATACTAACATCGGAGGTGGAAAATCCTATACGTACAACTGAAAAAAAAATCTCTGGGAAACGACGGTACTCGTGCAGAACTGCTCCAACAATAAATTGAGGGCATTTTACACGAACAAGAATTTCTGGTAAAGTGAAGTTACAGGTTTTCTCTGTCTAATAGTCACGTGTAGTGGAAAGAGTCACACCATATAAGCACGAGTAAGCTTTTATCGGCAAATTGGAGCATGCGCTACTTTCCGCAAGTTTTCGTTGAAAGTTCCACTTCGCGCAAGCGCAATTTTTTGTCCGTAATACCAACCAAGCAGTATTACACGTTTCAATTGTTGTACTAAAATTAATAGACACTTGTAACTAAATCCTTATTTTGTATTTTACAATACTTACGCTTTCTACTTGTAATGCTTACTGTATCGGTTTTATATGAAAAACATTATGCAAGCTCACAGGGTAGAATTTTTTTTGAGGTTGTGCTTCTCTTTATTATAAATAGATTGGTACGACTGCATGGTAGACTTTAGTTTCTTATACAAGAAAAACTTGTTCATGTAAACGGAATTACAATTTACTTTTAACTGGGCATGTAACTTCACTTTACTAGAAATTGTTGTTCGTGTAAATGTTCCTTTAGACAACCAAGGAATCAGACTGATATTCCAAGTATTCAACCAAATATGGAAACCAGTAACTGTCCTGAAGATTGGACTAACTCAATATTCATCCCCATCCATAAGAAGGATTCCACCACCAAGTGCAGTAGCCATGGTACATATAACAGAGCAAATTTCTCTGCTTAGGATAATCCATCATGGCTTTACAACGATTTCACGCCTAACATTCACCAGGAGAAAGTTTGCATTGTGAAAGGAAAAATAACAGGAGAGTAGATTCAATTCTTAAGGCAGCTTATTGAGAAATGCCACAAATTGAAATATCCATGGCAGGTCCTATTAAGCAATTGAAGTTTTGAAAAGTCTGATGTTTCTAATAAAATGTAAGTACGGCACCAGTAACAATAAATATAGGTTTCCGTTAAGCATGTATCCTTTTTCCAGGCATATTCAATATCTAGGACCAGTCATGAAGAAAAAGATTATGGAAAACTTGCAGTCAAGAATATCTCAAATCTAAGGTTCTTTGACGATTGACTTCCAATATCTGCAAGAGAAGATGTAATGATAGTCTTACTGAAGAGCTGGATAGAAGAAAGCTGACAGCAAAAACTAAAATTACGGTTGTAGAACGAGAAAGGTTATAGAGCTTGAAAAAGTCTTCAAATTGTAAGCAAATTTATAGTATATCTATGAGTCAGTCTACACAAAATATGGAAGGATCGCTTCATCTTGACAACCACAAAAAAATGAGACTCATCGGACTCTTAATTTTTTTTGTTATAGTTCTGAATGGTGCTGAAACGTAGATACATATATGCGAAGGGTTGTACTAACATCTTCATCTTAAATCGCCTGGGCATTCCAACAAGGCCATCTACAACCTGCTCGTAGCGTATTACTCAATTTTGAGGCATACCACAGATACTGTTAATTTATGGAAACGTCGAACACTGTAGATGTAAAAACAGTTCCCTGACACGCTGAGCTGGTAAAGAAGGCTACCGGTGGTTTTTTCACAACTGCATGGCAAAAACATAAGATCGAGATATATGGAAAAAGCTTAATAAAGAGAAAACAACAAATGACAGTTAATTAGTGTATCCCAATAATACTCCATAACGACGAAACCTGATGCGTAACAAGGAAAGCGCAAATAATATAAAGAACCCAATAAACTTCCGAATGAGTAGCACTTAACTAAGATTCCAATACAAATGTCTATGTAAAGTAATGTTATCCAACGTATAGCATACTTGAAAAGAGACAAGATATGGGGAACAACCAAGAAACAAATGCAGACTTAAAAATTGTTAGAACAATTTCCCGAATCCCGTGCTTGCCGCATTTTTGTGCCCAAATATTAGCATTTTCCTGATTTTCACTTAAGCTAAACTCTTAGTTTAGTGTTAAGGGCTCAAACTTTTATTCTGCACGATATTTCTTTCAGATTATTTTATATACTGACGCATTGCAGTTCTTTAGATTTGTCGAAATTCAATTCTAAATGGGGCTTTGTTCCTGTTTGGGGTAACGTAAGCTATTCCTGTATGCGAAGCGATTGTATTCTCAGAATTTTTGTTGTTCAGACAGGTCCAAAACGTCCCCGAATTTTCTTGCGAACCGCTTAGTCAGAAATTACACCATCTTGGAATTTTTCGAGCGTACCGCATAAGTGGGACAAGGAACGAGTTAAGTCACGCCTGCGTGTTTTTATTACGCGCTCGTATCTTACACAACAGCATCACTTAGCGTCCAAACTTCAACCCGTTAAGAGGTGCGCGTTGTGTCCGCGGAAGCCGGCTTCGTTTACCCGAGTAAGTCGAAATTTTTGTATGTTATGAAACTCCATTGTTGCCGTCTTCGAGCCAGTGCCTAAGCGTGGTAACGTTTGGCCAGCGTGTCCGTGTTGGGAAGCTTACATCATCCGTACCGCCCTAGCGGGATCTTTAGTGGATACCTTAACTGTGTGCTAAACTGCAAGTGTAATGGATCACCGAGTCGTCATACCGAACCTGCTTATCGTAAAGGTGCTAACGTTTGTACTCGAATGGGGATGTAACGCCGCTCTTACGCTCGATTATAGCCCCTTTCATGTGGCTTCCAACAGTTTCCTGTCGTTTTCGTTCTGTTCTTGGCATTGGTTTGAGAAGCGGCTTGCAGTTGGAACTGAGCCAATACGTTCCGTGTGGATTTCCGCAAATCAAGGTAATTGTCGATTTAATAGTGTTTGTACAGCTCATAAATTTACAGTGAAGTGTTTTTCCGTAAAGCTACGCTTTTGTTGTTTAAAGTGTGAGATGTCAAACAGACTTTACCGTTGTTAACGTGAATTAGCCTTATCGTCAAATTTTATTGTTGATATGTTATTTTGCACTGTAATGTCAAGTAACTATGTCTTTGCGTCACTATTTGAGTGTTCTTGATAAATTTTGTTTTTGTAACGTAGTTATTTTGTACCAAATTGAGAGTTAATACTGTTTTGAATGTAAATTTGTCAATTGTTATCGTTTTTGTCACTTGTGTGTAATATAAACGTCACCATTTAACTTATCTAACCCCTTTTTCCGATTACTTTTAATTGTAACCAGCAAACATTTTTCTGCTCATTGTTAAACACATATTTTATTATTTCAATAGAGTCTATTGTTAATTGTTTATCTACTTTTTCATTGGTGTTTGCTTGCATTTTTGTGTTTATCTTTAATGTACAAAAAACCAGATGTATTGTAAGCAAGTGCAGCTAAGGTAGGTTCAATTCAGCTGTGCAATCGCTACCTCAAGCTGTGCCAAGGTAGAAGTAGAATCACCTACACTTCAAGTATGGGTTCAGTTGTGCTGTTGCTGTTGTTTTTTCCCGATCTAGTCCGAATGTGGTGGC
This sequence comes from Agriotes lineatus, assembly GCA_940337035.1. Taxonomy (NCBI): domain Eukaryota; kingdom Metazoa; phylum Arthropoda; class Insecta; order Coleoptera; family Elateridae; genus Agriotes; species Agriotes lineatus. The sequence goes on from OW679194.1 coordinate 215,234,984, forward strand.
GCACCATCTGTGAACATCTTTTATCTCATTACCGCGGTACAGCCCTAACTGAAAAGTCGTAAAGAATCCACCCTCTCGACTGAGTTCTTCTAGCCGGCAAGCCTTTTGTTACCTCATCGCAAAGGAATTGGAGCCGCGTATTTTACGTATATTTCCCGATTATGTCGTAAAGTTGTGTTTGTGCGGTAACAAAATCAGCAGAAGATCAAAGCAAAAAGTGGCAGTTCAACACCCATAAGTGACTGGAAATAAAAACCATGCTCGCACGAGTATCTATTTCAAGGTTGTATCGTTGGCAAAGTATTAGAGGAACTTCTGGAATTATATTAAACCTTAAGAGTATTTACTAAGGGTATACAGTTTTTGAACATGAATGCTTATATAAGACACTGGTTGAAACCAAGTTGTCTACTTAGCTGCACCATTAAATTTTTGTTGCCGTAAGGTACATGTCGGAGAAACTAAATTGACTCTCAAGGTAGGTCATGAAAGGCGCTGTGATCATATTTGATGAATTGTCAATATGTGGAAAGTTGTCAAACATACAGAGTTTGGTTACGTTTTAAATGACAAGTAATCAGTAACGATGGGTAGAGGGATTTCGTTTGCGCAGTGACTAACGTCATATGACGGATTCTTTGTGTTTTAAAGTGTGAAAATTGCTGTTGCTGGGATAGAAGGTTTAGCAGAGCCTGGTTGTTCAACTTAACACCATCATTTCCGCAATCCTTTTAACATTCAAGAACTGATAATACACCATACCGCAATGTTGCGTACGCCTCTGATTTATTGTGTCGTTTAGCTTAAATAAGGTTAACAATTTAATGTCAATATGATAGATGTAAAAATGTTACCAATACGAAACTTGGAAATTACTAGATTCTAACATTAGTACTGATTTTCACCGCGTCTCAATCTAGATTCTGTAACCTGTATTTTGTCTCAATAAACTAGTCGTTTTACCGCTAATATGTATTCGCCCACTTTTGAGAAATAACTTATACAAAATGAGTTTAAATTCAGCAGTTGGTACCTATTTAAATTCTCTTCAAACATACCTAAATAGAATATTCTTTGCATTGTTGCTTTTTAAAGAAGGAAAAATGTTGATTTGAATTGTTGTTTTCCAAACTACCGGTGTAGGAAAATGCAGAAGGACGGGAAATTAATAGCTAATAAAAGCATTTTCCAATGATTTAACATGAGCCTTTTATCTTTTTCATTTGGAAAAATACCTCTGTTATCCGGTATATATTAATTGCCAGCGTTGTCGTTTCCCCGATGTTTCATGAAAGAAAGAAATAAAAGCAACAGAAAAGTTTTGTGCAGTTAAAAGTAGCAATTACGCTGATCCGTGATAATTTTTCTCGTCCAGCGCCGAGTTCTCCGCCGCGCTTTTTGTGCGACATTGAAGCGAGGGCGAAGCGTTTCTCGCGTTTGACATTGTCGTATTTCATTATATAAACCGGAATGAACTTTGGCCACAGGATATTGTGTCCTGATAATTGAACAGGGCGACGTGAATGAAGATCCGGGGTCAAATGTTTGGAGACGTTATCGCAGACCGTCGATTCTACCATCTAAACGAGCTCCTGTGTTAAGGAGGAATAAATTTGGAACGCCAGAAAAAATAACTCCTTAACAGCGTTATATGGAAGCTTATATGAGGCCCATTTTTAGGCTGCCGGGGATTCCCTGATAAATAACAAATGACGTTCAGAGAAAGAGAAAGTTTTATCAAAGGCGATGCCCAGCAGAACCTTTTGATGTCAGAGCCAACTCTTCTAAAGGGCAATTATGAACGGCTCTGTTTGTAATTCTCCGACGGTCTGTACTTTAAGTTTTTAAGTAATCTACTCCATCGAAAAAGTAATAGGCGGTTTACCATTCATACAACGTCAGAGCAATTTATTTATCTCAGCTGTTGAATGTCCCACGGTTTAATCTAGGTTAGTGCACCCAAACCAACCATTACGCTACTGTTAATGTAGTTGTATCACGTATGCATGGCGAGATTAATATGCATGATCTACGCACACGCAAAAATTAGCCGTAACAGGGTAATTTTATCAATTGCTCCCTTCGCTGCTTAATCATAAACGAACCGCTAACTTAACTTCAAAAGCAAAATTAGCAGATTGGCTGCAGAAAACAATGGTTTAATTGCACGACACATATGACACGTACTTGAATTTATGGTTGTTTATTAAGTGCTCTATTCAGACAAATTTGTTAATAAAGATAATTGGAGTAATCACTTCGATACTATCATTTATTTTGTGCCGATACAATCAGACGATTAAACGTATAGTTGCTGTGCTGTGTCATTATACAGTTCGACCTGTTCAATGCCAACTGAGCAGAAATACCAAAAAATTGGTGTACAATAACAAGGAGCTCCTAAAAGGGACAAAAATGGTAGTCAAAGAAGATCTAACTCAAAGGAGGATGCAGTTGCTAAAAGCAGCTGGCAACAAATTTGGCGCACGTAATGTATGGTCACATGATAGTGAAATTCTAGCCAAAGTCGATAATAAAGTTAAAAGAACTTCAAGTCTCTCTGATATCTAGTGCAGTAAAACCACTTATCACACACTAACCTTTAAATCCAACAACACGGTAACTGTAAAAACTAAGCTCATATTTTCTATACCGGCATCTACTTTATTTTGAATACTTACTATATATCGCTTTATAAACTCGGTTATCAACAATACACATTCTTGTGCGTGTTTCAAACTTAGTAATTGATAACCAGTAACTCACCGTTTCGATTATACATTTCTAGCTTCCATGAAGTGAATCTTTTTTATGTAATTTAAACGACTATCCTTAATTTTTATTATTAGATACGCATTCAACTTATATTTGTGATTACGTTTCTATTACTTATGTGTACTCAATGATGGTTGATTTATTTTCTGATGTATATACAGAGAAAATTTATGAACTGCGAACACGAATAAATCAAGGCGAATTTACGATTGCCTAAAAAGACACCAAGACCAATGGACCGTCGATCTAGAGTACTCTGATATTAGTTATATTAAGCCAAGGGTGGTTTGCGTTAATTGTTCAACGCAGATGTCGTATCGAAGCATAGTGTAGGTACTTTTTGTAATTGAATAATTATATCACAGTTATATGAGATACTGTGTTATTCCGTGATTAAATTCAGGTGATAAATTCAGATTTGAAGAATAGGATTTTTAGAGATTAACAGTAAAGTAAAAGAAGGTAGTTTACAAAATACAACGCAGTTTACAAAATACAACGCATTCTGAAGAAATAAATAATTTTTTCTGAACAAACTAAATAATAGTAAAAAAGATGCAAATAGGAGTAAAACTATTTGTATTTCAAACAAACAAAAATCAAGTTTTTAAATGATTTCGTGTTCGAAGAGCCCGTTTTCTTGCGCTAAATAATAACTAAAGCGATCATAGAAACTTCTTCGCATATTGGCCAACATACTAGCACTAATCCTTTGAAATAACTCTTCAATTTTTAAACGCAATTTCTCCAAATCGCTAGTAGATAATGTTATCCGGAAAACCATAAATTTTCGAGTTTATGTAGTCCCATAAGCAGAAATCATTAGAAGCGAGATCTGGAGATTTAGCTGGCCACAAGCTGGTTTCTTGTCCAGTCAACAGCCTATGTGGTAATGTATTGTTCAAAGATTCTTGAACTGCAACAGTGTTGTGAGTGTGGCAGCCATGCTGCTGCAACCAAAGTTCATTAAATCTCTCATTCGCTATACGTCCAATTTCTGGAATGATTTGCTGCTGAAGTAGTTCAAGGTATTTAGGGCTGGTTAGGGTTCCATCCATAACAAATTGACCGATCATGTTCTCACCTGGCAACCCTACCCAACCATTTAAGGGGGGTACTGAATCCGGAATTCAAAATACCTATGCAGGTTTTCTCGCGGCCAATAAGGGCCAATGGCGACTTTGCACTGGAAAATGTCGACTTATCAGTGAAAACGACTTTCCGGAGGAAATGTTCTCCATTTCTGTCACAGTTTCACAAAATCCATACATCTGAAATGGCAATCTGGATATATTTCCTGTGTTTTTTTGTAGTTCGTAAGATCGATAACAAACTTTTCGTAAATTAATTCTAGTAGTGAAAGCACCTAAATCTACTAGTTCAACAATTTGGTTAAGGGAATAATCTGGATGGTCATTAGAAGTAGTACAAACCATCAGTTCCTTTAAATCCCTGTCTTCGTTGAGAACACTAGGCCTTTTATGCTTTTGGGGAGAAACATCAAAATTTTCCAAAATTTGAGGTAACTCTGTACACATTAGTAACGATGGAGAACGTCTATTTTCAAATGTTGTGAAAGGATTTTGAATTTCCCGAAACGTTTGAACCTGATAATAGCATTTTACACTTTGCACTTTTTCGTCGCCTCATAATTATCCATTTTAAGATAGAAATAATGACATATATTATCTATTGACAAAATTCGCAAACTGTCAAAGTTAAATTTTCGGCATTTGTAAATTCGTCATATAGTCTGCCGTGTTCGTAGTAAAGAAAATGTCTCTGTATACATATTGCGTTGGTAGCACCATGTTAGGATAGCTATTTTAAACTACAATAAATGTACCTTTGTACTTTTAAAATTATGTAATACATTTCAGACTCTCATTAGGGCGGGGTTCATCAACCGAGTTATCTATTTTTAGATATTAAATTTTTTTATATGAATTATTAATTCAATGACTGTTATTAAATGTCAGTTTGACTTTTAACCAGTATAACAGCACAAGACCATCAAAATTGACAAATATACCTTCTCTTTCACAAATCAATGATTACCTCACCAAAGTAAGTATTGTTATTAAGTTATTTTACTCAATTAATTGTTTCTTTATTCCTTATCAAATATAACTACCACAAACCTGACTTCCTTTTACTTTTACAGCTACTCACATCCAACACCAATGATTCCGATGATTCTCAACCATGGTTAATGTCACCCTTTCCTTAATATACCTTCAATCAACCAAGGAACTTTTCAAAAGTCAAAACTCCAAGCTCCTGTAGATCTAATTTCACTCCTTGAACTCCTAGTATGAGACCGTCGACCTCAATCCTCTGGTAAACTCCAACTAGCAGATAATTCCCAAACTAATTTCCTTTGCCCACAGCTCCTATCCTGTAGCAACCAAATCACTCCAGCAAACCTCAGCAATCCGCTTCCAGTCCCCCTCACCAACTCCAACAACGAATGTCAATTATACCTTACAATGCACCAATAAATCCAAATCTATCCAAATGTTGTCGTCTTCTTCTTCTTTGTAGCTAATTAAACTGTATTCCACAATCTCTTCACCGATGTATACTCACATCAACTCTAGTTTATATTTTCGCTTATTCACCTCGTAAATTTGTTAACAACCCATTTTATTTGGATATAGCCAAATTTTATACAAATAAAGACATAATTTCAAAGTTTTTTATTAGTTCTAAATAGATTTTTTCAAAAACGTCTGTACATAATTTAATTTGTTATTTAATCACGTTTTTAAACAAAATTTCATCTTATATATAGTTACGATTATTGATGCCCACTTTTAAAATTACCTAGTCTGATCTATACATACTACAATTATATTATTACAGAGCAAGCATATTTGTCTCATACTAACATTATCTTATCTTCCATCACCAATACGAAATACTCAAATGTTATAACTTTCCAAATAAAATTCCAATTTAATTTTAATTAAATCTGCATTACCAAATTATTCAATTCATCCAACAAATCTTTTTAAATTTTTCTAAATTTGATTGTATCAATATACCAATTTTATTTCTTTTAATTTTAATTTAATATGAGTGATCTTTATGTATCATAATAATATATACTATTATATTTGTCATTTATAATTATCGTAATCACACGTTCCTTATTGATAGTTATTTGGTGATGGTCTATTTGCTCTCTGATAAATACATAGTTTTTAATTTTCAGTTGTGATTATACATCCAGTTCCTTTTTTGACTATACATAGTAATTTCATTTTTATTTAATATACGGGTAAGTTAGAATATTTTTTAATGTGATTAGCTCACCTTAATATAAGGTCATTGGCACCTAAAATAAATCATTAAAAGATTTTTTCATTCAACGCAAAATTGACATTCTTACAATTTCAGAAACCTGGTTGGAAATGGACATATCTGATAGGAGAGTATCTATTTGCGGTTTCAAGTTGCGATGTGATCGTGTTGGTCGAGGTGGAGGAGTCGCTATGTACGTAAGGACCAATATCCCTCACTCTCTGCTTATGCCAAGTAATAATAACAACATTGACCAAATTTTGGTGACAGTCGCAAGTGGCAACATAAAATTTATTATAGGTACGGCTTATAGACGTCCACACGTGGACTATACTCGTAGACTATTCTTAAACGATCTTGATTTTTTTTTATTTATCATCTTCTGATAAGATAATCTGCCTGGGTGACTTCAATATTGATCTCTTAAAAGTAGATGTCCCCCATGTTTTACTTTTCCAAAATTTTTTATATTCCCTTGGCCTGACAGGTAATTGACGGTCCAACTAGTCTATTTGCTTTAGGCGCATCTCTTATAGATGCTGACTAAACTAAAATCACCGATTGCGGTGTAGTTACCTGCTAGTTATCAGATCATGGTTTTATATTTTGTGATATAGATAGTAATGAACCCCATTTGGAGCCCAAGCGTAGAGTATTTCGTAATTTAAAACAAATTGATCTCAATGCATTTCTAACTGATTTAAATTCTATCCCTTTTCACCATATATTTTGGATACAGACTATTGATCATAAAACGCAATTTTTAACCAACCACATACTAAATTTATTTGATAGATATGCTCCTAAAACAACATTTAAAATATTCAGACCTCCTGCTCCATGGATTACTGAACACATAAAATTACTTATACACCTTAGAGATATAGCTAAAAATGGATTTAGAAAAACAAAATCCCCGAGTCATTGGGAATACAATAAACAGTTCAGAAACTTTACCAGTTCAGCAATTCGACTTGAAAGAAAGAGTTATTTTGATTTAGTACACGGCAAAGCTTGAGACCCTTGATTTACGTTCAACCAAAGAAGTTTCAATACCATCACATTTATGTGATGCTAATAAAATTAACATCTATTTCATTAGCTGTGTACCTACCAGTAACACGACTGGTAGGTACTAATACTCATTTACCTAATTCTGACATTGGTAATGGCAAGAGTGAATTTAAATTCTCCTTTAGAACGGTGGACTGCAAAACAGTATTAAACATTATTAATGGCTTTCAATCGAATGATGTTGGATACGACGGTTTTAATATTGAAATGATTAATACTGCCTTTCATAACACATTTAATTAATAGTTGTTTACTGCATGGCATATTTCCATCTTGTAGGAAACATGATGTAGTTAAACCTCTCCCTAAAACTCATAAACCAGTAGACTTTAAAGATCTCAGGCCCATAAGCATTTTTCCCACCTTGTTTAAAATTCTAGAAAAAGTAATCTTTAATCAATTAATGAGTTATGTAACCACTAATCATATTTTGCCTGAAGTACAGTCGGGTTTTAGGGCTGGGTTTAGTTGCACAAGGGCACTGTTAAAAGTAACAAACGATATCCTCTCTGCCACTGTTAAAGGTGAAATAACAATATTGGTACTACTCGACTACAGTAAAGCATTTGACACTGTTCATCATGATACCTTAGTTCGTATATTGGAGAGTTTAGGCCTGGATAATAATTCTACAACCTTAATAGCAGATTATTTAAGCAATCGTTTACAAAGTGTCCAGTTAAATTGCAAACTGTCATATGCTTTACTAGTAAAGCATGGTGTTCCCCAAGGTTCCATTCTTGGACTCGTGTTATATTCCACCTATACCTCTAACCTGATAAAAACATTAAGAATTGTAACATCCATGTCTATGCAGATGATACGCAACTGTACTACTCTTTTAAACCATCCAATTTATAGCGTGCTATGGAAGTGGTCAATACTACCTTACAATATATTTAGGCTGCTTCCACTGAATTATCTCTCCTAATCAATCCTAAAAAGCCAACTGTACTTTTATTTTGCAATAAAAATGAGTATAAAAGTCTTTATAAAAATGTTGAAATTAGAATGAACAATACTAGAATCCCACTAGTGGACAAAGCTAAAAGTTTAGGCTTCACCCTCGATAACAGATTTCTTTATCAGGATCACGTATATAAGAGTATTACGCGTGGTTATCATAACTTAAGAAAATTGTACACTCATAGATCATACTTCATCATAAATATAAAAAGAAACCTTTGTGAAGCCTTAATTCTCTCTCAGTTAAACTACTGTGTACCAGTTTAACATGCTTCTATCGATGTAGCTACCTCTACTCGTATACAAAAACTTCAAAATTCCTGTCTAAGGTTTATTTATGGCATTAAAAAGTTTCAATATATTTCACATAAATTAGAGGAATGTGGTTGGTTATCAATGCAAAATAAACCAAAAATTACAATGTCTATGTCTGTATCACAAGATATTATCAGAGAAAACTCCTCCGCACCTGTAAAATAATATCACGTTTCGTGCTGACATCTATAATGTATCAACTAAATTTAGAGAGCTAATTTCTCCTCCACAACACAAAAATTCGCTCTTAGAGAGATCCTTTTCTTATCAGATATACACCATGTACAATAATATTAAGGAATCTCTTAAAGGTTATTCACTTAACAAATTTAAATATGCATTACGTTGTAACCTATTATCCAACTCTTGATCATTGCCTTCTACTGTTTTTTATATTATTTAAAATCAAGTAAATTCTAACTCTCTTTATTCAATGTCGATTCTCATAATACATTTAATTCTAGTTCAAGTTTAGTTTATGCAAATAATTAAAATTACTTTACAAATTAGGCAGGTTACTATTTTATCTAGTTTTCTCTTACCCAGCAAGGTGAAATGGTAGAGCAAAGACGGTTTAAAAAAACCCGATTTAAATTTATCTTTGACATTAAACAAATAAACAATTAAATACTTGTATTAAGTTTAATTGTACATTTATCAATTACTTTGTTAACTGCGGCTTACTACATATTTATCAATTACGTTTTGATCTGTTAATTATTATTTGGAATCTTGTATGTCTGCTTGTATATTGTTGAAATTTTTATTGTTGATATTGTTATTGTTAATATTGTTAATATTGTTTAATAAAACTATTATTCTTAAATTATTATTATTTAAACAAACAAATCTTATTCTATTGAATGCTTAAACCTATCGGGATATATATTTGTTTCAATTCTAACGTTCACGTTCGCTCAAGGTTTGTATTGGAAAACAGTTAAAAATAGAATCCAGTAGCAATTGTCTTAGGCTTTAAGTAGAATTCACTCGTTGGTGTTGCATTTTGTTATGAAGAAGGTTTGTGAAGTACCAGGTACCTTAGACTATAGGCATATGGTCAAAGTCCTATTACTAGAATTCTGCTGAGACTAAGGAGTCCTAACTCTAGCAAAGGAAATTTTAAATGCTACACATCGCAGTAGCATGGGACCTACGGTTTTACATCTCTTCCGTATTATGACCTTCTGTAGGGTTTTTAAATTTTCAAATTCTTACCGGAACCGGAGATTGAACTCGCGACTCTTAGATCAGTAGTCAGAATGCTAAACCACAGAGCTACTGAGTCGCGTATTTAGCAGTCATATAATATGTTGTTAGTTGAAAGTAAAGCTCTTGACGTCGGCAGTTGTTGCACATAATTCATTCAAGTCTTTAACTAAAATATAAAAAAAGTTATGTTAATAACAGTAATTTGTGCTTCACATCTGCTGGCTAAATTATTCATACTCTAAAACCATACGTTGAAATAATTAAGGGTTGGGTAGGGACCGCATCCTCATTTCCCCCATTGGCGGTTTAACATCTAAAACAACAAGTTCAACACCATTCCCTCTCATATTTATTTTTCGAGTTTAACACATTGAGATCACCTTACCTTAACTATTTGACAATTTATTTGGCACCGAGTTCATCAAAGTTCGCAAATACTTCATGAATTTTATGATTTTATGATTACAGCTTTTCAAACTACGAAATTTGTGATTCTCAGGGACTCTGTGTTAGGAGAATATTCACAACTCTTGGATTTGACATGACAGTTCTGTGCAGTGAAAAGCGGATTTAAAAATGTTAGGTTTATTGGCTACTTATTCTGGATCTAACTGAACACTCTTACATGTTGTAAATTCTCTCCGGATTATTTACTTTTGTATTAATTGGCATTTATCACAATATTTTAAGTGGATCGGTTATTTATGATGAACAGTTAAGGTTGAAATGCCATTTTTGTGTCAGCATGTTTGGAAATCTTCCTGTGTGTTTAAATTTAGAGTGTATACTGGTAACAGCACCCCTGAGAGTCATACGTGTAGCACATTTAGGCATAATAGAAATACTATCGCCGTAAATATATAAACTCTTAAAGAGGTAGTAAAACATATTCGAAGATTTTGAGACTATAAAGTATGGTTTGCGGAAAGTTCGTTCCCCACATTTCGTTCCGGGGATATTTCGTCTCTCCACGTCTCGTACCCGGAAACTTCGTTCCCGAGCGAGCTCAATTCGTCTCCTAGATTACACGGTGTTGAAAAACGAGTACAGCGATCGGAATGCAGTTGGAAAATGAAAGATATTTTAATTAATTTATTTATTATAATAAACTGATAAGAACTATATCTCTCTCAACAACAACAACGGAGGAGGAGGAAAAGAGAGAATCTCTCTCTTTTCCTCCTCCTCCGTTGTTGTTGTTGAGAGATACATAAAAATGTTATAGGAATTATAATTCCTGCTTGGTTTGTAGAGAAATTTAAGAAAATTTTCAGTTTTTCAAAAACGAGTCGGCCTTGACACTTAAGCAAAAAATATTTTCTTTTCAGGTAAACTACCCTTTTTGTTCATGATACGGCAAAATATTACTAAGAAAAGTTGTTCAGAATGAGAAATTATGGCTCTATAAAAAATATCAGGAAGATACGTACTTAGATTAAACCGCCATTTTTAATAAATGCAATTTATTTTGTTCTTATAATATAAATTAATTAAAATATATTTCATTTTCTAACTGTATTCCGATCGCTGCACTCGTTTTTCAACACCCTGTAATCTAGGAAACAAATTGAGCTCGCTCGGGAACGAAGTTTCCGGGTACGAGATGTGGAGAGACGAAATATCCCCGGAACGAAATGTGGGGTACGAAATGTGGGGAACGAAATGTAGGGAACGAACTTTCCGTATCCCATAAAGTATATGTACTCGTACATATTTTTTATTACTATAGCATTTTTGGCTGGAAAGTCTGGGTCTACGACCTAACTAGTTCGACTGCCAATTGTTGACAAATCTAATTCTTACATTAACAAAACAGCATTCTAGAGAAAACAACGTGGTCAAAATTTTTCTATGAAATACAATTAAATACACTATGAACCACTGCGTACATTAAAGCAGTTGCCCATCTATTACTATTAATATTTACTACACAAACGTATCTCATTATTACAACAAATTTGGCCATTAACCGTTACAACTACCTGTAATTGTATAGAATGACAGTGAAGTGGTACATAGGTTCAATAAGTGATGTAATGGTCTGAACGGTATGCTTAATAACATGCTTTCAATGCTTACGCTGCTACTGTTATACAGGAGACCTCCATTAGTATCTCACAATCCTAAATTATTCAGGCAAATTTATAATTAACACGAACTACACACTAAGTAGCCCATTGTAAACTACTCAAGGAAAACAACTGCTCTCAGTTCGGCTCAGATTAATTAGCCGAAAGTTGAGTTCATTACTATTTCAACCGAATCGCCATCACAATCGATAACGTAGAATATTTAATAGTGTTTGGTTAAAGTTTTACTGTGACGTGAATTTCAATTTTGGTTATCTCTTTGATGTCAAATTAAGTTGAAAATGGATGGATATTTACCGTGTTTAGATAAAACACTCTCTTTCTTCATCTTTAGTTTTATAGAGATACTCTTACTTGTTTCATTTGTTAGCGCTACAAACCGTTCCTTTAGCGTTTGCAGTTTCAAATTTTATTAAAGTGTACATAATATGCGAAGAAAGAAATCGTTATTTAACAAACAAGCGTATTAATAAAAGCGATTAATAAATAGAGACATATTAATCGCCGATTAACACACGAGTTGGTTAGAATATTTTTTCGTTGGTCGTACCTTATTAAGTTGAGAAAATTTAATTTCACTGCATGGCAAAAATATGACACTTAAAAATGTTGACTTTCATGGTAGCTTTGATTTCCTATACTAAAATCCTTTATTCATAGAAAATCATCCATTAATGGGAGTAATTAATAAACGATTTTAGATAATATAAAATCATACATTAATAAGTGTCATTAATAAACGATTTTGTGTGCATTAAGGAAACCCATAAATAAACGATCAGCGGAAAAGATAATTAATGTCCACGAATTACATTTGACATGCATAGCGCACTGAGAATTTAGTCTATTAACTGCTTATAGAGGTGGTGCCTTATTTTTTTTCAAGTCATAATCACTTCTAATTAGATTATTACGGTTGCCTTCTCATGCTGATGTAGACAATTAGCTGATGGAAAAAACAGGCGAATGAAGATATCATATTGACATGCGATCTTTACATTCTTTATTTCAACAGGGCTACCGTTAATCCTTCTTCCTTTTATGCTTTTGCTATAGACGATTCTTTTAACTATAAGTTTATAAACCATTGTCGCTTGGTTGGCTTATACCTTTCTATATCTTTTGCTTCACGGTTGCCGCTACGTTTGCAAATCGCCATCACCAAGTATTATTGGTTTGTTGTTTGTTATCTCTTGATTTTTCTTTGCAATTTTCCCTGTGTCAAAATCTTTAATTGTATGCACCTTCTCGACATCACCATCTATTTCATAGCTCATGTTTCCCTTAATCGAGTCCATTCTTAACTCTCGAGTGGTCGCGATGTTATTTGTAACACCAGTACTCGCGCGTAGGTCAATGGTCATCCAAAGTAATAATTTGTAGAATATCAAATTGGTGTTGAAAATTTAAAAATTGTATATTTAGTACTTAGCGTTTCTATTTATTCTGAAAATCTGTGTAATAATTAAGATATATATATATATAATCTATCCCTCTTCTACTATTAAGTGTAATAAACCTTTTTGTACATAACTAAATACTTCATTCTTACATTTCATAACTAAATATTATCCTTTAGTAGCTTGTGCATTCCATTCTTTCCATCTTTATTTCGCCACTACTCTCCAAGTATTCCTGTCCCTTGCTAGATCCTCGGCCTGGTTCCAGAACAAACCCCTTCTCTTTCTTTGTCCCATGTCATGCTTGGTCTGCCTCTCTTTCTTCTGCCCGTATTCTTTGCTTTCCATTGTTTTCTAACTTGTCTTTCTTCAGTTACTATTTTCATAACTATGTCCCCACCACCGTACTGGGCCTTCTCTATATATACTTCCTAGCACTCTGGGTTTTCAATTTTTGTCTTATATCGTCGTTCCTTATTTTGCCCATTATCGTTACTTTTGCTACTCTTCTCAGATATTTCACATCTAAGACCTGGATTTTCTTATGTAGCTTCTAGGTTAATACCCACGTTTCGCATCCGTATAGTAAAGTCGGTAAGTATATGGTTTTATAGATTGTCATTTTTGTTTTGTTACTGATCTCTTTTTTATTGATAAATCCTGTATTCATACCATGGAACATTTTTGTCGTTGCAGTGATTCTATTCTTAATTTCCTCGTCTAGTTTTCCCGTATTGTCTATAGTTATTCCTAGATACTTTATATAATAATTAAGAATTTCTACTTAAACTGCTATTTTTCATGGAATATAACATACAAATCTTTATTAACGTAAAATGCAGTCATAAAATTAAAATAAATTCATATGAATCTATACGTGATCAGAAATAAACACATAACGAATAGCGAATTCTTGTACTTCGTTTTATCTGCAAAATTATGAGAGGTATCAATTTCTTGATTCGTGGCAGAATAATGATCACTACACGCAATCAGCATCACCGCCTTCTTCATCGAAATAATAAATTCATCACCACCTCATCGAATTATTTTTGCAGCCATGGGTTACTGAATGTATACACATGTAACACGAGTGGTCACGCGCGTGACACTAGCCATCCAGGCCAAAGTAAGCAAGATTTTTTGGAAAAAGTAAGCAGCCAGTGTTTCAGGAAGGCGGTGTGTGTCGCAACAATGTAACTTACTGTGGAGGAGAATAATCATCCGCGCTACCACTGAAGGGTTAAAATAATTGTAATATCATTTTTATGCCGTATTTAGATAAGTTTACGTGATTATTATATAGATATAAATTTTTCTTTTTTATTAATTTTTTTTTTGTGGAATGAATTTCTAGGAATGGCAAACCTTATTTCCCGTCATTTGTTTGATACAAGGTGATATCTTTTATAGTTTGCCACTATACTATTTTAAATAAACTGTATCTATTTGTTTCCTCAAAGCCATAGCTTGTTTCAAGATTGTATCAGGCAGGTTGTGAGTTGTAACCTGTACTATTACTTTTTTCGTAATGTTTCACTATAGCTTGTCAGGATATTTTCAAATTGTACGAATGTAAGGGTTATTTGCCTATTTTTCTAAATTACGACCTCACTTGTATATAGTTTTTTTCATATTTTTTCGTTTGAATTTAAATATATCAAGTTTTATGCAATCATTGGCTCCAGGCCGTTACACAGCTGTGTTTTGCTTCGGCCCGTTTTGCGCACACGCGTGCTTTTTATCGTCTCGCAGCTGTCGTGAACTGCATTCCAGCGTGTTTTCTAACATAAATTTAAAACGCAAGGTGAGAATGAATGGTTCAGCTCGATTTTCGTCTGGGCGAGAGTTGCTACGGCCCTTTCCCGTTTTTCTGAGGAGCTGCGTGGCGTGTTTGTGTTTTTGTCAGTTGGGAGTTGGTCACGGACCTTGTTGGTTTCTCCGAGGAGTCTTAGAGTGTGGCTCCTCGCCGTCTCTGCGGCTTTGGTCGTGGGGGCGACGTTTTACGGAGTGTGTTTCGAGACTTGAAGCGAGTGAGTCGCTGCGTTGTTGGTGTTCCTTCGTTTTGCCAAATGCTTCTCTGTTTTTCCGTCGAGTGGGCCGTCGGCCAATATGACCACTTCTGAGTGTATGGGATCAAAATCGAAAGTCTACCCCTGGTCAACTTTTACATACGAGCCTTGTCGTCGTTTTGGCCACATCGTGGATTCTGTGTAGGAAACTGTGGGACCTCATTATCAACACCTACGCTGCGAGCTCATTGGAGTTTCCGCCCCATTTCGCAGTCTTGGCACACAGCCGGTCTTCAAGCTGGACTCGTTTAGACCGCCTCAGGTGAAGTTAAGACGGTATTGTGTACTAATTAATGTCTGCAATGATATTTATGCTCTAACTAATGTTTGTTACACTCCTTTTCATTATGCAGAGCGAGTAAATTCTCAATGTACAGTGCCATATGCTAGCGCATCTCATTTGTGTACTAATTAATGTCTGCAATCATATTTATGCACTAACTAACGTTTGTTACACCCCATTTTATTATGTAGTGCGAGTAAATGCTCAATGTACAGCGCCATATGCTAGCGCATCTCGTTTGTGTACTAATTAATGTGTGTAATCGTATTTGTGCACTAACTAACGTTTGTTACACACCTTTTCATTATGCAGTGCTAGTAAATTCTCAATGTACAGCGCCATATGCTAGCGCACCTCATATGTGTACTAATCAATGTCCATAATCATATTTGTGTAAGAACAATAGACCTATTTGTTAAACGCTACCGCTGTATTTTCTTTGTGTTGCATGCTGAGTTTCAGTCTAAGCAGTCTGTAGTGTCGTCGCTAGATTGGCGACTGGTGTATGATTGGTGTAAAGCGGATCCTGGACAAATTTTTCAGCGGTTCCTCAGTGAGTTTATTTGTGCATTGTTGTTCACTTTGATGGAATCGTGTTGGCGCTCAATCTATTTAGATTTGTTTACCGTTTATTAGGCCGTTGACCTTGTGTTATCTCATGTTGGACCACCACTCGCTGCACTGAGTCTAGTCGGCGCTTCTTGTTACGGGCTGGGCAGCGGTTCTATGTGAGTTACATTCCCGATTTTGAGAGGTACCGTACGCGCTAGTCGTCTACCTTTTTCGTGGTTTTTCGTTGTCGTAAATGCCGTTTTGTCCTGTTACAAGCTGCCGTAGCAAACAATTTCATTCAATAATAACTAATATATTCTAATTAAAATTGTGTTTGTATTTTTCAAATTTAATTGTAATGTAATTAAAGTAGCTACAGTGGAGCCGGTACTTCGCGTCCACATTTGACCGTTGGCGTTGGTTTGAATTAGTTCTAAGCTGTTCAACATTGTAAGTAAGCCCGATCGAGAACGAAGTGTTGCTAATTATATAAACAACATATATCTTAACCGTCCGCTGCAGAAATGAATGTATTGAGAAGAATCTTTGGAAAAACAAGATACGACTGAGTGAGGAATGTCAACACAAGGGAAGCATGTAAAATTGAAGACATTACCGATTGGGTATCGCGCAGAAGAAGCGATTGGGATTCACATATACATAGACTGGACGAGAGTAGAGTGGTACGAATCGCACGAGGCGACCAACCTAGCGGATGAAGAAGTATTGGGCGACCAAAAAAAAAAAACGGTGGAGCGACTAATAATATGGCATAGAACAGGCTGTTAGCCTATTTCAGAAGTTAAAAGAAGAAGAATAAGAACATATCTTAACTTTTCTGATAAGACTGAAACAGTAGAAAAAACACCTAGGAATGTTAATTACATTAATTCAGAAAGAGAAAGAGAAATTCCAGTCGGCAGGATTCTAACCTACGCTCCCAGAGGAAATCTAATTTCTAGTCAAACGATTTAATCAGTAGGCGAGGAATGTTTCGTAATCCACATGCCTATCGTCATACGAACACGTTTATTATGAGAATTTAATCTTGAATTCAATCTAAGAAATACAAACCTCAATAATTGAGTGCAGTGATGCTATTTAAATTAGATATATCGATGTAGAAATATAAACCTAATAATAATTGTTAACAACCCAAAGAGGTATGGGGTAGCCTATGGACCTTATATAGCGCAACCCCTTTATGCTTTTTATACTTTTCTAACGTTTGTTTTAGAAATGTTCTTTTTATATTTTCTGTATCATGATATCCAACTTCAATGACCACTTTTTAGACGTGTTCAGATTTTAGATGGACTAATTTGGGTAGTCTATGTATTGCCGTGATTCATGATCGAACCTGTAATCTTCAGTAGTTTGTCATATACTAGTCACATGTTCTAATATTTAATTTCAGCGCATGTTGCCTCTGATCTCAAAAACTCCATTTCTGCATTGAGTTCTTCGTCATTGGTTTTGCAAGAGCTTTCAACATTCACAACCACAAGCAAGCCTTGGTACCGCCATTCCATGATAGTATTTTAGCAGTATTATTTCAGTAGAATAAGTTGTTACAGTTCCACAAAAGTATATATTAAAATATACTCTCGCTACAACCTCGTTGCTCGTAAACGAAACGTAATCGTGTTAATTAGAATACGCTTTCCGTTTCACTTTTTATCGTTTAACAGTATTTTTGCTATTAAGTATTTTTTTGCGAATTCTAAATCGTTTTTTGATCTTGAATATGTGATCATAATATTCTAATGTCAGCTTTTATTTAGCTTGATAAAGGATTTTCATTATTATGGATTCTTTGTTTGTTGTTTTTACTTATCTCTGTGTAGTCCTGAGAAAATCACCTTCTGAGATGACGAAAATAAGTCATGTAAGCACGGGATTGTAATGAACGATGTTTTTCATTAAACCTTTCTGAAAACAAAAAACAAGGCAAGAAATCTACTCTATTAGAAACCTTTATTTTTGAACATGAACGGACAAAAACCTATATCTTAAATTTTTACTAAATGAAATATTTATGTTACAATTTGTGTTATTGTAAATATACAATCCTTTAGCAGGCACTTCATTTTGTAGAATTGTAGTTGATGAAGTCGTAGGTACTACATCAGTATTTATTTCTTGGTTTTCCAACAATGTTTTCTGCTGTCGAATTTGAGTTCCTATTCTGGAATGATTGAACAATTTACGAGAAACTTCAACATTTTTGCTTACCGATTCTTCGATGTAGCCTTCAGCCACTGTCGACGAACGCCAACCTCCATGTCCTTTTAGAGTAAGCAACTTTCCTTCGGCTTCAACTAAGACAGATGCTGAACATCATCTTAAGCCGTGTCCAGTATATTATTTAGGATTTTTTAGGTTTAAATATTCAGAAATCTGTTTTATTGTTTCAACTTAAGAAGTACTATTTAGATAAAGCTAATAGTTTGCATATAGCTTAGACTTTTACCCTCGACTAAAATAGCTATATTTTGTCTACACAGCAGATGCAAGATCAGCAACTTAAAATATTAAGTTTTTTCCATTTTTGCTTTTCGCATGTAGCTTAAGCTTTTATCATTGACAAAAATTGCTAAACTTTTAATCCAGTAGATACAGGGTGAACCACAAATACAGGCTAAGAGTAATGCTTTTCTTGAAAATTTGTAGTTTCAAAACTTCCAATTGCGCGAGAAGTTTTGTGTATAGCTCTCTACATATTTTTGATTTACTCCACTGATTTTTGTTTATTTCTGGTGCTTCGTAGGGTTCTCATTACTCATTTAATATCTGTAAATGTTACTAAAGTAGAATATATTATACAATTGTATGAACCACCATGCATTTACATTTTGTCACTAGATACTTGTACCTATTTAGTTAACATTTAGTTAAAATCTTTTGTTCCAGAATTATACAATTTGGTATTATATGACAACAAAATGTTGACAATGTTTTTCACGTTAATTGTTTTACATAAAAATTATGTCTGTACGTCTTTTATAACAATTTCATATAAACGTACATCAGAAGTAAATTAGTATTCAATTGGCCTTTATGTTACCGTTAACGATACATCTGTAAATAAATGCAGGTATTCCGATCCGCCTTTGAAATTCTAGTAAGAAGCTAGCTTGTGAAAAGCTTCGAGACGGCGTAAAACTTGACTTGTCGCATATAGCAAGCGGTGAAGCAGAAAAAGGATGTCACTTTAGTGCAGATCTCTCCGGTTGACCCGCTACAAACTCTGCAAAAGATATGACAAACAATACATATGTAACATCTGCAGCTGACCGTAGCATACATTCTGTTTTTCGCTTTGCCTAGAACTTGTTTATTGATACTGCAACGTGTACTTTTATCGAAATGATTGGACGCTAGCCAAGTACTACTATTTTAATAGATGCAGTTATCGATATTTGTAGGTTATATAATATGAAATTAGTGTCCTAAATCGAGCGTATGCTTTCAGTTAACCTCACTGCTATATCAGCTATCGTTTGAGACTCCTGCTGACAAAGAATTTGAGATAAACCTTAACCACCTCTTTATTAGCAGGTAGCAAATACAATTTGTCAAGATTTTTTAGATATCGTCATGAACTAGAGGTCTGTAATTTACGAAGAAACAAGGCCAACGAAGGTCCCTCAGGGTAACCACTAGACATGCGACCGCATTTTGGAAGCCGTTGTTCGAACTCCGTTTCCTTATCTGCACGTAATCAAATTTGGATAAACCCTCGTCCTTCCTACTTCATAAATTAAGCGAGCCAATACTCAGGGTTTACTATTTATATTTACATGGGGTTCGGGCGTCAACTACCATTTATACGAAATTGGAAATGTGAAGTAGGGTTGGTTGTTCTGAACGCAATCGCACTGAAAAAATAAAGAATTAACGTCTTCTTTACAAACGCCTTGAATAAAATTGGTTACAAGTAATTGCTGCTTAATACACATTTCTTTACAAATAAAGTAAATAGCGAGAATCTGCGAAAAAAATTGTATACACATTCCTACTGTAACGGTGTACACTCTATGTCTGCTATTATTACTAAATTTATAGCCGTTATTACTGACGGTACTCCAATAAACTAAAAGTTGTATAAAGGATGGGAACCTCCGCTTCACACATCGAAATGAAACAACGCCGTGAACTTCGAACATTTTTTTATACTTATGCGTGATTACACTACATCCACCTACAAGTCAAACTTTACTTGTACTATTGCGGAAAAAATATTTCGCACGATACTTAATTTAGTTACTTGGTTTTATCCACAGTCTTAAAATCAATGTAATATTGGCGCCACGTAAGGTAGATGAGGATGGATTAAGTAAGTAAGTATAAATATAGTCAATAAACGTCATAGCCTACACATCTAAAGAACGGACTATCTACGTAAACAGTAAAAATAATTACTAAAAATGAACATTTAATTTCGCTTAAGAAAATGGCGTTAACTGTTTGACTAAAATTAATTTTGACTATTTCCCACATCTCTTATTATCCAATGAAAAGCCATGCTTTTTCAAAATTCAACCAATCGTGTGTTTTTGTAGTGGCAAAAAATCGAAATTTTCCCTTGGGATTTTGTCAGTTTCTTTTGCCACTTGCATCCACGGCAACCACCAAATATGTTGCTTTAATCAAGGTGGTATTTAAGAAACGTCATTTAAACTGTCATTGCGCATCAGTATAAATGTCAAAATGAACCGATATTTGGGAAATAGTCCACAAAATGTATTTCGGGCTCATGATTTTGCTTGGCAAATGTTTTACTCACGATTTGTTGCCTTCGGCTCGGGAATTTGATCAAGTTAGTTTGTCTTGTGACATTGCCAAAACAAAATACTTTCGTAAAACATTTTTACCGGCAAAAGCATTTGCCCTTAATACATTATTACTGAAAAAATAACGTATTTTCTCAGCTTTGTCAACGTCCTTTAGTATTTTAAACGTGTGCCTGCTGTTGGTGCGAACCAAAAGCCTACTAACAGCACTGAGGGTCTGCGATGCTAACTCACCTAAAAGAAATAAAATCTAGCAAAGAAATTGGTGGGGACCAAAAGACTACCAAGAGCAATGAAGGGCTGCGATGTCAGCTCAAGATCTACGTAACAGAATAGAAGTGAGAAAAGAAGTACGCGCGAATAAAGATCCTGCGAGCAGCAATGAAGGGCTGCCCTGCTAGCCCATGATTCACTTAAAAGAATAAAAGTTATACAGGAACTTATTGTGAATTAAAAGCCTACTAACAGCAATGAACGGCTGACATTTCAGCTTTAATAATTTACTTATATCGATCAGTAATAAATAATCTGTTACAGCAGCGCTCCGCTTAATTCTTGGAGCTACTATGTGCTTCATATCTAACTCATATTTATTCTTCTGCCAGCGGAATCCAGATGCGTTGGAGTGAAAAAACTGCTCCATTCGTAGTACCTGGAAACGGAAATAAATCCTCTCGCCGAATGGACTGTTTAATAGGCTGTTGTCCTACCCAAACCAAATATTAGTTAATCTCTCCTTCAAGTTTTTTTCGTTAAAAAGTAAGAAAGGACTCCATACATTTTAAGCTAAATTAACTTGCTATTTTCGGTTTGTTTTAACAGCAGTGTAGCATTCTGATTTAGCTTAGTTCCATGTCATAATTTAGGACCAATTTCTACAACGCCAAGCCGCCTCGCGCCTGAAGAGTCTCCCAGCCTTGCGCCGGAGCAGATCGTGTTACTGAGTCTACATTCAGCTAAAACTACTAATATATGTCGGTTTACAACATATTCAAACAAACGAAAGCTTTTGTTAGAGTTTTAATTGGTGGAATAGCAGCAGTTATCACTTGAATGCAAGAAAATTATTAAGTTAAAATATTGGCATATATGGCATACAAAAACCGCGGTTTTATAGTGTCTGCTGACGCTGTCCGATCTCTAGACCTTTTCTCCATCTCTGTCTGTCAATTCATCTTGGAAATTTATTTCGCTCATGGCTCTCTTTATGACTCTTCCCCATGTTGTTCTGGGTCTTCCTCTCTTTATTTTTTCGGGAGAGGTCCATTCTAAAGTTGTTGTAGGTAACCTATCTGCGTGCATAGCTGTACCATACTAAGGGCCGGTTGCAGAAAGCAATGTTAAGTCTCGTGTTAGCTAACATCGCGTCAAAGTGAACAAAATCGCATCAAATTTTGTTTACTAATGTATTAGTTACCATAAGGATTTGAGATTTGATGCGATTTTGTTCACTTTGACGCGATGTTAGCTAACACGAGACTTAACATTGCTTTCTGCAACCGGCCCTAACTGTATTCCGTGTACATTCTCAATTATAGTTGCTTTGACATTCATTATTCGTCTTATTGTGTCATTCGGTCGTCTTTCCATCCTAGATATTGACTTTTCTCTTTTTCTTGTTCAGTTTTGGATTTTCCTTGTATTTTCTTCAGCGTTCTTTCTAGTCCCGTTCTCATCACATGACCTAATTGTACCGGTCTTCCCTGTTCTATGATTCTTGAAATGTCTAATCATTCCTTGAGTTCCTGCTTGGTTCTCTTTCTCTATTCGTTTCCCACTATTTTTTGTTTATATACGAGTTTTAATATTTTGCTCTCCCGTTTGGCCACTTGTGTTTAGCCTCCATGATTCACTAGCGTAAATCACTGTAGGTTTTATGTTGTTTTGTAAAGTTTAAATTACGTATGTCACGGGTCTGCTTGAATTTAGATATACTGTAGAGTTCATGCATATTACGGTTTCCTGTCATGGTGTTCGTGTACTCTCTTTACACAATTTCTATTTATTATGGTTCTTAGACATTAAATTAATTATTTGAATGCTTCATGTTTTCTTTATTTGGTTTTCTTATTGGTTATCGTTGGAGACTGCTTTAGTTGGCATCCTTCCCTTTGTATTGTCCTGTATTTCGATTTCTGATCGTTTACTTTTATCCCTATTTTTTGGCTTCGTTATTTACTAACGTTGTTGCTCCTTCCAGCTCTTTTTTGACAGTGTTATTATTGTTATGTCGTTGAGGAAGGCTATACATTTTTTTTCTCTATTTGTCTTCCTGTTCCGTATTATTATTTTTCAGAGTTATAGAGTATACAGCATATAGCATCGAGTCTCAAATGTATTTTTCTATGATTTCCTTTAATCTGGTAGTTATTAGTTTCGCAAGTGCTTTACGGATCGCAATTGGTAAAGCAATATAACTTCCGCACTCTGACTTGTTTCCTTGTTTGTGAATGGAATATATTACTGATTTTTGTCAATTCTTGAGGCAGTTCTTTGCCTACCATATTCTAGTTATTGGAGCAGGTGTTTTTTTGTATAGCTCCTATTTTACGTATTTAGTTAGCTTTGTTTGCAATTCATCGAGTTCCGCACTATTGTTTTGTGATAAATTCTGTAATATTTCTTGAACTTCTTGTAATTTTGGTACCCTATTTCATCAATTTCTTGATTGCACTGTTAACTCTTTGTTATGTTTAACCTGTTTTCAGAATGATGTGCTGATATTGCTTCTTGGTTTGTGTCTCTTAATCTTGACGTAGAAATTTCTCACTTCTTTATTGTAGTTTCCTTTGAGCATTTCTACTTTCCTGGCGTTATCCCTAATAGTTTCCCCCTTCTCGTAAAAAAAGTTATTTTCTTTGAGTTGCGTCAAAATGTGAAGGTTATATTTTCGTCTTATATTTTGTCGTATGGCTGTGACTTTTGGTGGTGTTTGTACTTCATTTGCACCATAAAGTGGTCAGAAACGCAGTCTGCCCTTCTTTTGCTTGTGATATATATTATGTATTTCGCAAGCTTCTCTTCAACGAGTGCATGGTCTATCTGGTTTTCGTACTCACGGCCTTCCTTGACTCTTATCTGCGCGGCAAAGTAACCTGATTGCTGGCTTTTGTTATATGGTTTTTTGGTTTGTGGCCTATGAAGAAATTGCGGATTGTTGTAGCCCGGGCAGTTCTGTAAATGATTTAATTCTCGCACCTAGTTGGAGGATTTTATACGCGCTTCACCTGTCATTTAGTGACACGGTAGTCCAAGTTCATCTGGGGAAGTTTTTTCGAAACTGTTTACGCCGATTCTTATCGAAAGCATCCGTGAGTCTATTTTGGGTTTTCCCTTTTCTTCAGCAACCGGTCCGGAGCTCCTGAAACTCATAGGTTTAGCATTTACCATGAAACGCTATCCCCGCGACCGAACCGTCGCCATTTGCCTGGTTCGAGCTATTGCCACTTGCATTCCAAGCTTTGGAGGTGTGAACCTCCGCTTATCTGGATCATAACATAGCATGCAGCTAAGATCAGATTTGGTCTTCCTTTCTTTTAAATTAAATTATACAAGATGCCAGTGTTAGGGGCTCACCCGATCGCTACCAATCCGGAAGTCGGCGAGTATTGTACAGTTCGCTTCACCAATTGCGTACCTGAATAATTTATTTCCTAACTACGGCGTCTAGGTTAATTGCGACCGCATTTAATTTTAAACTGTTGTGGATCATGTTTGCACCTTTGTGACTGTTGTGTAAGCCTTTGCCTTCACGAACTGAATGTTATTGAAGTGCATCTTAAATTGGCCAATAATTTTTTGAACCTTGTGCAATTGATTAAACCCAAATTGGCCAATAACTATTTGAAATTCGTAGTAATGATTACTTGCAATTTGTACTAGTAATTTTCTGATATCTGTACTGACTGCTACCGAATTAGGAACAATTAAACTGTAATACTGGCATTATGGTGTTATTATTTCTTATTGCTACCTGTGCCTGATTTGAGCCTTTTTTCAGAAAAATATGTGCTACTTGCGTTTGCGAATTCTTAGTTGAATGCCTAGATACACTTGTCATTAAATGGTATAGATTCGTTGGCGCCCATTTGGCTTTTAATCATTTGTTAGTACCTAAAGGGCTGCACGTCGTCTTCCTGAACTGGCCGGCCGGAAATTGTATCCAAGCAGTCATAAAGTTTGTTTTGTTTGGCAGAATTAGCCGACGAATCGATTTTGATGCTAACAAAATATGTACTTCAGATGAACATATTTATTCCTGACGCAGGCTCATAAAAGTTGTTCTTCTGATCCATGTTTGGGTGATTTTACTTTTGTTATGCTTATTTTTCGGTGTTTTCCTTTAAGTAACACATTTCAGTTATGATCTTTATGGCGTCTATTTTTTCTCCACTTTGTGTATTTCAATAGAAATTCTATATTGTCGGAGAACATGCTTGTTATATTTCCAAAACGCGATTAATAATTTAAAATAAGCTACAAATATTTTCTTGCTGCTAGGTTAGCTTAGCTACCTATTGAGAAATAAGCAGCAGAAACCAAATAATGACAAGTTTTGCCGAGAACATTGCAGATTCCTGTAAGTCTACCTGTTTTATTCGGAAGCTTGTAACATAATCCTTGAGCTACAAGACGGGGGTTGAAAATCGATCATTACATATTTCTAGCATGTATTCCAACAAAAAATATGCTGGATTGCCTGAAGCGTACATAAAAAGACAAACTCGAGCAGGGCGTGCATTTGTGAAATCGCAATTTTGCAATGTAGCTGTAGATTGACACGTCTTAAAATTTATATTGAATGCAAATTGGCCCAACAAGTAATGTGTAAGCGTATACTAAGCATGGAAAATATTTATTTTTCCTTTAAAATTGCGTTTCCTATTGTACTGCAGTTACCCATTTCTGTTATAAATCAATTGGCGGTGTTTACAGTTATTAAAATAATTTAAACAAGTAGAAGGTTGAAAATTTAAAATGTTTTCTGGGTATAAAATTATTACGGTGACACTTTTCGTATTTTTTTTAAACGTCACTAATCGAGGAACCATGCTAATATGGCATATTTTTATATACATTTTGAAAAAGAAGAGACAAGGGGCCCATTTCATAAAACAACTTTTCAACTTTTTACATTGCACTTTGCATTTTTAATCTCGTAAAAATTGCAAACTTTTGTGATTAATAATATATATCTTTGCTAATTTTCAACTGTTCACTTGCACTACATAATTTTGATGAGATTGTATTTTCCAATTTTTCAAATATATTTTTTATGTACATACATAACCTGAAAATTGCAAAGTGCAAAGTGAAAAGTTGTTTTATGAAATAGAGTCAAGGTTGCGATAAATATTTTTTAATTTTCCGCTAGCTAGGAAATCAAATTTTATAAAATATTTACTTATTTTTTACTTGCCAACTGTAGGTTCATGGTATTTCTATTCAAATTTTGTATTACCCTTGTATATATTTACATGCCATTACAAAGGCTTTCCATTAAGGATTCTATATACGGAATAAAATAAAGCATATTTTATGCAGTTCCATTATATTCAGATGTTGACTACCGAATCCTTAATATAAGTTGCTGGTGTTACTGCAAATAGTTGTATAAAATTGCCATTCAAGCAGTTTGTGTAAAAACATAGGTTATTTAGGTGTGTATAGAATATATCCATGCGGGGAACCATTTTGTTGAAAAATGTGGCCTACATTGTTTTATATAGAAAAACAGCTGTTTTTTCACAGATAATTACGCCAATGGCTCCGGTTGTGACTAAAGAAACATTTAGTGTCGTAGAAATTAGGACTGTTTATAAACACATGTATATGAACGTTAGGTAAAAAATCTAGCGGTTTACACGAAATCTCCTTCGCAAAAGTAATGTACAGTCGTGTTCAAAAATGTATTGTACAGATACAGTTATAAGTTTATTAGTGGTTGTGTTTTTACTCAACAAAGGTTCACACTGTATCATTAACTAGGTAGATCTAGATATATACCTTCAAAATATTTGTATATACAACACTTTTTAACGTTGTGTAATAAATTCATAATCACAAATCACAAATGCTGTACAACACTTGAATGTACATGACTGTACATGATGCCAATTTGCAAATAAAAAAATTACTGTGGCTGGTGCCAGTACTCAGTCTTCGACGGTGCTACACTGGCGCTTTCCTTCTGGGCCACGAAATATGGTTCGAATGATAAGATTATGACTGCGGTATAAACGACGCGGTCACGACGGGTCCCAAGCAACATGTTCATTCAGTATATGTTGGGTCCCAACCTGAACTAAGTGCAAAGCGGTACTCTCATTTAACTAATACTTCTTGAGTTAAAGCAAAAATAGGCAATATGCTATTTTTTTAAGGTGCTTATCCTAGATATATTTAATCGACATTTTCTCGGTTTCGAGCCAGGTAGACTATAAACCAGATGCAGTGTCGCTTTCCTCCAACAAATAGTTTTTGCGCTATATGGCAAACAGGCGGATAGGCAGACATAGAGACGGACTGGCAGACAGACAGATAGACGAATTTAAAAAAAAACATGCTTTTCGGTGATTTTTCACGATTACAATTGTTTCTTAATTTATTAGACGAGGGCAGTCAAAAGGTATTAAGCGAGTTTGTAAACTCGTTGTTGTGTCAGAGGTTAGTAGTAAACTCCGAATTATAAATCTAGATAAAGCTAAAGAGGCACTGTTCTCTATTTCAGAGTTTGGTCTGAAAGTAGGCAGATCAGGGCCTTACCTTTCTGATAAAGTGTGTTTTTGGTGCGTATTTTATAAGCGACTGGGTGAGCCACCCGTCAGTTGCCAAGTGTGAAGATTGAACCTGTTATCTTAGCACTTCAAAAGTGACATTTCTAATCAACAAGACCATGCTGGCTCTAAAGAGAAAAAGTATTTATTGAATAAAGTAGCGATCTACTTTAATTCTTTTAAAATAAGGAAATATACTCTAAGCTCATGATTAATTATAAAACATATGGCTTATAGGGCAATATTGTATTTCTATAATAAATGCGGTGCCTTACTAAAAAAAACGAAGCAGATTTTAATACTAGCGAGAAGCTCTTGAGATCAGATTTCACTAAAAACACTAGTTTTTCTACGACACTGAGGTTCCAAAAGAATAACTAACACGAGATAGGTAATTAAAAACTAGTTTACTTTGTGTGGTTAAATGTGCAAGATTAATATCAAAACAAGTCTTTTGTACGTTCTTTTTACTCAAGGAAATTACTATTTCATTAAATCAGCTAATTTAGTTCCCTTTGGTGGGAAAAATTACATTTCAAAAGTAATCCCGCTGATGATAACAAATATGTTTATCAATTATAAAAGCAGGTAATGTGTTTTAATATTCCAGAAAAACCGAGCCTACAGGCTTCATTTTGCCCGTCTGTTGGTAAAATGAATAATAATGATATTATAATCAGAAGCAGATGCTGTTTGGAGATAATTATAATTTTCAAGACGTCAACAGGATTATATACTGCGAGACAGTACTGAAAACAAACGACAGACGTGGTAGCGTCTTTGCCATTAGCAAACTTTTTAGTTGCTTTATAAATGAGCGCTCATCAGAGCACCGCACCATAGGAAGTTGATTGATAAACAGCAAACGACGTTAGAGACTCTTCTCTGTCAAATGTAATATATTGTAAACTTGATACGGCCCGGGCTAACCGTCTGAATAAAAGATGATACGTCTGTTGCATTTTTTCCCGAAACAAACAGGCGAAAAACTCAGTAAAGCTACATAAAGCAGCCATTGCCTCTTTATATTGTCCTTTGTATACATTTCGTTTAGGCTAATGGCTATTAGAGACGACACATAAATAGCCTCCTTTGAAGCTGGTATAAATCACCTTGAAGGATTTCCTCCCACTGATTACGCTAACTTCTGCATGCTGTGTTAAGTTCTAATTATTGCTGGATTAGTTACGTTCCTAGAAGTCGACTAGAACCCCATCTCGTATCATAGGATTCTCTATACGGTGCTACCTATAATTCTATGTAATGTTGCGATTAAATAGTAGATTTTAAAATTTAATTAAAGCTGTTACTTATTAACTCGTCAGGATTTGATTATGTTCTTTAATACTAACAGTTTTTAAAATGAATTCAGTATAAGCCTCTTAATTTCTCAAGTAACAGCAATAAGTATAAAATATTCAGCTCGATCTACACAACCTACTTCATTTGATGTGCAAAATCATTCTGCGTGGAACTGCAACATTAGATTTCCACAATGACTCATAAACGTCAAGTTATTCCCCCTTGTGGTGTAACCGCAATCTACTTTAATAGCTGTTTGATATATAAATAGGTTCTTGCAAGGTACTATAAAATATTTTGAAGGGCTTCCTGACGCCGGTTGTGTTAATTTGATTAATTATGTGTAGTTATATGTAATCCCTTTACTCTTTATTCTAATAAAAAATACGTAAGTGCATTACTAATACGTCTCATATTAAACTAATACATCTTTATTTATAAGACTTTCTAAATTGTTTTATTTGAAGAGGTGCACTCCACATATAATTTTAGGCTCTATTTTAAAGCTTTGATTTTTTAGCAATTTACATTCAGTGTTTCAATATTGACTTCGCTCTTATAGTTTGTTTGTTTTAATATTATTATTAAACACCCAATACAATACATATTGTATATCGTCTCCGTGGAAACAACCTTGAGAGTCAAGTCATGAAGTGTTCTGGTCGATTTTGTAACCTTTTTGACCCAACAACCTTTTCCACTTCCGTAAAGACCTTTTTCTATTATCAACACTTTCAAACTTCCGCATTTTGAAAAAAAAAAGTGTTCTTAGTTTGTCTTGATACATACTGCTTTATTATTTAAGTTGTTATAGATAGAATTTTTTTATCTGAAATGCCCACGTACTGATTTTGATCTGAATTTTTCTTTGTTTAATCCACGTGAATAATTTCCACATTTATGCCTTTATTTCTTTACCAAATGCTTTTATGCGACAATGCAACAAAATCAGTCGTGGAATTTTGAATAAAATTCTGGAAACAATGCAGGTACCTCAGGCCAAAGTTAATGGTTTCTCAGATCTCGAGTACCATACACTGGCCATCAATTGCGAAATAGTCCAATATAGAGCTTTTAAAAATAAATCTCATAAATATACTGAAAATGTTTCATTATGATTTAGAAAATAACAAAAATTTGAAATAAATAATGCACACGTTATTTTAGTTTACACCCCCACATACACCTGGTTTACGATTTTTGTATTTCTCTTAAATGTAGGAGTGTAAACTAAAATATTGTTTACGGGCAGCTTATTTAGTTTACAACCCCACCTACACCTGGTTTACGATTTTTGTATTTTGCTTAAATGTGGGGATGTAAACTAAAATAGTGCTTACGGACAGCTTATTTAATTTACACCCCACTTTTTTTCCATTGTTTTGTATTGAAACATTATGATTTTAATTGCGAGGTTAGGTTAGATGAGGTTAGGTTAGGTTAGGATAGGATAGGATAGGTTAGGTTAGGTTAGGTTAGGTTAGGTACGTTGGCGTGTTGTGCCTGGTGTGCGCTCACGCCGGTAGGTGGCACTGGTGATGGCTTGGCTTGTTACATTCTCCTTGCAAATAGCAGAAGCTTATAAACGTGAATAATTTGTTTTACCTAATTTTCAATAAAAAGTTTGGGGTGTAAACTAATTTAGTTCAACATAGACTATAATTTAGTTTACACCCCCACATACAACTGATTTTTGATATTTCTATTTAGCTTAAGTGTAGAAGTGTAAACTAAAAAAGTACCCATAGACTATAATTTGGTTTACACCCCCTAAATGTGGGGGTGTAAAAAAAGTACCCATTTTTAATTATATTATAAAAATATGCAATTACTAGTTCTTTTTTTGACGGCTGTAGAAAAAACTTGTTTGTATTTCGTGACTTTTCTGCCTCGACTTAATGGTCTCGGCGAAAATTGACATTCTCACGAGCCATAAAAAAACACTCATTTCGCGCACTTAATACAAAGAACGTTTTTTCTACAGCCGTCAAAAAAAGAATAAAAGATTCTCTGCAACAAAATCATACGTATATAGCAAATAAGTAGAGTAATATTATTATATACGTAACGTTATATATGTGTTATAACTAAGGAAATGGTGCTCCAAAACAGTTTTTTCACTGCTAGCCGTGAAGAAATATTATTTTTCTCCAACTACACGAATAAAACGCCATATTGTCGAATAATTTTGTATAAAAAGTAAGTCATTTCGAGATGTTCACCAATTACCTTGGCAACTGTACACTTTTTGGTTCAAATTTGCACTAGTACATAAATGGACGCAAGATAGGGTTTTACATGGTAAATTTTAAATAAAAACCAAACGCTTCGTCAATATTCGGCAATCGTCGTCGTTGTTGTTTATTTTCCCCGTATAGTAATTGTTTATTTGCGCCATGACAGTTCTCAAAAATTCAATTTGAAAACAGTAAACGAAGAAATGGAAGTTGATCTTAGTGAATTATCCGAACCTGAAAGTGAAATAAGTTGTACCCCACCTGGTTTAAAGAAGTCGGCTTATAATGCCACACAAGAATTATTACCCAAAACATCGAAAGAAGTTTAGGAAAACAGTATAGACGATTTATGGAGTGGCGACTAGCGAATAAGACAACATCTTTTTCGGAGAACGCTTTAATTGCATATTTTGCCGAATTATCTAACGCAGTAAAGCCATCCACATTATGGGGACATTTTTCTATGCTGAAAGCGACATTAAATGTGAAAAACGACATTAATATTGGAAAATACTCCAAAATTGTAGCATATTTAAAACGAAAATCTAATGGGTACCTGCCGAAAAAATCAAAAACTTTAACTAAAGAGCAAATTAATCAATTTATATCTGAAGCTCCAGAAGAAAAATATTTAATGACAAAGGTATGAAATCCGATACTAGTTTTGTAGTTATCCGTAGTTTTAATGCGTAGTGTTTATTTTTTATAGATTGCTCTTATATTTGGCATCGCTGGAGCACTACGGCGTGATGAAATGTCAAAAATGAAACTTCAAGATATAACTGATTTGGGATCTGCTTTATTAGTACGAATTCCCGACACCAAAACTAAAACACCGAGGTATTTTACAATAACCGGAAACGACTATATGAATCTCTACAGATACAGAGCTCTTCGTCCTAATGACATGAACGAAACCCGATTTTTTATTAAATACCAAAATGGCAAGTGCCATAGAAGTGTTGTTGGAATTCATAAATTAGCAGGGACGGCGCAAGAAATAGCTCAATATCTAAAATTACCGGATTCAAAATTGTACACCGGCCATTCTCTACGACGTACATCAGATACATTGTTCGTAAATGCAGGTGCTGACTTAATAGCATTGAAAAGGCATGGAGGATGGCAGTCGTCTACAACAGCTAAAGGCTATATTGATGAATCCTTGTCTAATAAATTGAAAACGTCCAAGAAAATTCTCAATCTGAATGACGGCGATAATGCGATGTCTTGCAATACCGCGACCAACGCATTAATAAAAAATAATATACCATCATGCAAATACAGTAAAGTTCACTAACTGTTCAAATTGTACCGTAACATTAAATTTTAACCACTGCAAATAATTTGAGTGATGAGAGAATAAATGTACTTTTTGCTGACTTTATTAAATAATTTAAAATTTTCTACAATGTTTTATTCTAAATAATAAGTCATATTGTCGAATGTATGAGTAGTTGGAGAAAAAATTGTATGTTTCATTCGCATTTGTACGGCAAAGTACAACTTTGCCGTACGAATACCGCAAAGTGTAACTTTCTAATTAATAAATTGTACGGCAAAGCAGCTCTTTCAATGCTAGTGTACGAAAAATAACTATTTTTCACGTGTTAAAAAAAGTTAAACTTCGCGTATCTATAGCGATGCATAAATGTCACGTTTTTTTGACGGCTGTAGAAAAATTATATATTATTCCGTGTCGAAAACGAGCTTCAAGTTTAATTTAATTACAGTTCTGTAAACATGTCAGCGTGATGGCGTTTAATGTTATTGCGATATTTATATCTCGTGTTTTCAAACTGTAAATACCTTTAATCATATTTGGCTTTAATGGAGTTGCATTGCTAACGCTACGTGTGCTTGAATATTTAGCAGCTGATACGGTACGTCTATGCTCTTGTTTAGCAGTAGCGTAATTGCTGAAACACACGTAATAAGCTGCGATAATCAAATCTGAACTGCTTTGAATAGTTAACGTTCACAATTTAAAAGAAGTTAGGGAGCAAAAAAATATTTTTTTTAATTTTGCGTTATTTTAACGAAATACATACATCTTTATAGTTATATTCAATTTGTTTACTACAATGAACAACCCGCGCGCCTCCCCTTAAATGCCAAATAAAAATATGGTGGCGTATTAAATACCACTTTAAATTATTAAGCACAGCGTTACAGTTTTCCAAATCTTCCAATTTTTCTATAAACACTGAAAATTTTAACGGTAATTGAAGACTAAATCGAAAATTGCTGACTCGCAGTTAGTGTGAATACATTTGAGTATGCAAGATTACATGCGAGTACAGGGAACGAATAAAGCTGTTTAGGTAGAGGTGTGCATTATTCGATTATACGTGCTTTGCACACGTATATACGGATGTTACGAGATAGACTTCTAAATTTTGTAGTGTCTTTCTCCCAGTGCTACTGCTTTAGACACTGCATCAGTTTTGTACCAGTGCATCACCGTTAGTAGTTGTACATTAGCTCTGAAACGTATGACAGGTTTGTTATGATACTTAAGCAAAGCCAAACTAAATAAATATTTACTGATATTAATTTACATATCAAATACACCAACTTTTAAAAAATCCAGATTTTTCAAAATACTTATTCTGTAGAATATTTCTCATTCTTGTTGTGTAGAAGAAACTGTAAATGAACCAAAGTGTATCTAAAGAAAGCTTAATCGAAATGAGGAGGGATTTGAACTAAATATTAATTATTGAAGTAACCAATACCAAATGTAATAGACTACTACGGACGACAAACGTAAAGCGTAAACTGAATATTTTTTCATAAGCATATTTTCAATCAAAGAAGTGAATATTTTAAGCTGCTGCATTTGGGGTTCAAATAATTTTTAAATAATAATAAATTATTCATAACACTTGTAGTATGGAATTGCTTAAGCTTGTAGCAAATGTGCCAGCTAACTCTTATACAAAGGTTATACTGGTTGGAGGCAACTCAAATCAGAAGATCTACAGGTGTGAATGTAAGCTATATAAAAATTCCAAAATAATAAAAAAGAGCAGAAGTGGTTCAACATTCAATCCTTATTATTTAATAATTCTGACTATATAATAGACATAACATCAATTATTCCACCAGATATTTATAGTAATGCTCCAATAGTATACGGAGGTTTATGGCGGGTTTAAGAGGATTTATTATTTAAGAGCTTTCGGAAGCGATTAAAAGAAGCATAGATCCTTAAATTAAGATAAGCACAATCTCCCATTTCAAGCTCTTAATTACCATACCAAGAAGAAGAAAAATTAGCTCATAATAACTTGCATACATATTTAGGTGAAGAGGCCTCAACGCATAATCGTAATAAAAAAAGAAGGCAAATAACTAAGTGTCAAATTGTTTCACAATAATCCCTGAAGTTACTCGCATACATAATTTTATTGCTCCGGAGTCCGTCCACTGTATTACAACGTTGAAGTAAATTAGATGAAAGCTGCCAAAGACAATTATTGTTCACAAATTAACCGAATTCAAAGAAGCTAAAGCCAGTGAAATTTTGTAGAAGTTACTTTGTGCTCATTTCAAATTATAATGAATTGCAGTAACACGGTAAATATCTAATCTGCGTTAAAAACAAAATGCTATAAAGTACCCGATTTTTGTTTCTGTTTCTGTTGCTGCGTTTGTACTTACGCACTCGGCACGGGGTGCAGTAAACATATGTTTGAGCGGTGGGCTGCCTGACTACGGTTATCAAAAGGCTGAAAGACTCTCTCACACACAATTTAGCAAGGTACAGTTCAGTTCCAGACGTTTTTCTTGAGTGTGGTAGGTGTAATCAAACAATCGAAAAGTAGTAAGAACAGCTTCTGTCAGTACTTGGGTGGGTTCACGATGAATTGATCATTCGCATATTAATTCAAGATCCACGAAGGACTAACTAAGAGCACTCGAATTTTAGTTGAAGAATTACTTGTAGGATTATTAAATGTAGCTGAAAGAATTACTTGAAAGCCTAAAATAAATACGGTACCTGAAACCATCATGCGGCCAAAATGTCAGTTACTCCTTAAATGTTGAATTTCTTTGATTTAACCAGTTAAATCACAGCAAACCGTAAAAATATCACATAAATGCTGAACCTTATTCCAGACGACTTTAGAACATTCATCCGACTCAAAGCGTGTACCAGGACCAGTACATCCTGCGGTATCAGAAGGAATTTGAAGAATGCAACCTCAAAAGGAAGGAGAGTCTGTGAACTAGTAATTTAAAAAAAAGAAAGTATCTATTGTAAATCGACAGTTATCAAAACAAGAGGTAACAACCACAAATATACAGTCTCAAGCTTGGGCTCCATTAGCCTTTCCTACTACATGGAAAAAGCACACCGGCAACTAGCCTGGCATAAACTCCTAACAGGTAACATCTCCAGTCCAATTTCAAACAATAATGACAGGGCCAAAACGCCCAACTCCAATAAGCAGTTTAGGAGCACATTGACAACTCAAAAAAATCTGTAAAAGGCTTTTTCTCACTACCAAATGGGTAAAGTGATATTACATTGTTAAAAAATGGAAAATAATGGAAAGTCTAATATACAGCTACATTAGCAACAGATAAAATCAATACAAACGACCCGTATCTACCATGCAGAGCCTAACCAAGCACCCAAAGTTTAGCACAGAAAAAAGTAGCCATTTTCCGCATCCCTATCAACCAAATCCTAAGATAGTGTGGCTAAATATTTGTTTTACAAAAAAAAAGATAATCTACAGTACTTAACCAACCACACAAGTAAAGCAACTTAAATTAACAGAGACTAACTTCCAATCTCTACTAAAATTTCACATTTATTATGCTTCACATTTAATGTTATGCGTCGTGCAACTGAACGCATCTTTCAATTTTATAATTTAGAAATGTTTATTCGTTTCATTTCTTTTTTTTTCTTATCAATTCAGTTTTCAATTTCCTATGTTTTTTATAGTAAACTGCACAAGACACATAATAAGCAGATTTTTCGTACAACTGATTTGAATATATTCGAAAAATACGGAATTGTGTATCTTGAATTATAAAAAAACGTGTTTAGCTTTTGGAGTATGTTCTTGACTTAATATGAACGGTAGATAACAGCATACATTTTAATCTAGGTTCAATCTATGTGGTAAAGTAGGTAATTGTTATTATTTAATTTCTCAGGAAAAAGGTTGAAGTATAGCACAGTTTTGCATTTGGTCCAGCCTTCATGTGAAATTGTTGTAAAGAATTTTTTTAATTTCTATATCTTCTGCTAACAGGGAATATGTCGAGTCATTTTGAAATGTTTAACATTGTTGCATAAACAAAAGTAATTAATCGTATTTATAAAATATAGTATTATTTGTGGAAAGAAGATGCAATAATCGATAGTCATTTGGTTGTCGTAATAGAAATACTACGCTATCATTATACAATTTAAAGAACAACAATTCTAAAGATGTGTTAAAATTCAAGGTTTTATTTATAATCTCAGCAATCAATAAATAAATTTACTTGTTTGGCTTCACTACTTTATTTATTATAATGGAAAAAGAACATAATCTAAGAGATAGAGTGACAAGGTCAACAAATCAGCAAGACACCGCACACAATGGTTGCTGCGCAAGCACAAAAGGCGCGCTCCAGCTCTGTAACCCGAATCCGAAGAAAGATGAGCATTGTACCGCCAGATCCTAGCGTACGAAGCACCAGCCTCTACAACGCAAAGTAAATGAAGTTACAGATTATACATACATAATGGAAAGTGTAATATTTACTACAGATAAGATTTAAAAAATGTGAAGCTCTGTAAAAAATATTGGAATTGACATGAAAATATACAAAAGTGAAAACATTTAACATTTATTTTGATAATAAAATGAATTTCAAGTTGCTGATGTAAATATGGCGAATACCAATTATATGAAAATGGTAATGTGAACTTTAAAGCTTTTCTGGTTGTTAAATCACTAACAACTTATTGCCTATACATCTGTAAAGATATAACATTTTGGTGAGAATTCGAGGAATTTCTTAAACCCAAGACGTCAATATCTTCCAATAGAGAGAGAAAAGCACATCAATGTCCCTATCATTTTTAAATTGATGGTTCGATCCTTACTACAGTTAATACGGTCTCCTCATAGACCTTCGTTAAAAATGAAGAAGTAACGCAGAGAATCAATTGGTTGTTTAAACATGTTTACATTCATAGACGAGGTGTATGCAACCACCGCATGCTCCAAGGACTGGTCAAACAGTCTCGAGAGTTAAGCAACGTACGCGGTGGTCGGTAATCGGGTGGGTGTCCGACCTATAGTGGTAGTAAAATCTCAGCCAACCTTGCCTCAGAGAGCATATTAAGCCGTCGGTCCCGGTTGTCATTTCGATGACAGTCGTTAGGTTATGTCAGAGGCGCTCGCACAAGCTGAAACCTCTGACATCAGGTTTCCTACCACAAGCCATACGATACAAAAATGCATAAACGAATAAAGTAGCAAATCAAAGAAGGAAGCTTTGTTCTAACGTTTCGTTACATAATATATAGTTCTACATCTCCTCTCTCTCTCGGTCGTGCTCTCAAGGATGAGAGGTCGTGACTCCATGTGTCCTTAGTTTGTGTTTTTGACGATATCTTTCCATCATTTCATGTCTTCTGTCTCCCTTAAGGATGTTTGTAGAGATTTCCGTGAATTTTTAAATCTGATTTATCCATCTGGTGGAGGAGCGACCTCTTGGACTCTGATCTTCCATTTGTCCCTGTATCAGCAGCTTTTCCAGTATACCTCCTTGCCTTCTGCATATATGGCTATAGTATTGGAGAATGTGGCGCCCACATATTGTCGACAGTCGATCTGTTATCCCTATTTCTTAAATGTCCAAAGTGCTGTCCATGGTATGTATATGCAATAGTCTTCTCCAGCACCAGTGCTCAAAGAAGTCAATTCTTTTCCTTTCTGCTTCTCTTATCGTCCAACTTTCTACCCCGTATTATGATTATTGCGCACATATTCTTTTTAGATTAATCATCGCTGTTCATCCCATTCGTATGCGTCGTTTAATTTCTGGTTCGCAGTTTCCCTGAGTATTTATCAAAGCTCTTAAAAAAGTTAATCTCTCTCCTACAAGAGCAATTAAAGGTGCTACACGTTACTGGCACAATTTAAATAGACAAGTTATTTTAAATAAAAGTTAATTAATCGGTGCTTACTTCGCGACCTATATAATTCCAATATGACGTTTCATTAACCTAGCACATAAGTTTTGTCACAGTGTTGAAAAGCCAATGTAATTACTAGTTCCCTTTGCTGTTTTAGAAGTTATATTCCAAGTTGGGTTCAAACTAGCTTTACATGGTATTAAACTGAATAAATAGTCTGAATTCCCCTGTGATTTAAATAGAGATTATTAGAAAGGCGTACTAGGTACAGCACCTCTAAGCTCTTGGTAATACCACCGACTGTATAGAACAGAGTTTGTAAATTTTGAGCTTAACCGAAGGCTGATACGGTTATGGCAAGATATTTTATGAAATTTTTAATCCCAGGACTTAGGTGTCACATAAGGGAGACGGATGCTGTCACGTCGCGTCAGGAAGAGCGGGTGCACATGAAATTTGTTACTAAACACTGACGCGGAGAACGTGCTGGCAGAACGGGGGATATGTTTAACTTTGGTATCGATTTTAATATAAATCTGTCGAATTACTTAAATTCGGTGGGAAAAGGTTGGTCCATAAATATCATTTATTAATTAAAGGGTTAACGGAGCCAGCAAGTGCGCTTTATTACTGCATGCTGCTTGCAAAATGCAGCGTTGTGAATTATGAACCTGTATACGGTATTTAGTATTTCGCCGTATATTGCAGAACGTGTAACACCAGATAAAACTTGAAACTGCATCTATATAGTGTTAATTTCAAATACTAAACCAGCATTAAAAATACTTTAAGCTCTAAAATGTGACAAACCTCTTGGCTGAATTATTTTGCCTGGAGGCGCTTAAAGAATTAGCTTACATTTTCCACTGTTCGTAAACAAGCATTTGTATATTCATTCCACTTGATTGATTATAGAATTATAATTTCAGCTGCTTTCGCAATTCTCATTACCTTGCCTCGACAAATTTTCTGTAAAATATTGCTGGAGAATAAAAGTTTAAGCAGGCTTATCTAAGTTTCCATTTTAATACGAAGTGAAATATAGTTACGGCCTTTACTTTTATTATTTGGCGGATTTGAAATTTTCCTTGGCAGTAAAACTATAAAATTCTCCGCCATTATCGTGAGCCTTGATAACGCCCATTTCTGAGCTAATTTAGCTTTATAGGAAAAGTTGTCTGCAAGAACGTTCTTTACTGCGCAAATTTGGCTTAATATAAGGATTACTACGGAGGCGACGAGAATATTACTTTAAAATTGGGATGAAACTGATTTTATAGTATTATTTAACAAGAAAATGTGGCGTACTATTGAATTTATTCTGGTATATATTGTGTGCGATTACAGCGGCGAGGAAATTTGTGCTGTTCATTGTGCAACTTTAGATAATAACAGTT
Organism: Agriotes lineatus; assembly: GCA_940337035.1. Lineage (NCBI taxonomy): Eukaryota > Metazoa > Arthropoda > Insecta > Coleoptera > Elateridae > Agriotes > Agriotes lineatus. The sequence continues at coordinate 215,274,693 of OW679194.1, forward strand.
TGTATAACAAATGCTAATAAAAAACTGACGCAGCTATTTACGTTATTCTGTTTAAATTTAACTGCATAATTGTATTACTACATTATCTTAATAATTAATAGTAGTCTTGCATAGAAATTGGTATTACCATGCATTTAAGTAAACTCGCGACAACAAGAAATTACTAACAATAAAAAGATAAATGGGTCTTCCCAAGAGTTTTCTTTAGACCCAATTGTTTGAATAAAATTGGTTCCACTTTTCTTAGTTTGAAATCTTGTAGGGCTAGTTCAACTTGTTGTGATCTGATATGTTGTTTTCCATTTCCAATTTTCCTTACTTTGGAATTTCCCTTGGAATGGATGTTTGGTTTTTGATTTTTCATGTAACTGTCAACAAAGTGCATCCAGTTTTTCGAGATTCTACACGTTTTCGTATTAGATAAAACTAAATGTATGCCTATAAGCAAACATCCTGTAATATGCAAACTGGAAATAGACAGTGATATTTCTATGGACAGGACATAAAAATAGTGTTTCAGTATTTTAGTTGCGATGGCAAAAAGCAAAAAGAGTTTTAATGAGCTTGGATCAGACATGACATTACGATCGGTAATAGGGAAACCCGGCTTTTATTTAAATAAAATAATATAGAACAAGTAAACCAGATGGATAAATGTAGCAAAAGTCAGGATCCAGTGGAAACTCCACTAAGAGGAAACTAATGCCAATGCAAACAGGCGAGGTCTACATAAAGTTGAAGAATAAAAATGAGAAAAATTGGCTTTATAATAAGAGCACTAAGTTATTTGCCATTGCTTCTTAAGCTTATGCTTTTCTGAAATTTCCTCGTCGAAGGTTCTAGACTACAATGCAAAATTGTGACCTCTGGGAATTGATGGCTTTGAAGTATCACTTTAGCTTGTTGATATTATCGGAAGCATATATATCATTTGGAAAAAGAAAGTACCAACTCGGAGTGTAACAGACTTACTAAACCTGGACAACGTGCTAATTCTGTTAAAAAATGATACAGTTAAAGAAAAAAATACTATGGTTTAGTCAAATAACATAGAAAGAAAGTAGGAGATCCAATATAATACAAGGAAATACACTGCTGTGAAAAATTGTGAAAACGAAAACCATAATTAATATGAAGTGAGTAACACAACTAATAAAGAGCTAACTAAAGATGTTATCAATTTTCTACCTGTATCTGAAAGAGTGGTATTAATACAACTGAGAAAACACCCAGTAAACATAAACGTTATACAAATATAAGCACTCGTGACAGAGAAACATATATTGGAAGTGGAAGAATTTTACGAACAGACACAGTAACGAAATCCATAAAGAAGCAGCGCATAAGCATAGCCATGGGTGAGTTTAATGCGAGCATTGGAAAAAGATAGAATAGATTATATGCATAGTGGGATGCTATGGATTAGGACATATATGTAGAATATAGCAAAGCAAACGGCTCAATCGTTCTGTTACGAATTCCTATTGCTTTGCTTTGATGACGAGATATAATTGCTGATGTGTGTTTGCAGCGCAGCCTTTCTGGCTTACAGGATGCTTCATGTTGCAGTTGCAGCATTAAATATTGCTATGAACGCATTTTAGCCCCTGTAATTATAATAGCAATTAATAGCATTTTAAGCATATCAAATATCATTTTATAAAATGTTCCAGAAATGTGCCAGATTAATTTTTTTAAATAGTCTAAAATAGTTTTGATTATAATTTGTAAAAACAGTATTAAAAATAGTGTTACTCTGGATTTGAAAAAAAATTATGTAAGTAGGCTTGGAAACGATGTAAAACAATGCGAGGTCGAAGACAAACAATTGGGGAAACAAAGCTAAACTGAAAGGTATTGTTAATTTGGCTTCCCCAGAGATCATTATCTTGTATTTAGGTGGCTGCTTTGAACATCCTAGCAGATTAGTTGGAGCCCCTGAAAGCTGGAGATAGGCAGTGACCTTCATAGAAAGCAATGGAGCCCTCGGTGTGAAGAACGCGTGAGCTGGAAGTAGTTTTTGCTCTCGCAGCGATCGAGCTACAAGAGCCGTTTTGTAAAGCGTTAAGCGGCTTGTATCGGCAGACTAACGGAGAAACGCGGGGCCAAGCATCGTGGAACTTGCTAGAAGCTGGATTTGGGGCCTAATTTTGATTTCAAAAGCAACAGAAAGTTCAGAAAACTTTACTCTAAAAGATCGAATTTAGTGAATTTCTTGGTGGCGTCGGTTTCATGAGCACTTCCAACACAAGCGTCCTCTGAGTGTTATTTGTTTGTGACGTGTATTTACTTATGGCAACTGTTATCACCTATGCAACGCTTTAATTACCTTATCATAAACCTGTTTTTGTGGATTGTGAGGCCATATTTACATTAATTTTCCCCTTTAGTTAAATAATATCTTGTATGGTAGCGATCCGATTAGTTAAATCTCTATCACACAAAGTGTTTCATTTTAAGTTATTAAAAATAATACCATGATAATTTATTTGATAGAAAATGTATTTTTTATAATTATACAAATCAAAATAGTACTTGCTAGGATGTAAATACCCGAACAATATGAGATAAGAGTCATTTATTTTACACAGAATTAAATTATAATATCCAGTACACAAGAATAAAACATAGTAATCTATATTCTTTATTATTTCCATTCGCAATTGGAAATGAAGCAATTACCAGCTCATTTAAGGCATTTACAATTACTGAGCAGTAATTTATAATGTGTCGGTATTGTTGACATCTTAGACATTTAAGCACATCTCTCTTCCTGCACGGCTATTCGAAGTGGATTAACTCTAATAAATGTTGCATTTGAAGTAATATGTTTATTGTTGTACAGAAATTATTAGAAAAAATAGTCAGATCATCTAAGTAAACATTACCTAGTACTTCCTACGTTGTTAAAAGCGTTGAAAATAGTTATTCCCACAAAAATTACAAAAAAAATCTGATTCTTGACCACCAGTTTGGTTGTAGGAAACGTCAGTACATGATTGACAGTAAATACACGATATTACAGGATCTACTTGCATCAGCCAGACTATTGAGAAAGTATGGCAAGGTGGACACCTACACCTACAACTTAAACTTCTTCTGTTTAACATTCTTACTTCCCTCGTCTGAAAGACGAAGGAAGTATTGTAATAGCAAAAAATCACCTTTCGAGATTTCTCCAGATCTTTACGTTTCAGGGTCCCTAGATGACGAAAAACAGGTTTTTCCAATTCCATCTGTCTCTGCCTGTCTGTCTGTCTGTTGGCAGTATAGCTCAAAAACGGTTTATCAGAGAAAGACGATATTTTGCATACATATTATATATCTACCTAGCATGAAACCGGTAGATTTTCATACAAATATATACAGGGTGAGCACCTTAAAAAAATTAAATTTTGTTTACGTTTGCTTGAACTGAGGAATACATAAAAGTACTAATTTGTACATAGTGCTGGCTTTATCCATGCCAAAAATGGGAATCAACAATTACAAAATAACTGTTGTACGAGACAAAAAGGAACAATGAATAAGTGTCTTACGTTAAATAGACCTGGGCGTGGCGCAGTCAGCGCAGCGGTGGTTCACGGGTGAACAAAGGAATCCAATGTTCGGGATCGTTCGCAGGCACTGGTTCGAATCTCATTAAGGATAATGTTTTTTTTTATTTAAAAATTTATTATTAGTAACATGAAGATATTTTTACCCACACTTTCCTTTGATTTTTAAAATTATTTAGTGTCACAACGCCCACTTGTTGTCTTTATTAAAGTGTTCTCATAAAACTATAAACTAGCCCAGAACAATGCCGCCTTGGCAATTGCTTCTGCTTGCAGAGAGGGACCGCTGAGCGCGTGCCCATCTGTGGACATTTCCTGGTTTCTCGGTTGTCCCAGCCGCCCCTAATTGAGTAACTCAAGATAAAATATTTTGTCAACATAATTAAAACATTGGGCTTAACCGTCATTTTGCTGAAGGAATATATGTTTATGGAAAATACAGCTTTGCTCAATTTTGTGTCACAACGTCCAATGCGAGGGAAATGTTGCAATAATTAAAACCAAATATATTTAATCTAAGCATGGTTAACTTAATTTCATGAACTTTTCGTTCAAGGTATGGTTTCGTACTGAATCACTATAAATACTTTAAGTTTAGCCACTACGTAATGATATATAAATTTAAAAATTAAAATAATTTTATGTAGTAACTAGAAAATGATAAAAACATTATACTTTCTACCTACAGAACTACTAATTTGCCCTACTACAACGTCCTCTGCCCACTTTTATTCGAACAGTATTGACTGTCTATCATGGATGTGGAAGTCCCATATTTTATTTATGGCAGGACAGGAATATCGCAGGAAGTAGACTATTTCGCAGTTGTGTCATATTTGCTGTTAAAATACACACATTGCAATTTAATCGTCAGAATGTTAGCTGTCGTTATATGATGGATACAGTTATTGTTGTGATGTGTGTTATCACGTTATTTAATTGAGCGAAAGCGCGAAAATTAGATATTAGTCCTCGATAGTATGAAACAGCATCGTTTTATTAGCGCATTTAAAAGACTTGTTATTTACAACAAAGTACGTAAAACTTACTACGATGCATATGCGACGAATATATCAAAAGAAAATAAATACTGCATTTTCCGGTCTAACTAGAAAGTTACAGAGTAAATTGCCGAAGCGATGCTTGTATTTACTTTGATATATCGTAGCGTGTTTCTTCTTAATGTAGTTTTGTTGTACAACTTGGCTTAGCACTGACTACAAATTATCTTTGATTCACATGCTTTGTATTTTAGGAGAATATATTAGAGATAGTACTTAAGGGAGTGGCAGCTCTAGGATTCCATTATTATTTACGAATCGATACAGGAAATTTTACCGAATATGTAGCACAACCGTCAGGGGAAACTGTTGTAAATGCGCTGTTACGGCAACAAGCTAATACTCAGCCCATTTAGCGATTAGACCTATTTAATATCGACACACGCAAGCTTCAATTTGCAAGCTGTTGTGAAAATCAGTATTCGCTGCAGAAGGTTTTCACTCTCCAAGTGTCATTGTTTAAGAACGACATGTGATTTAAGGAGGCACAGTTTCAACGTAATTTCAGCTAATAAACGTTGTAGCAATTGTATAACTAAATACAAAAACCCATTGACTAAACACGGTTTTTTAAGAATTAAAGGAAATTAAAACTGTTAACTATGAAATTGTAAAAACCAATCCTTTATATTTAATTCACTAAATTAAAGGTGACCGTATAATCCATAAATTACATAATTTGACAAAAGTGTACCTTTAAGGAAATAACTTGTGAACCATTCTTTAAACAGGATTATGAGCATCTTAACGAAACGAGTTTGATTGCCAAAACGAGGCGGTGAGCCGAGTTTTGCGGTAATTAAATGAGTTTTGTTATGTGCCATAAGCAAACGTGTATTGTTCAATATTTTATCTTCATCAACATATAGTTGTTCAATATTTTTTTATATAAGAAGAGTGCGGTAATATCTATTTATCTATTTATCCATTAGCTCACCGAGTGCGGTAATATAGATATTACCGCACTCAGTGAGGTAATGAAGCTCTCAACAATACTAAAATTAATTTGATTAATAGTCTATAACAACACCGATGAAGATTTTTTTTAATATCCCGTTTTTATTTGCAATCTGTAATTTTACATTCAGCAAATTATGTGATAAAATATACGACATGTCGAAGGGTGCTCAATAGCCATCTTCATATAGTAAGTAGGTAAGGTAGGTAAGGATAACATACTGTACTTAAAACTAAACCTAAATTCTAAAACTAACTTAACTTAAAAGTAATCAAAATCTGTTTGGTAATTCATTGGGAGCATATCGCAGAAGTCTTTTATTGTTGCTTAGCTGGTTTATGAGGTTTGGGTGCATGCTGACTCGGATTCGATATTGTTTGTTGTAGTTGCCTATTTCCTCCTTGACTGTTGGAATTTGGAGATCATTCCGAATGGGGTGCGTTTACAATCATACGTAGCACTTTTGACTGGAAGCGTTCAAGTATCTCTATAGTGGAGTTGGAAGCGGTACCCCAGAGCTGTATTCCATAGCACCATATCGGTTTAATTATGGCTTTATAAGCAAGAAGCTTGTTGTTAATGGTCAGTTTTGAATTTCGACCAAGTAGCCACTACATTTTGGTGAGTGTCCTCTTCGTGAACATGTGCATTCCCCAGGCGAGTCTCCTGTCTAGGTGGAGTCCAAGATATTCTGTTTCTTCCTGTTGTGGCAGTCGAGTGTGGTTTAGATAAACAGCAGGGCAAGTTTCTTGTCGCTTGGTGAACGTTATGTGTGCAGATTTGGTTTCATTAACTTTCACTCTCCACTTTTTTAGCCAAGATTGTATTGAAGTTAAGATTGTTTGTAGAGTTTGTGTGGCGTCAACAGAATTATCTGCGGCTAGGACGGCGGTATCATCCGCTACTACAACTACTACTACTGGTGTAGTCGGAAGGTCGACCGTGTATAATAAGTATAGCAAGGGGTCCAAGGACACTGTCTTGCGGTACTCCAGCATTTATCGCCTAGAGTTTGCTTTGTTCAGTGCCAACTTTTCTTAGGAAGTGTTGGTTTTGCAGGTATGATTTAAGTAGGAGGAAATAGTTCAAGGAAAGGATTAATCGTAACTTAGCTAACAGTCCAGTATGCCATATCTTATCAAAGGCCTGCGTAATGTCCAGAAATGCTGCGGAGCAGTATTGTTTATTTTCAAATACTTCAATGATTTTATCAGCAACTGGGTGAATTTGTTCTATTGTGGAGTGCATCGGTCTAAAACCGAACTGGTGGTTGGGTATATTTTCGTTGTTCTCAAAGATTGTAGAGACTCTAATTTGTATAAATTTTTCAATCACTTTAGAAGTTATGGGTAGAAGGCTTATCAATCGATGTGATTTGGCTTCATTTGGAGGTTTAACTGGTTTTGGGATTAAGACAATTTGTGCTACCTTCCACTGACTCGGAAAGTACTCAATGTGCAGGATTGCATTAAATAGTTGTGCGAGATATTTTATTCGCTGTTAGGGCAAATGTTTGAGAACTTGGCCAGTAATCAAGTCGTACCCCGGTGCTCTTTTGGGGTGTAGTATTGTAGCAACGCTCAAGTTAGTAAGGGGTTTGAAGTATCTGTATTAGTTCTTCGGAGAGGTGCTCTGCAAAAACCCATGCTTTCTCCTCGTTACTTCTTGCCCATGTTCCTTGTGGTGAGTAGTTTGGGATTTTAAGGTGACTTCACTCCGTAAAATGGGTTTCTGATATGAGCATAATGTCGATGTTATAGTTAGAAATGAATACTTTCAGTTCTTCAGCGTGTTGTGAGAGCCCATTTACATTCCATAAAGCGATTCGCAATAAGTTATCCATGACTTAAGTTTTGCGAGCACCGATGTAAGAAGCTGCATGGTGCCTATTGGTTCAAATAAGCCCTTTCATCATGTTTTTTAACTCCAGCATGTCGTTGGGTTGTTGAGGAGACTGTTTTTGGTTTAGAATTGGCATAGAGGTGTTGATAGCAAGGGATTGTTGGTTGGTTAATGATGAATATAATATCCCGGGTTGAGTTTGTTGGTAGGTTTTAATTTGTGTTGGAGGGGTGTACAGTTCTCGAGATAAAGTTGACCTCGACGCTACGCGTCTCGGTTAACTACTTAATCTTTCGACAGGAATGAAACACTTTCCACCTCGGTATGTAATATACTATTTTTTCGGTCAGGGCTTTTATGATGTCTCTGTAGGATTCTGCTGTTTTGGGCTGCAATTTTACCTGATCAGTTGCAAGGTCTTTAATGTCGTATTGCTGATTGGCTATGATTTCCAGTACTTGTACCAGAGGTGCAATATCCTTGACGCCATTTACAAATATTGGAAGAGGTTTTGGAGTTTTTCAGCGTCTTGTTATTGGGCGTCTTGTCGTTGGACATCTGTATTTTCATCTGCTAGGAGTAAAAATCGATTTGATCGGTTGAACCAGTAATCATCTTCCTTTGGTTGTTTGGATTTATTTTCAGTTTCATTTTGAGTATTTCTGCCTCATTTCTGTGTGATTGTAGTCCAGTTACTTGTTTCTAATTGCGAGGGAATCGTTGGGGGTTGGTAGGTGTATTGGGTTAGTTGGGGGGGGGGTTGGGGATAGGATAATCGTTGCGGTAATTGTTGCGGTTGTGACAGATAGTTACCTGGCCTTTTTTGGCACTGAGTGTTTTGGTTATGAACCGTCCATTGGGGAGCCAATTGGGGTATCATGTGGGGATGCTGCCCCACCCCCCTGCCGGCCCCTGATAAATGTGGGAATACCATAAGGCCCTCACATGTGTTTTAATGTGTGCATTTAAATTTAAATTTAGATGGTTAAGTAAGTAAATAAATAAATGGATTTTTTCTACTCACTTTATAGAAAGTCGGTTTTTGCGCCCTAGTTTTAGGAAACAAAAATGCCAATTTCCAACGAGCGTGAGCCAATTTTTATTGACTCCCGGCGGGAGCCAACATTTTTTTGCTCCCGCATTTGTGTTTATGTCACCATAGATATCACACCAAAGCTTTCCAACGTTAGGTTGATTTCGAAATTAGACAAAATGTCACTACAGAAATCTAGAGTCATTATAATGATTTCCTAAAGAAACATTTTTGAAATTTCGAGCTTTAGAACATGCGTTCGAAGAAAAAATCATATATATATATCACTGGAGCAAAGGTTTATTTCCTCCGTTGTGTGTTTAATTCACACGCAGGAGGAAATGAATACCTTTGCTCACTAGATATATAAATAGCTATTAAATTTGTTGGTTTATATTTACTCACGTTATCGCGGATCACTTGATATCGTATCACTGAGCGCATGCCGAACGTCTTTCCACATTGAAATTCAAATGAGAACTGCCGATGAAGATAAAATATTTTAAACTATTGTTATCACTAGTATTATCAAACTTTTATTTCTTTTTTCATTAATGACATATGACAGAATCTTAAAATCAAGAAATACTGTAGTTAAGTACTATACTGCAAATTCTTTGGGGAAAGTATATTAACGAGTTTCATGGTAAGGTGGGAGAAAACAATAAGGACTTAGACCATATTATGGAAAAGCAAGGTATTTAGAAAAAGAGTAGGGCAGGAATATCCAGGTTAACACAGTAAGAATGATAATCGAACAGTTACTCGAGTACCAGTGGCCTCTATATCTACTCTCCTTAGACTTTGAAAGTGCATTTGACTCATTAAACAGAAAGTGTCAATGAATTGCACTTAAAAACAGCGGCTTTCGAAGAAAAAATATACACCTTTATAAGGAAAGATACAATAATTACAAATGGCGAGTGCTACTTGATGATAAGCTATCTGATGCTTTCTAAACTAAAACAAGTGTAAGAAATGCGTCACCGCTGTTGTTTTTTATAGTTAGAGACCATATTTTAAGGAACACTATGTGGAATAAGAAGAGAGGAATGACATCAAGGCTGGAAAAAGTTTTTTTTAATTTTTGGGGATGATATCTGTCTGCCGTCACATGGACCAAACCAAATGTAGGATAAACTAATTGATCTGCAAACTGAATCACGTCAAGTGGGTTTGAAAATAAATAAAAATAAGTCCAAAATAATGTGTGTGAACGCAAAGAGCCCCAGAAGCATCGTGCTGGAAGACGAAGTAATAGAAAAAGTCGATAAATTTACATATTTAAGTAGTGTGGTGACAGAAAAAGTGGAATCATGCAAGACATAGAGTCACGTTTAAACAAAGCTAGAGGTCTAGACTCAATAATATCCGGCCTGATAAGAAAATTACCGTATAATTAAAATTAGGATGTTGAATATAATGCTAAAACCAATGCTATGAAACAACAACTACAATCATTCATAAATAGGCGTTTAAGATTTGTAGTGAAGGTGTGGTGGCCGGAGAGCTTTTCCAATACAGATCTATGGAGGAAAACTGAACAGGCTGATGCAAATACGGAAATAAAGAAGAAAAATATAGCTGTTTGGAACAGATGCTCAGAAAAGCCACTCTGAGGTATACAGAGCAGCAATACAATGGAGGCCATACGGTAGAAGAAAAGTAAGACGACTAAGTACAACATGGCTCAGGACAGTGGAATGTGAAACCAATAAGTCCTTTGTGCAATTCACTTCATTAGCAAGACACAGAGAGAAGTGGAAGCAGCAGATGGAAATCCTATGTCCCCTCGATGAATGATGGACTTTATTATTATCATATTGAAATACTTCTTTCTAAAATAATCCTGGAATTTAAATGAGAATAAGACTGTTTTCAGATCGAAGAAAAAACGATGCTTGACTAGAATTTCAGCAGACTTTGCATAATGGTTAAAACATCTATAGGTATCTATATATACCGCCAATTAAAAAAATTAGAGATTTATTAAAAATTATTGCTCGCATATCATTCTTTTGCTCCTCTTTTACAATTGTAAACTTTTACTTGCCAACATTTTTCACTACGAGCAAGTTAGTGCCTGAAAAATGTGTTAAAATATATAGAAGTGATCCTCAAATGAATAAACTTGTGTTTACTGCAATTTGTTCGTTATCCAAGGCTTACTACTAAAAATTATCAAACAGTCCTTGTGACATAGAGTACTGCTCTCTCCATTTATCAGTAACATTAAAGTGATATAAAAATGTTTCCTTTTTCATTTACTTTCCTCATTTGAAAGATTAAGGAAGACTTGTAATCGTGAAAAAAACACATTTCCAGATTTTCACGTTTTAGGGCCCCTACATGATTAGAAACATATTTTATCAATTATATCTGTTTGTCTACCGTCTGCCTGCCTGTCTGTAAGTCTATGAGTCTGCCTCTCGGCGATATAGCTCAAAAACTATTTGTTAGAAGAAGACGATATTTTGCATCCGGATCAGATGTCTACCTTGTTACGATGTTTTAACAAGTTAATTCGCTGGCTATATTTCTCAACTAAAATAAGCAAAAGCAGATACCTGGAGGGCACGTCTAGCTCAAGTCGAAGACGGCGTGCAGTAACTTAAATGAAGGAAACCGGGAGGACGCCAGCGAATCCAGAGAAACAGTCAACCAGGTATCTCAAATGCTTAATCAGACGATTCGCAGACTGAGCTCTTACAATGGGCTAAGAACTATAGCTGCAAAAGAACGGTATACGGCAACATTGAAGGAAACTACATATATTTCTCAAGTATCACAGTTTAATTATAATCTTTGGCTCGGAGAAGTTGACAAATGACCCAATAGGGTCTACAGCAAGTAATACTTAAATTTTCATGGAAAATGCAGGATACAATCGGAGGAAAAGCCTCTCAATAATTTACAGTTACACACTAAAAATACCTGGACGTACACACATTGGCATGGGCCTTTACTTTCGGCTAGTGTCCAAGTTATCGCCTAGCTGGTACAGGTAGTTGAAAGTAGATCCGTGGCCTGGGGCAGTTTAATTCATAGGCTCAACACGGCTCGCAAAGGGGGCTTGATGGGTGTCCCTAGTGTTAGGTGTGCTTTCATGAGATTCACGGAAGCTCTGCTTTTCGACACCAGCGGTTAATAGCCCAGCATAACGATGGGGCCCTGAGTAGCCACGGCGGCCTTAAACGAGGTCGCCGGAGGAAGAATCCCTCAGCTGCCAAATTCCGGATCGTGGATTGTAGCTCGGCACGTCAAGCCCGTATGGGCGTGCAAGAGGTGCTACCATCAAAAAGAATCCGCCTAAACAGAGGCGGCGATTGTAATTCGCCCAAAACTACGTCGTCAAGAGGAGAATCCGCCAAGGGCGTTTATTTTCCAAACATAACTAAATTAACCTCTTGAACGACTTCGAAGATGGTAGCGGCTACGAACGGCACCAAATTTCCAACAGCTAAGGCCCCAGAATAACGCTCGTAACCCGGAAAAACGCCATAGAAACAAAAACTTATCGGGGAGCGGAACCATGTCCCTATCAGCGAACAAAAGTTCCTAACTCAAGAGCGCGCGGATTTTGAATCTGCCCACAGAGTTACAATTCGGAGAGCGCTTCCCATGAAGTTACAAAAAAAAAGCAGAGTGAAGCGATAAATCTAACGAAAGCGCCATTTTAACGTAACAACCTGGCTCCAAACCCAAATACTTTCGCACTCAAAAAAAAATTTTTTTTGTTTAACGCAAGAATCGACAAAACTAATAATTTGCACATAGCTCATGTTTTAAACCTTGATTAAAATAGAACCCAACATATACAGGTCAAACATAGTAAAAAAGGGAAAAGAAAAACGGCGGCTTGCCGACTGCACCCAGCGCAACGGAGAGATGTAGCGAACGCTGCCCACTGCATTCAAAGCGAGAGGCACAAATGTCTAACAATGGCCGTGGATGGAGAGGTGTAGCGATCCCTGCGTACCGAAGTATCGCAGATAACAATGTACAGTGATGGATGCGCCCTGTACTTGCGAGAGAAGTTCCGTGTAAAACCCTTTACAGATTTTTAGTTACTACCATCTCATTTCGACTGAAACTTAATCATTGTAAAATGAATGCTTTTGTTAGGAAGGGCAGTCTAGGAAATCGTGCATTTATACAGTTTTTTTTATCTTACGTCAAATAGCTTAGCATCGCTTTAAATTTTTATGAGTAACTACATTTTTCGTAATATAAATTATTAATATCATGAGATGCGTTATTACAATAATCCACATTCAAATGGCTATTACGAAATATGCAAAATCAATAGGACGCCTGCTTTGCAAAATGTTAATGACAAAGTATTTATGGGAGTGGAATTGTTGTTTGTCGGTTAGTACAATTTATGATATTTTAGGTGTGTCGCTTCTTGTTATATTTTATTCAGTAGTTGGTTTTTAGATAGATGTTGTGCTTAATATTTGGATTTATGAATGTCGAGGATTCTAGTTTTTGAGATATTAGTGGATTTATCGTTAAATTACTAACAACTATATTGATCCCATTTTTCCAATAAAATGATAAGTTTGTTACGATTTCGAGAGAATTTAGATATTATGAATAATCTTCAAAACCGAATGGTAAATGAAGTGCGCGATTATGGATGAATTAGTATATGTAGTATATAAATTTGTAGTTGTACGGTGCATACATTTTATGCCTATCTACTTGAATAGTTCTTGCTGTTTCTCGTTCATGGTAAAAATTCTGCATACTACACTAAAGACAATTCAACTGTAATTGGCGAACGTTAGAACAGTAGAACATAAAATGTATTTCTTCAAAAGTGGCTTATCACAATAAAAAAAATATGTAAAAGGCTTTACTCAGAACTTCCCTCGTCGACATTGTGACACTAAATAATTTTAAAAATGAAATTAAGTTAGGAGTAAAAATATCTTCACGTTTCTAATAAATTAAATAAATTTTCAAATTAAAAAAATCTGGTACTGGAGGGATTTGAACCGCTGCGCATGCGACTGCGAAAAAAGCGGGTTCACCAACTTTTAACAACGCTACGAAGACTTGTTGATATCGTTCCGTTTCAGCAGGATTAACCTTCATGCCGGCGCTGGGCATGTTTTAAGTTTCGTGTGCGAGTGCGTTTCAACTACCTAAATCAGACAATAGAAAATTAATTATATTTTTTACATCAATAAACCAATCAAGGTCATTCTTTCACTAAAAATTTATTTATTCATTTTTAAACATATCATACGCAGGATATATACATTTATCTGTAATCGTTTCCAAAATACGTGGATGCTAAAGTTTATCCCGCAAATTCCCCGTACGCTTTATTTAAAAAATATCTGTAGCAGTTGTTAAAAGTAGTTCTGAGAGTAATTTGATATCACCTGAATGTAGAAAGAATAAGCTTTCCACTAGTTTAAGAATAATCGAGAAATATTCAAAACTAAGCTTGGATATGCGATGTATGCATAAAATGCTTCTATTTTCAGCCTAATAGCCTCGCGACAAGATTTGCGCATTATGCGGCTCCCGGCCTAATTTAAAAGTTAGTAGTAAAACTTTCCTCACGTTTATAATAAATTAAATACATTTTTAAATAAAAAAAAAGTTACCGGTGGTCGAATCCGAACGGCAGGCGAAACGCGTGTGCAGCTACCACGTTTTCCGGGATTTTAGGGAACCGTGCAATTTCTACATGCGCCACGAAGCATCAACTTCTCGTATTCCTGCTTCGCAGCTATATTAAGTAACTCGCTAATTTGTGCCTCGTTTTTGTATTGTAAAAAATGTATTCTGTATCTATTGGCTTCCATTTTTGGTAAGAATAAAGGCTGCACTATGTACAAATTATTACTAAATTGAATAAAAAGTAAAAAAAAATTTATTTTTTTAAAGTACTCACCTTGTATATATTTGTCTGAAATTTTACCGGTTTCATTCCAGGTATATTGCGATGGTATTTAGCCCTCAAATCGGCTCTGATTGCAGTACAAGCAAATAGCAAATTAAATCATTAAAGCACAGAGTTGTAATAATGCAAGCATCTGAGAAAATTCACATAAATGGCCAAATCATAATAACACTGGTATAATTCGCCAATGACATTGATTATATTTGAATAGGCACAGAAATATGGAAGCTCAAATTCCGTGTATTGGGTTTAGCAATATAATTTTAATCGTAATATAATAGATTTGCACAAACTAAAAGCCGAATCTAAATTAATTAAGAACTGGCACAAAAAGTTCAAGTTAGACACAGCTTAAAAAATGGAAGCGTAGAAAGTAAAGTCATTAGAGAATGGGTAGCAAATGAACATTTTTAATAAAGGTGAGAACAAGAATGACTAGAAGAATAAGGCAAAGAACATAGAAAAGCCAGGCAAGTCATTTATTACATGAAAATACAAGACTTGGGGATTTGAAGAGATTGAAATAGCAAGAAATTAGATGGAATTCAAATAAGCAAGAAATTAGACGATGTTGGTGGATTAAAAAACTAGTCAGTGTAGTGATAAACAATGGGCATTTAAGTGTGGTAAAAAAAATCAAGTGAGTGGCGCATAAAAAAACGTTGAGAAATAAACAATTCCAAAAGACAATAATTCTAGTACATAGGAGATTGTAATTAACTGATAAAATTTTGTTAAATTAGATTATAAGTTATGTTTTTGTACCTGGTTGATTTCCTACAATTCAAATCTGTAGACAGTGTTTTGTCAATTACGACAAGGGAGATAGCAATTGTTCTAAATAAATTGGTGAAAGTGCTTGGTTTTTGCTCTATCTTTAATTACCAAAATTTCATAGAAAGCATAAATGTATAAAAAAATAAATAGCACCATCGTAATCAGCGAATTCGAGTGTATCAGCACAATTGGAGGCAAGAGATTCCAGGTATTTGAGTTTTTGGCGTTCCGAGGCGACGACGGCAGCCACGGCTTGGAGGCGATTTCCCGCAGCATCAATCTGCAGCATCGTGGGAAGGCATAGGGTGTCAGGATTCTTCCGGCAGCTCCACACATCAGGCCAGAACATAATCCAGCATCACGAGCAGCCCGGGGAGCAAGATTACAGCCAGATTCACCATCAAAAGGGGGTCCCGAATCTACGAAAGTGAGGTTAGTGAATTGACCAATTTTGATCTGCCCGATCGGTGTGAAAATTTGAGCATACGTTAATTACGACCTGGAGAACACGAAAATCGTAACAGTTCCCGTGTATGGCGAGGTATTTTCCCAGGATTTTCAATTAAAATCGTCAATTGGAGGCACCAAGAAACAAATGCGAATACGGCGTCCTTTTTAAGAATGCACCAATAGCTAACGATCTGGAAAAACAAAAGATTGCCTAGAAGCCGCTTGAAGGCAATTATTCAAAATCTTACCATCAAAATTTGTTCATTTAATTGTTGATAAATCAATTTCACACGCGAGCTGAAAATAACTAGAACTTGTTATGATAGATTTGATGTACAAACGGCACATTACGCCTACATTTCAGGTCAATCTGCCTACTTTTCAGAGGCGTACCGTAGAATTTTAACTTGGAAAGTCAGGAACCCAACACCCGAGATTTTGAGTTTTAATTTCATGTCTCTATTTAAAATTGAGCTAGCGAAGTTAGGAAATCAGATGAATGGATTAGAAAAAGGGCAAACTACCATAAAAGTAATTCTCAATTTTGGCGTACCCAACGAAATTAATTAATCAGTTAGTTTGATTTAGCAAGTGGTAGAATTAAATTAAATATTGTGTGGTGACTCTTTTTATTTATCACATTAATTATAAACATACAAATATTATACGTACAGGGTCATTGCAATATATACAATGTGCATGCAAAATATCGTCTTCCTCCGACAAATATTTTTTGAGTTGTACCGCCAACAGACAGACAGACAGACAGACAGACAGACAAACAGACAGACAAACAGACAGACGGAATTGAGGGTCATCTAGGGACCCTGAAATGTTAAGATCTGAAGAAATCTGGGAAGGTGATTTTTTCGTCTTTCAGACGAGGAAAGTAAAAATGTTAAAATATCAAACAACATTGTTCGTGATATTTGTCTAGCTAACAGAAAACGACCTTAATTCAAATATTATTGTAAATATGTTAATAGAAAAGCTGTTTATGTTTGAAAATCGTTCGAAATTATAAAGTAGGTAATTTAATGTGTTGTTTGCACGCTCAACGCCGAACGATTTATGGTTTGAAAGCAGTTCTTTTCATCGTTCATTTGCGTGATCCTATGTTCCGCATTTACCCCAACATTTTCAATTTACGCATGAACTTTTTCTTATTATTAATTGAGTCGGCCTTGCGAGAACTTATTGTGACTGAGCGCTTTGTTCGCCGACTGCAAGAGAGAACAGAAAAGTTGGTTAATTCGAAACCGTCGAATTTAATAACGACCGGGTTTAAAACAATTTTACACGTCATTTTGAATGCGATGTTCGTTTTTCTGTCGGAGGATGCATAATTCATGCTTGTTTCGAAGTGGAACATCGGAACGTACGAACGGCCTTTTGTATTCGCAGAGACACAATCAAAACTTTTAATAGTATCGGGTACATTCATTGCGAATTAAATAACTTTTCGCAACTTTATTAATATGATTTGGGTCGTGTAACTTTGCGGTGGCACAGAGAGTAACGATGGCGTCCCAGGGGTGGTGTACATCACACCAGACACGCCACTTATGGCATCACGTGCAACCGCAACTTTGCAAATTCGATAAAGCAAAACTAGACGAAACTCACAGTCCGCAACTGCTCGAGATAAACTTAAGTCTAACCACTAGAGTATTATTACCTCTAATTCTGACAAATGCTTCCGCTGAAAACTTCACACCAACTGTTTGATTGAAATATATTACTATTTTAATGAAAGCTATTTATTTCGGATAATATGTATCTGATTCGCTTCCTAGGGTACCCTGCAAATAAGTCTTCTTAATTAAATGCGTTCCTTTAATAATGACAAAGATAGTTGATAATAAACTCTTTATTTTAACCTACATAGTTACGCAATAGGGATCTTTACGAACATTCACGAAAATATTATCATCTCAGTCTTCTGAAAACAGAACGAGTCGAAGCGTGTATACAATATTCACTAAGGAATATCGACAAGCTTGTCGAATTTGAGACAATTCGTTGCCGAACAGGCAACCTTGGTCACACATTGAAAATATATTCACCTAAATTTTATTATAGGAACTCATAATAGTGAAAGTAATCATCTAAAAATGTAGTCACATATATTCATATTGACAGGAGTGATTATATTGATTGACTTAGAGATGACAATTATAAACACGTAGAAAGATAGTATATACAAATGCTCTTCTTATTGCTACATAGTAAAAAACAGCTGCCTGCTTTTGCAATTGTTTAAAATAGGTGTATCTAGGAATATCAAGTTACTATTATATATCACGGTTATTTGAATGGTAGTTACCTACGGAAGTAAATTACAAGCAAATACTGAAGAAAACCAGTATCGCCAAAAAAAAAAATTGAATATGTGGAAGAGGAGAATCCCAATTCAGATATACACAGCCAAAAATATAAAAGATCTCTATCAGGCAATAGTAGAGACTATACCAAGAACAGAACGTAATTCAGAAGATCAATGCCTAAAGTATTTTTGCTGGTTAAAATATGAAAAGAAATTCGATGTAAGAGTGTCACAAGGTAGGCTTTGAAACAAGAGAAAAAAGAGGAGTAAAAGATTCGACTAAGTGAAGGGAGACCACCAATATTTAACATTGAAGACATAGTATAGGTGAGTAAGGACAGAAGAAGATAGGTGTTCATAACCCAATAAGTCCCAGACGTTCAATCCTCTTTTGCTAACATTAGAAAAGGAAATACATATTGGAAACAATAAAACTGCTAGGATATTGCATAAAAGCTCTTGGGTGTCGAAAATCGGAGTATTAGAAGTAGAGAGTAAGGACCAGCCTAAAATAATAGAAACTATAATATTTTCAAGGGCAATACCACAAAAGGTGAAAAATTTTTTAGAATTTTTTGTTCACATACAAATTATTGCGTTTAAATTTCTCGAAACCAAAACTGCGTTAAAAATTCCGCGAGACCGCAGGTCGAGTGGAATTTGAGCAGTTTTTGTTGAGAGAAATTTGCAATAATTTGCATGTTGACGAAAAAAAATCTAGTGTTGAATAATCAGTAGTAATACCACGAAACGGCTGTGAATTATCAAAAATACTTTTAATTTCTCACCAAACGGGTTGATTAGAAACATCACGAGCCGAAGGCGAGTGGTGTTTCTACAAAGCAACCCGTTGAGTTTGTAAGCAAAAGTATTTGATAATAATGTCGTTGAGTGAGTATTCGATTAGATTATACCATGAATATCAATAAGGGAATTACACTTAAAATGTATTTAATGCGTATCCTAAAAAACTTATTGGAAATGGCATGAAATTGACAGCTGACAGTTCAAAATTGAAAACACCAAAACGATAACACCACGGTGTTTTCACTTATTAATACGTGGCCTGAGTAGGGATTTTGTGCATTATGAATGGTATAATCAATTGCATTTATCGATATGCAGTGTGTCTCCGGATTGACTGTGCAATAGATGTAATGAAAATTAATGAAAGTCCGTGTATTGCTATAATTTTTAATTTAGAATATTTGATTTCAATAAAATTTTCTTGTTACTAGAAACACCACTTTACCAACAATAATTTATATTTTTCTGCCAACGGGATCCCATTTCAACTCGGTAATTTGGTAAAATTCTATTTTATACCAAGCAGGTCTATACTGCAAAAGACAAAAGCCGTTCTAAAGAATTTTTGATTCAGTACACTTATCGCGCTCAATCCTGGGACACACTGTATAATAAAAGATGTCAATTCCTTACAATGTTTAACGCTGTTTTATAAGAAAACCGCCAATCTGAAGCTGAAACCTTAAAGAAGTTTTACAATTCTTTTCATGTTGCAATGTAAGTCCAGAAGCAACGCGGTCGATTTAAGAAACATGCTGTATATACCGGGTGGGTAAAGAAAAACATCTCCAAGTTGGGCACCGTATAGCTCCCCTACTAGTTGATCCTTCTTTGCACGTACACTCGTTCTTACCCCGGGGTTTGAACCCGGGATCACTGATCACTGTGATTAGAAGTCTGGTGGCCTAGTGGTAAGTGTGCCAGACTCCTAATCACAGCGATCAGTGATCCCAGGTTCAAACACCCAGGTAGACATGAGTGTACGTGAAAAGATGTACAAAAGTCAGCCCTTCTCAGGACTAATCAGGAACACCTGAGGACGGGAGTAGATGAAAAACTCCCGAAACGTCGTGTGATAAATACCCGAGATAGTGGAAAACTCCGATAAAATATATCATAATAGACCACTGCCAAAAGTGATATCATTGAGAGAACAACATGAAAGTAATATTATGCACAGAGCTCAGGTTTTTACACTTGAAGAAAAATGGTATATTTTGGATCAAACATATACAGGGTGAGCTACTGAAAAAAAATTATATTTCTTTTTTTTTCTTTAACTGAGAAATAGATAAAAGTCATATTTTGAATTTAGCTCAGGCTTTATCCTTGACGAAAATGGGACCAAACAGATAGTGGGTATATAATCCAGTCGCTACGACAAATGATAGATGGTCTTGAGTGGCCTTATGCAACAGACGGGCGGCGTTAAAATCACATTCGCATGCGCTGATTTTTTAATCCCACCACCACAGTAATGTTTTTTTTATTTGAAAATTTAAACAATTCGCGTTATCAAGTGGTTTTATTTATTGTTTCAGAATTATTATGAACGTTAATACGTTTTTACCCATATTTTTCTTTGATTTTTAAACTTGTTTAGTGCCACAACGTCCACTTGCAACGGAAGTTCTGAGTAAAGCCTATACAGTTTTTGATGTATTAGAGATATGTATCGTATGAGCAAAAAGAAAATTCAACAAGGGTGCGTTTGGAATGTTGGTCATGTGTGTTAAACACCAGAAAATATGAAGCTGTTATTCTTATTTTTATGCAGGTTTTGGAAATATTTCTGCTGCGTTTATTACGTGTTGATCACGGTTATGAACACGTTGTATTGTAAGTCAATGTCAGCCACTGTCTACAAAATGTCAGTGACAAGGATCAGGAATAATTTTCTGGTGTTATCATACACACGACTTGCAGAGAGATATTAAATATTGATCATATTTCCTTTAATATACAGGTTCCCATCGATGTGGAAGAAGATGAGGGCGTAGGATTATCATAACCCACATTACCCTAACACCGTGGGTTGTAATGCATAACTCACACGTTACTTATAAGTGCTTAACTCACTCCCGTGGTTTATAAATACTTTTGCCCAGTCCCAATTAATTTGTCACTTTGACTTTCCACAGCTGTTCGATAAAATTTGTATGGCACACGTGTTATAACATATAATGCACTCGAGAAAAAGATTATTTGTAATATAACTACATAACACACTATTAACCACCTCGCTTGTTTATACTATAATATACAGGGTTATTCACGTAAGATGACGAACCTGACTAGGTAAAAATGCAACCCAAAATACGATTTATAAAGCTAACTGGATCCCTATTGCATTAGCACCTCGTATTTGACATAGACTGTTTACATGTCATTGGTGACACTGTAAGTCTATGTCTAATTCGAGGTTAGTAGGTTAGGTTTTGCGTTAGTTTGTGTTAAAACTGACGCAAAACCTAACCTGCTAACCACGAATTAGACATAGACTTACAGTTCCACCAATGGCATGTAAATACTCTATGTCAAATTCGAGGTGCTAATGCAATAGGGATCCAGTTAGCTTTATAAATCGTATTTTGGGTTGAATTTTTACCTGGTCAGGCTCGTCATCTTACGTGAATAACCCTGTATTATAGTATTGAATTGTTAAAGGTGATATTTATTTTGCGACAAGTCACTTGTGTCAGCTAGCGTGCAGTTTTCGTAAATGCAACCTACTTTATGAAAACTCTTGCGGCAACTAAACTAAAAAGCTCAATCTTGCGAAAAAGTATCTTAAGGAGTTCAAATGGCTTCTTTATGTTGAAACAAGCATACATGAAAAACTGCTGAATTTAGGGGTATAAAGTAAAATCTCAAAATAAAGCTCATTAAAAGAGGTTTTTTGAGGTAGAGTGGCTCAGATACTGATCCACGTTCCTCTAGGTCGCCAAGTTTGAATCTCGTTGGGGGTATGTGTACTTTAGCATTTTTTGAGCCTGAAAATGATCGTGGAAGGTAACCGGACACTACCACGAATCTATCCTCAGAATGTTTCCGCTCTGTTCGTCTACGTGCTGTAATATTTACATTACTTTCCATAGAGTAGTAGCACCAAGACAAACTACTATTGGTTAAGGGCTCTACTGGTGAAACATTGCAATAACTTAGTTATAAGTGCTAATGCAACTGAAATGTATAATTCATATTAAAATTATGAGTGTTTTAAATAAAAGCTTTTGAGCTACCTTAATTTAGGGCATTCTATTAAAACAAGTCATTTTTATTTTCCACACTTTCATATTTTAGTAGTATCCACTAAGTCCACTACCTTCGTAACCGCAACTTTTTTAACGCCACTTCTATATAACTCTAATAATAGTCTTTGAAATATCTTCCACCCCCGCATCGCTGTCGGACCCTGTATATAATACCGATATAACATAAACTGGCTGAGAGAAAATTTGCGTGGGAGTGTTCGCTCATAAGTCTTTCATCTAAAAACCTAAATTGGCAACCTTACTCGAAGTCTGTAATATGACGATATTCTTTCAGAAGGCTAACTGCTGCGCATTTTAAGGGTTTCTGAGCATTTATGTCTTAAAATAGAATTTCATAATCTTTCATCTGCAATGTGGAAACATTTAAAATGTGCAGACGGAGAGTTTCTGTAATTGTTTAAAGTTAGCTCAAAAATACCCACAGAAGATTGCATTGTTGTATAACAACGGTGATAACAAAATCAAGATAGTCAATATGGTAGCCAACGTTCTGAAAGGACATGGCACGTGAAGAAGAGAAGAACGTTGCTTAAAGGATAATGGAGACGTACTCGCATTCCCAGCTCAACTATAATGACGACAATTTAAAATATACACTTTATAAAATTCAAAATATATCGCGTTATTTTAGAAACAAATCTGCTACAAGACAAACCACCCAGCTCAATTTTAGCATCGGAAGGAAAGACATAGGGCAAAACAAGTTTTCCGTCACGAGGGTATAAGTTACTCATAGAATTAATAAAGGGTGCCAAAAATTCACTGTAAAAGTTCCTTACAAATGAGGGCAAATCAAGAAAATTTATGAAAGTGGAGGAACGACGAGAACAAAATTGCTTAAATTTGTAAATGCCCGGACTACTTTAACGTATTCTGCCCTTGCTTTTAAGGAGAACTGATTTCTAAAGAATGTTTTGTTTCACTCCTGACCTTTTCTCGACGTTGTTTCCCCCGATATTGCTGGCATTTCTGAGTTCCGGACAAGTAAATATTGAATACCTTTATTCATTAGTACGTAAAGAGTACAAATGCCCGTTCAACACGTTAAAAGATGCAGATATGAACTCTGGAATTTACGTGGTGCAATTGGACTAAAAAATTATAACATATATTTATTGTTGTAGTAAACATTGTAATCAGCAATAATGTTAAATTCTAAAATTGTCGATATACAGCTATTTTAGTTAATTGAAATAGTTGTTTAAGTATCACCATTAGGTTGTAAAAGTCGAAAACTTTTAATTATTTATCTGTAAAAATAATAGTGTTTCAAAATTTCACCACATAATTACACACCCTCGATTGGTGGATATGCAAAATGCACGTGTAAAACGAATTATTCAAATTCTATAATTAGATAATGTAGTCTTGATTATGTTTAATCTGATCATATCGTCATAGTAAAATCACATTTTCGCCATAGACTAGACATTTACTTTATTCGTATGGTCCCTCAGGGATTCACATATTATGCGTATTTAAACGGCAACCCGGAGGTACCCTAGCAGATTCTGCATAACATCTTCAACGTGTATTTGGTCAAATGTCTTCTCTTTTATCTCTTATATATGTCTTTATTTTCAATATTACGTATAACCTACTTATACCTTCAGTAATGGATCAAGGAGAAGGACCTCGAAACGTCTCGCAACTGGAAGACCCTATGCGACAATCACTTATTAATTACTAATGGAACCAAATAAAGTCTAGATGAGAGTCCAGTAATATTTCGATTACGGCCAAGATATCCATACCTCCAGACTTGTTGCCGTAACGACTGCAGACTGCTATTCAGAAGGAACCATTGCATTAATTACAACTCATAACCACTGCCACCATGAAAATTAATTAGAAAAGTTGTGCGGCATGGTGATTCGGATAACAACAACCGTAAAACAGGATCCTAGCCAAATGACGAAAAGTGTGAGAATAAATACGAGGATGTGGGCAATTGGATGTGTCACAGAAATATGTTCTACCAGAAGACGTAAATTTACAACTTTGATTACGTGCAACGCGATCTTCATACAGAAAATCTGCATTAGTTGAGAGAGAGAAAGATCATTCATAATGGTGTAAGGACATGTGGCTTGAGTGAGACTCATTGTTGAATTTAAATTCCTCGCATAATACCACATATTCTGCTAGAATTATAAGTCAAAACTTTTTTGGTGTTGTATTTCATCTATCCATTATATACGAGTAGTATTAGGATATAGACTCACACTCGAAACGAAACCCACTGCGACAACTTTATTTCCAGTTTATGCTTTCTACGATAGTCTAGATAGAACAATCTGTTAAATGCCTAATAGCGATTTTCTAATCATAACGGGCGATTTTAATGCCAAGGTTGTCGCCATACAAAATGATCAGCACTTGATGCAGGTGATGAGAGAATTTGGGCTGGGAAGTCGTAACTTTTTAATTGATTTTTTCACATCTTGCATTCCAGCGACCTTCTTTAAACAGTTGTAAAGTTGTTTTAGATCAAAAAGATTGAAGTTATTACCAAATTCCTTAACTCTCCTTGCAAAGATTCTCATATTCTTCCTTCCTCCCTATTGCTGACTGTTTATTTCATATATGTTTTCCATTCGACCAAAAACCCGGTCGGACGACATAAACGAATACCTTCATATTGAAAACGTCACCTGAACTTCTGAAACAAGTGCTGGTGCTTTGTACAATGCATGAATTATGTGGAAGTTTTTCTCCTGCGCACCCATGATAAAAAAATCTGTAAACGGCTTTACCCAGAAATTCCCTCGTAGACATTGTGTCACTAAATAATTTTAAAAATGAAATTAAGTTAGAAGTAAAAATATCTTCACGTTTCTAATAAATTAAATACATTTTCAAATAAAAAAATCCGTTACCGGAGATGCAGATAGTTTTTCACTAAAAATGTCTTTATTCCATTTAAGTATATCATAGGCAGGATTTATATATTTATGTGCAATAGTTTTTACGAAATACGTCGATGCCTCGCCCAAATATGCTTTTCCCGTGTATTTATGCTGCTCGCAGCCTAAAACGGTCAACATAACGCACTTATTTTTTGCACATTTGTGACTTTATTCCAAATCTTTTAGGTCCAATTTTTTTTAAGGTTAATTCCTACGTTATGTACAAATTATTACTTGTATGTATTTCTGAGTTCAAACAAAAATTAACAAGTCCGGGAGCCAGCGACCTTTTTTAATGACCGAAACCACAAAAGCTGAAAATGGTTCCTAAGCTTTATTTGGTATCACTAGTAAGTGAATGGACCTCCAGCTGGCGCACTTCCGGGGGGTGTAGCTGCGGCAGCCTCCCACACACGTAAAATAATAATAAAAAAAAACTAATACCGTAAAAGCTGAAACTTTGTTAACATGTTGATTATGTTATTAATAAATGAAAAAACGTATCCAGCCGAATTTAGAGTGGGGGATTATGCCCCAGCTTTTCACGTAAAGAAGTGAAAAATATGCGCTGAATAAACTGATACCGCAAAAGCTGGCATTTGGTAAACTAATAGTTAAGTTAATAACTTAAACGAAAAAAACATCCAGCTTTATATTTAGTGAGGGGAAAGTGCCCAGCTGATGCAGTGAAAAATACTGCGTATCGGTATGAGCGCGGGCGCATTGTATCTTTGACTGCATCAGCTGGACAGTTTTCCCTCACTAAACATAAAGCTGGATATTTTTTTCGTTTAACTTATTCAGTTAACTATTGTATTACCAAATTTTAGCTCTTGCGGTATTAGGTATCTATACTTTTCTCATTAAACACAGCGCGTCCATGCAGTTATTGAATGATATATACGTATAACTTTTCTGTTCTAAAGGAAGATAATAAAAAATAGGTTTAATATGAATTATTTAAATTTGTTTTAGCATTTATTTACAAAAAACATACTAAAAATAAAAAGAAACATATACAGTACATTCCAATTAAAACGAGCCACCCCGTATAATTCCGTTATTTCGATATTTATAGAAAAATCCTAAAATATGTCAATTTTTCTTTTTAGGGGGACACATTTTTGTGTCAACATTTACTCGTTCAGAGTTAGCCCCTCCCCCCACCAACACAAACGTTAAAAAGTTCAAATAGGAAAGGGGGTCGAGTAATACCTCATCTTAAAGGGTATCAAATACTTTCTTTGATGCTTTTTAGTTTTTCAAAATCGGTTCAGTAGTTTCGGAGAAAATTCACCCTAAAGATGGTAACCCGCAAAAAACTAATGTTATGGGCTCACACCTTTTATAACCTTCTCACTTGTGAGTACAACAAGTTTTTGCAAGAGAAAAAACTAAAATAAAACCGATAACAACTAGAACTCCCATAATCTATGCACAAGTTGGCTTTTAATAATGGGGTGGATCGTTTTAATTAGAATGCACTGTATAGTGTATAATGTATCAACAATTTTTTTAAATTTGGCCTTCTTGGGATTCATCGCCATCGAACTCATTATCGCTTTCGTTATCGCTGCAATTGATGTCGATCTGTGAAATATCTGCGTCATCATCTGTAAACATATATAATAATAATAATAATATATTAAAGGATATAGATTAAATAAAACACTGCTGGAGCCTGTGGTTCGAAAATATCACAAATTCGTTAAAACCCCTCACCACACATATATTTAACAACTGCTAAATACGTATACGTATACGTGGATGACAGCGTGGCTGTCGAAATACGTATTTAGCAGTTGTTAAATATATGTGTGGTGAAGATATAGATGATAATAATATAAAAACGTATAACACGCGAGAGCAAAATTGTAACGCAAATCGGGTTATGAATTATAAAAGAAGTTTACATGCTATACAAAATTGTTATAAATATTATTCAGTTTTATTTTTAAATTAAAATTAGATAGATAAAATCAAAAAGAAAATAATCAAAAATTTACATTGAAATAATGAAAAAAATAATGAAATGAGAGAGAAATATATCAGTATTATTCTAACCTGCAGTACTTTTTTTAGTCATCATCGATAGTTATATCTCCAAGAGAAGAGGGTAGCTGCTCACCCTCGAACTATTTGAAAAGAAATTTCCTATCCTTTTCTTCCCAGCCAAAATCAGTCGGATGTAATGCCGATAGAACATGAAGATGAGCGCGTGCCCAAATATTTGCTATATACGTTGTCGGCAGCAAATGTTGGTGCAGCTCAATTTTGCAGGAGGACAGAGCTGATCCGTCGATATTATTCTTCGGTAAACGGAATATGTCATCGTTTCGTTTACGCTATGTATAAATATTTAAATGTGTAAATATTTACTAAAACCCTTTAAATTCAAAAACTTGTGAGATAGTATAATAACTGCATGGGCGCGCTGTGTTTAATAAGAAAAGTATAGATATCTAATACCGCAAGAGCTAAAATTTGGTAATACAATAGTTAACTGACTAAGTTCAACGAAAAATATATCCAGCTTTATATTTAGTGAGGGAAAAGTGTCCAGCTGATGCAAAGATACAACGCGCCAGAGCGCATACCGATGCGCAGCGTCTTTCACGGCATCAGCTGGGCACTTTTCCCCCACTAAATATATAGCTGGATGTTTTTTTCGTTTAAGTTATTAACTTAACTATTAGTTTACCAAATGCCAGCTTTTGCGGTATCAGTTTATTCAGCGCATATTTTTCACTTCTTTACGTGAAAAGCTGGGGCATAATCCCCCACTCTAAATTCGGCTGGATACGTTTTTTCATTTATTTATAACATAATCAACATGTTAACAAAGTTTCAGCTTTTGCGGTATTAGTTTTTTTTTTATTATTATTGTACGTGTGTAGGACGCTGCCGCAGCTACACCCCCCGGAAGTGCGCCAGCTGGAGACCCATTCACTTACTAGTGATGCCAAATAAAGCTCAGGAAAAATGTTCAGCTTTTGTAAAATGACTAACTCTAAACGGTCGCTGGCTCCCGGACATATGTACTTATGCAAAATATCGTATCCCTCCAAAAAATAGTTTTTGAGTTATACCGCCAACAGGCAGACAGACGGACAGACAGACAGACAGACGGAATTGAGAAAACCTGTTTTTCGTCATCTAGGGACCCTGAAATGTGAAGATCTGAAGAAATCTGGGAAAGTGATTCTTTCGTGATTACAATATTTCTTTCATTTTTCAGATGAGGGAAGTAGAAAGGCGAATCGATATGGATTAGAGGAGCTGACCCACATGTAGAATTTTGGTGCTTTGCCTTTAGTGTCAACACGGAATAGATAGTAACGTTAATGGACGTGGGAGATAAGAGTTGACGGAACTCTAGGCGTATTATTCAGATGTTCCTGCATTAATAATTCATAAAATTCGTGTTAAGGTCGTCGTACAAAGTTTTCTTAGTAATGTCCTTATCTATCTGTAAAAATTTAAAACTACTGTTTTACATACATATACCCCATTCACTCCATTTCTGATTCTGAACTGGCCTTGAATGTGCATATTTTACCAGTGTATCAAATAACGGGTGTTCAAAAAGTCTTTACTTCCTGGGCGGCCATGGATTATAAATTGCATATCTGTGTTCGTCTTTATACCATCTAACCTTTAATAAAACGTCATTCAAAGCGACACCTTTCAAAAAAAAATTCATTATTTAAAATGTAAGGATGTAGTGATAAATCAATAAACTAGTAATATATGATTATAAGTAAGGATATTAAACGTAGAAGGACACAGTATTGTATTAAAGTTATTACAGCAGATGCTGAAAATGTTGGCCTGCAACATTTAAAAATAAATTGATTCGGCGTTTCATGTTTTCGAAAACATGTATCAGCATATTTTCATCAGTTGACATTGTCTGGTATTGTCTCGTAAGTTGTCTATGGTGTACATGGGAGTTTTTAAAATTGAACTTTTTAGATATGAAACACAAAATAGTCTAAAGGTGTCAAATCACGCGATCTTGGAGGTAATCGGTCTAACTAATTAGTCTATCATCGTAAAATACTCGCAAATATTCCAAGGTAGCTTATGCAACATGTGGTCTAGCAGAATCTTGTTGGAAATAGCCATTTTGAATTTCATCGTCAATAAACGGTTCAAGAATATTATTGCGATAGTTTTCTCTGTTCAAATTTCCGCCAAAGAATATTGGACCAATGATTCTCCTTCTGGATAGAGCTATCCATGCTCTAATTTTAAAGGATGTAAACCGGTTTCACGGAAGTAATGTGGATTTTCAGTGCTCCACATGCCCATATTTTGAGAAATGACATAGCCAGTTAGATGGAACCATGCTTCGTCACTAAAAAACGTTTTATTCAAAACTTCATAATTATTAAGATTTTTCTGAAACTACTGGCAATATGTAACTCTCTTTAGATAATCTGGGAGTAACAATTCCTGGCACAGTTGAAGTTTATAGGGTGAAACAATTTTTTGGCTTAGCCTAATTGTTTCGCCATTTATCCAATTATTTCAGGCTTAACCTATATATTTTTAGTTGAATTATATTTCCTTTGCATTTCCAATTTGTAAATTTTCCAAAGCAGCGTATTTTGTACCTGCATCAAGTTCTTTTCGTTTGCGCGATGCCCTTTCTGACCTGCGCTATCTCTTATCAGAGTGCAAGCCTTCTTTTGGGCTCGAATTTTCGTCCGATGCACTTATTCTTCTCGCCTCAGGCGGCGCATTTCGCGCGGCCGAGGTTTGATTTTGTTCAAGTCAAATTACGTGCGCTCAACCAATTTTAATGAGCAGTGTGTTTCCTAAGGGCTGATTATGATCAGGTACGATTGCGCTTTTCTGTCTTATTATCTCCATAGTAATTATATTTTTCTTAGCTCTTAATTACCAGCTTCATACACGAGTTTTTCTCGGAGGCCAAGCCTTATCGCACTTTCAACACCTGCTGGCGCTTTGCTTAGTTGCTGCTGTTCGAGGGTGCTTTTGCTGTATTCCATTATGGTAGCAGATCACGACCAACTTATTTTAAACAACAGGGTGTAGCAACCCCCAGCCGGCGTTCGCCTGTTAGCCGTTTTTGCACGTTGGTGAAGCGAGGTTAGTTTGTGCTATTGCGAAATATATCGTATCTTCAATACCTGGTTTTTCCATTTAAACATTTTAAACCCGTAATGATTTGGAATTTAAATTCATATATTTTGCCATTATTTACATGTAACGTTTAATTTCATACATGCTCTTGTTTTACATTTACATTTTTATACTTACCTATATTTAATTATGCTCAGTTTTTAAAGTTGCTATTATGTGTATTTCGACCCTCTGTAAAAGGTACAGTCACGCTTTTTATCTTCAATAGCCTAACAGAAGGTATTATTAAATGATTGAGGTATGCATATGCCATGAATAATTTGAATTTAGAGTTATTAAAATAACCCGAAAGGGGTTCTTAATTTTATGCGTGTCGCAACCTTCAGTTCACGTACACAATGTTGTTATAAAATTATTTGCATTTCAATTATTCTGATAATTTATTACTGACACTACAAGTCTTTTTTATTGCTTATTAATTAAACGCTAGTCACTTGTAGTTTATTTTTCTTATTATTTGAAAATTTTTGATTTCTGGAGCCCATTTCCATTTCCTTTCCTTTTTTTTAAGACATTCCAGGGTACATAGCTGATGATTTGAACCTACGATCTAAGGCCGCCGATATTTGAGTTAGCTAGGGCCATTGCGGTGAGTAAAGAGTTTTTTAGAGCTGCCGTGGTGTATAAACGGTAGGGGGGTTGATCTGCGATTTTTTTTTACTACCATCAATTATTTTAATTAGTCAATCGCAGGTCGGCTTCTTTATTGTTTCAAGGGGTGCATTTGAAGGTCTTGTGAAATAAGTGTGTGAGCCGATCCTATGCTTAACTCTACTTGAGATAGCCGTCGTACTGAAATTGTCGGATCTTCCTGGACCATATTTCTTGCATGTTCGACAACATTTTCAGTTCTACGACGAGGTCTTCCTGTTCTTGAGCTGTGTTTTACAGAACCGGCTGCTTTAAAACACGCTACTATTTTCAAAACTTCATATTTTGTTTTAACCTTGGTAATTAAATGATTTTTGTTACCACTATACATCACACCGTTAAAAGAATACGCATGCATAGCTAGCTCAGAATCACAAATGTTCTCAACGGGGTTTACATGAGTAAGTTTGTTTTTAGTAACCCTTCCTTTTCTATTTCTCTCCCCTTTTCTCACTCTTTTCCTTAAACCCTGTTTTTCCTCCTAACACTAATGCATGGTGATATGGCTTTTATTGCCGCCCTTATCTTACGTTAATTTAAAATTTAAATTGTCCTTTGCTTTCTAGCTACCTCAGTCGTAAACCCACAAGACCCGTTCTTACCTTAGTGTGGCTATAGAATTGTCAATGCCTCGCTTATACTTTTATTCCTGAAAATAAACACTCTAACCTCGCTAGTAATAAAAGCTGGCTGTTTACATAAACGCCGTATACTCTAAATAAAGATATAAATACATACACATTAAAACATAAAAAGGAAACACAGCGACAGTATATAAACGTTATATACCGTCAAGAACAGAGTATAGCTAAATTATATTGCTACGTGCTAAATGCTGATTCCACTCGCTTTGAAAACTTGTACAACATACATGAATAATATATAAAGCATCAATGCTAACACTTAACGCAGAAGGCGGGTCTCTAACCACTATCAGTTAATACGCCGTGCCTACCCATTTTATGGTGTAAACACAGTAACTATCGATTTTTCAATTACTCACACGACGCCTAGCTGAATGATGAAAAAATTCTTCGCAATCGCTTCTAGCTTGATAGCGGGTTATCCCTGGTTCACAGGCTCGATCAAATACATTATTTGTACAGACACTAACCTTATTTACTCTTCTGTCGCACGTGAAAGCATGGATTTCATTCCGCTAATGGCGATGACGTTTAAGATTGGCCTGTAGTACGTTCGCTGCTGGTCTCAGTTGTTATACCCTAAAGCCGCTGCCCCAAGCTCCTGCTGGGATCTCTATGGATTACTGTGATGTTTTTCAATGTTGCACCTTACTCTGGAAGCTGAGACGTTGGCTACGACACGCTAACGCACCCACTCCCTGTCGTTACTTGATAGGGAATGCTTCCTTCCTACGCAAAACCCGCGAAAGATGGCGTCTTTCCGCTCTAACAATAGACACATTCGGTCTGATTTCAGCTGGGCTCCCGATTCACGTGGCGCGCTTTTCAAATACGCTCTTAACTTACTACAATATAACTACGGCACAAATTTTACTCTAGCGTTTAAATATGAACTAGCAAAGGTGATACGAATCAGGCCCGTTACAGTACCAGTGATTTCACTCATAGTTAACTACCTAATCGCTCTTTTATAATATTAAGTCGAGTAATTTATTATGTTAACAACATAGTTTTAGGCTGGCCGAATCGAAGATGCAAACTTGTTATATATAATTTTTAGTTAGTAGGTTCCTTTGCTTTATAGTATTTTTGTAATTTATTCAAATTAATAATATTACCACTCATATAATAGATGTCGACGCTATAAGGACTTATCTGGTTTGATTGAGGATTGGATGTATTTGGTTTTGCATAGGCCTGTCAACTTTCAGTGTAATCTACATAGAGATTGCTTACTTCAGTCTGAATGTATATAGCGATAGAGCTCGGCTTAAAGAATAAAATAGCATACTCAGTTCAACATCGAAATGACTTTATCTGCTTTTGAATTTTTGCTCCTCGATTGGAGTTCCTTGAATCAACATTACCGTTTCCTCGACGCTGCTTGACATTGTGCAAGCCTTCGATTTGCATAGTTCCGTAATTATTCTTGCATTCGTCCAATTCGCACCTCGGAACAGAAATTTTAGAATATTGTAGAACCAGGTTGTTTTTTGACAGGAGATGAAGCTTCTTGGTTGCAATAAGATGTAACGGGAGATGGTCAGGTCTTACCACCTCTTACAAGACAATCTTGGCCTACGTCTCGTTACAAATGAACATACTTCAGTAGTTAAACGTATATTAAAAATAATTAACAAATACAAATCCTTATACAGATTGTCTGAAATCCGTTTTGAACATAGGAAATCAATGAGTGCGACAAGGAAGACATAAACAAAATGGGTAGCAGGACAAAGATAGAATGTAAGCATGGCTAAGTAGATTTTTAAACTAAAATTAAGTCAATGAAACAAACAAACACTTCTGTCAAATATTTTATCTGTCATTAAAAGCATAAAGTAAGGTTTAAATAATTAAAATAATTATGTGAATCGTAAACAATAGTAAATAAATTGCTGATAGGAGCAATTCGTGTATTCAAAGTGTGCAGATAAAATATTTGACAGAAGTGTTTGTTTCATTGACTTAATTTTAGTTTAAAAATCTACCTAGCCATGCTTACATTCTATCTTTGTCCTGCTACCTATTTTGTTTATGTCTTCCTTGTCGCACTCATTAATTTCCTATGTTCAAAACGGTTTTCGGACAATCTGTATATGATTAAATGTGTGTCGTGTTTTTAACCTACTATTGACATAGACAAAAACCACGACAGTTTACAATTAATGTAGCATAAGTGTTTGTAATATGACCCAGTGCAGGTATCATAACGCAAAGGTTTGCGAAATGCTTCCTTATAGTAATTGCAACTTGACCCAGTGACGTAATGTGCGGAGTTTTGTTTACAATTAACTTATCTAGCACACGTTGAACTAGTTTTTTAGCATAATTAAGCTAACTTTGGTGTCTACATGAATTCACTTAATTTTTACACCTTTTTGTTAAGGCTGTCTGGATCAAACATTAGTTTGAACAATCACACAGAAGATCTTTTCAAGAAATAAGAAATAATAGCAAAGAGATAGTTCAATCAATGAAATTGCTGCAGTTTGGAAGGAATATTTAGAAAATTTACTGATTTCGGAATTCTTCAAACATTCTCAAAGTGGAAGTGGTAACAATAAAGATATCAACACCAAGAAAAGTAACCGGGCTTGACAAAATAGCATCAGAAGTATAGAAACTGCTAAGTTAAAAAGGTATTAACCTTCTGCACAGAATATGCCAAAGAATATGGAAGAGCGGACTGTCGCCGAAATAATGGTGTAAAACTTCTTTTATTTCTTCACACAGAATACAATAATCATAGGCTAATTGCATTGATTTATCACGCAAGTAAAGTAATATATTGTTATGATATCGTACCTCAAGGCTAATACTTAATTTATAAAAGTTAATCATACATAAGGATTAATTATGTAATGATAAAGTACCTAATTATTAAAACATTAAACAGGGTGTATACGAATTCGACCGACAAACTTTGAGGGTGTATTTACTGCCTAAAGATGTACCTAAATTGTTCGTATACTTATAA
The DNA here is from genome assembly GCA_940337035.1 of Agriotes lineatus. Lineage (NCBI taxonomy): Eukaryota > Metazoa > Arthropoda > Insecta > Coleoptera > Elateridae > Agriotes > Agriotes lineatus. Next base: position 215,309,058 of record OW679194.1, read on the forward strand.
CCAATCTCCTTTCATTTCAAAGTTAGAACCTCTTTTATGACTTTTCTTTTAATCTAACATTGAAATCGTCGAAAGAAATTTTACTCAAATATCGAACTATACTAATTAATTAATGACATTACGTACATATGAAACATGACATTTAATTAACCAAACTACCAGTGGAAATAAAATATTCAAGTTTGGAGATTTGAATACGTGTAATGTGTAATTTTTAATGGTTTTTGGAAGTCCAGAATTCTTTAAAGAAGATAGCCAGGCCATAGCTGATAATAAATTTTATTCTTAATATTTAAGCTAATGGATTTCTTCAAATTTTTATTTTATTTAATAAAATAGATCTTGAAAAATTTATAGTGTTTTTTCGAAGTGTTTTGACCTGTGCAGAGTTTATCTTGCAGATAAGGATCAAGGTTTTAGGCTGTATTTAGTGAGAGAAATATGCACCCAAAGTTTGTTGGTCGAATTCGTATACACCCTGTATATTAAAAGAAGAGGAAAGCTATTTGAAATTTATTTAATAAATTAAAGATTGAATTCAAATTCGGTAAAGCAATTAGTATTCTTAAAAAGAAGGTTCTAACATATGAACTGAAATTATATTTGGAGTAATAAAGAGAAAAACTCATAATTGAAATTAGATAACAATTAGAACAAACTATAAGATAGTTTGAATAACTGTGAAAGCCATAAGCTCAATAAATATTTTGAAAAGTCACATGAAATGTCAAATTAATATAAGTACATTGTAATATCAATTAGACAGGAGTGTTAGTTTTAAAAAAATGTGTGAGTAGATTACTATGGTAAATTGAGAACAAAACCATATTAACAA